>VWZV01002546.1:0-266646 GCA_013397155.1 Irena cyanogastra
TTTTATATTATAATAATTTTAAAATTTTAAATTAGATTGAGTTTTTTTACTCTCTAGAGATTATTTGTTCTGCTTGTTTTACAGATTATTACTTGATTTCAAATTTTGATTTATATTTCAGTTTTGACAGTTTCAGTATACAAACATTATAAACTAGAAGCTGATTTGTTGAATTTCCCTAAGGCTGACATTTTAGGGGATTTGGAAAAGAGCAATAATGATTTAACTCAGGCACATCATCAGTTACTAACCATTGTTGTTTGGAAAACTATAAGGAAAGGTGGAAAAAAAGAAGAAAATCATCAGTTCCAAAATAGTAACTTTTAATTGATTAGAACAAACAAACCCCAACGAAGCTTCTGTTTCTCTCAGCTGTTGATTTTGTGATTTTGTAAACTTCTTGTGCCTACATACAGTAATATTGTCATATCAACAGATTCCATAAGTCCAGAATTTTTTTTAATTTTAAATACAGCAGCAAAAACCCTTTGTCAGATTCTTTAGATTATGTAGTACACCATCCTCTGTATGCTAAGAGTATTGCACAGCAGTCTCAAGCTAGAAGGAGTGGATGTTGTGCAAAAATCTTCTCTTGTATCTCCAAGGTTCATCTGAGTTCAGTAGCAATATGTCCATTGCCTTTGTGCTAAAGGTGTGCTTTATTGCATCCATAAAATGATAAAGATATTCTAGAATAGTTTGATTTATATAAGCTGCTGAATAACCAGCAGATTTTCTTTTTTTACTGCAGGCAAGGGATTTGGAAATGACAATGTGCAGAAATCTAGTGATTAGCCAGTTTTGGCAGGATGAGGGGGCAACATAATGAGAAACACAGTGTAGGATCATGAAAATGTAATTCAGGCACTCTTTTAATTGGTTATAGCTCATTGGGGATTGTGTTATTATTGAAGACGTCACTGAAGAGACAACTCTGTGTGACTTGGTTTGAGTAATTTAATTTATGTGGGTTTTTTTAGGTTAAAAAGAAGAAATTTAAGTTAGACAAGGACAATGGGCCTTCTTCTCCAGACAGGATGTTGGCTATCCCACACATCACTTATGACCACGTGGTGGAGGACCGGAAACCTGATTTCAGTTTTGAACCATTTGAAAATTCTGGTAAGAAGCTCCATTATAAAATGCCAGTAACTGCCATGAGTTCTGTGATTAGATTTGCATACAGGTCCTTTTTAGTATCTGTAGTAAAGAAGGAAAGAACAAGCTCTTGTCACTCTAAAGCGAGAATACTTTGCTTTTTTGCTTTTGGTTGCTGGCTTGTCTGGGTGAGATTTAACCATTGCTTTAATGAGCATGCTCCACTGCAGACAAATGAAATAATTTCTCATTTCTGCCTGCTAGACGATCTAGTGACTCTTAGGCTGGTGCATACATTCCCCAGTTTTGCAATTGATTGAAATTACAGGGATTAGCTGTCAGCTTTTCCATGTGAAATTTACCCAGGATTTGTTACTATTGTGCTTGTACCTGAACCAAAAAGGATTGGTGTGCCTTGGCTGCACCAAACATAGTCTGCTACATGAAATCATCATGTGCTCATACCATCTGCTCATTGCAGTAGGCTGTGGATCAAGTTTTGAAAGCAGAAGTACTTAAGATAAATGTATTTAATGTCAATGTACAAAATGGTGGTACAGTGTGAGGAAAAAGAAGACAGGACATTGATAATCACCTTATGATTAATAGCTTATTTATATTTGCTTTTGCTGTGCTGAACTTCTGAAATAACTGAATTTACAATGTGACATTTTTACAAAAGTGCTTTAATTGGAAGTTTTTAATGTGTTGCTCAAATTTTGGCAACAAGAGCAAGGTTTAATTTTTAAGGTGTGTTTTATTGATTATAGATACCTTAAGTACTTATGTTTTTTCTCCTCAAAAATTTGGCCAACATCAATAAATTTAATGGGCTTTTAAAATAAGACAGCAATGTGGGCTGGCACTGGGCATATTTTAGTTTGAGCAGAAAGTCTTGCCTTCCATGTACATTTGTGGTGTGCTTGTGTTGTGTTGCTCTGCATCATCCATGCTTTTCCACTCTTTCTTGGCCTCTGCTAAGGAATGGTTGCAAATTGCATCTGGTGGTGGAAATCACACAGCTGCTAAAAGGTGGACAAGTACTGACCTAAGCAAGTGTCTCAAAATTTGAGTACAGACACCTTTCTTCAAAACAATCAGATTACAGAAGCATGCTTAGAGTTCTAAAGTCCCACCTTTTACCACTAAATTTCTGAGCTGATTAAGGACAATACTGTTTGATGGCACCCTACTAACGACATTTCAAAAGTCAGCTCTATAGCTTTCAGTAAAAGGATTTTCTCTAATTTCTTCTGACACTTATCTTTTTTCTTTTTTATCTGTGTTCTCCTCTATAAACTGTTACAAGTATACAGGACAAACAGGAATGTTAAAATTGCTTGGTAAGTTGAGGAAAATAATTCTATTTATGGCATGCCAGCTTACGACAGTGTAATGTTTGCAGTGCTTTTCATGTGTGTCTAGTACCATATAATTTCTAAGAAATCTTTTGCAGCTAAGGAGATCTAGACAGACAGAAAATATACATTCTCACACTTATAATCATAACTGCACCCAGTCTCATTACAAAGAGAAAAGTGAGCACTCATTTGTATAAGTAGATGACCTCTAATGGTTTTTTTATACTTGAGAAAAAATTGTTCATGTATGTATAACCAATAGAAAAAGATAATTTTCTAATAAATAAAATGTAATTCATCCAGTAGTTATCTAAGCATATGATGCAAATTAATTTCTAAATAACTGTATTAGGATATGAGGAAATTTTCAGATTTGACTCCCCAGTGTTGTGTGTTCTGAAGTACATACATCTGTTCCTGTAAAAATATGCTGTAGATATTTGTGAACAGATGGGGACCTATATATTAAATAATTTACTTTACTCTTTGTCTGAGTTCTGTGATCACTTAAGCAGCCATGTAGTCTTGTGATGTTTCTAATGTGCTTGCTTAGGCACTTTCTTAACAATTGAGTGCTCCCCAAAGACAGTAGGATTAGAGCTAGGTCTGGGCAAAAGACCTCTGTGATTTAGTGAGAGTGCTATGGGCCACCTGTAAGTTTTCTGCTCTGAGTCCACTACAGACAGCAGAGGCTTCCTTCAAGTGATGAAGTGCAAGGGTGCTCAGGCTGGGATTAAATTGGCTGAAATGCCAAGGTTCAGTTTCACCCTGAACACACAGGGGACACAGGTGCAATTAAGGTGTTAAAACAGCAAAACCAAACTGAATCTCCTTGACTCCCCCAGTCAATCCTTGATTTTCCCAGTTTCCACCATTCCACAAGGTGCATCTCTGTTAGGATGGTCATGGTGGAACAAGATCAGAAGGGCAGCGAGAGCCACCAAACAAATCACCTGTTTTATTTGAACAAGAAATTCCTTCATCTTGGGGAAATATCAGAGGAGCTTTACCAGCCATCAGTTCAGTCTCTGTGTCCCAGCCAAGCAACCAGAGGTCAGTGGACCTGAGAGGTTATCTAACACTGTTCTCACAGCAGCTCAAAGAAAGGAGAGAGTGTTATTTTTCTTACTGTGAAAAAGATTACCTACACAGAAAACTGGAGCTGCCAAGTCAAAAGTTAAGAAGGAAGAAACTAGAAAGTACAAGGATAAAAGGATACTCATTCAGCTTTAATTTTGTCTTCAGAAAGGCTCTAGTAACATATCCATATGCTGTTTTCTCACATTCAGTAAATTTTTGGGCTGCCCACTTATACTTCAGTCTTCACACTCCTGGATCCCTCATCTGGCTTCCCTGCCAGTGTCTTTCTGCAACCAGAGATTTCCAGCTTTTTCTCCCTCCTTTCTTTCTCCTGGCATTGTCAGTTCAGCAAAAACCAAAGGAGCCATGGCCCATCCTGACTACTGCAAAAATTAACCCTGTCCTGGCTGGAACCATGACATGTGTGTAGCACTGAGATAACACTTGCAAGATAAGTGAGTTTTTTTCTGATACTTTTTACTCGAATACATTTTTTATTTTAAGAGTTTTTCTCATTGCATAAAAGTAAGGCACTATTCCTGAGAAGTATCAGTCTGTCCAAGTGTGTGATTTTACAGTCAGTTCTTAATGAAATAGTTATTAATAGCATAATGCTATTCCAAAGAACTAAAGATTGTGTTTTGCTGAGACTTTCTCATTGCTGACTCCTCTTTCTTGCCTGAAACATTTCCCCAAGAAATTCAGCTTGAGGCAGGCACTTAGTTTATACGGTTGAAGTGGGCAGGTTCAAAAACTTTTTATGTAATATGTTTGGAAGCTTCAAATGTGGATGTCCAAACTGTCCCATCCACATGGCAGCACTGAAATCTGACCGTGAGAGAGCTGCTCTGTGAACAGTGTGAACCCGAGCAAGAGGGGTCTGACCTGTGAGAGCTTGGACACTTAAGAAAGGGGAGAAACCCTGAGGTTTGGAGGAGACAGACAAACAGAGACTGGCCTGTAGGGAGGAATATCTTGCAGCAGTTGACACTGCCATGAAAAATGGACTTGGAGAAGCAATGACGCCGCCACAGTGGCGACCGAACATTCTGCCAACGTGTAATGCACTCTTGTACAGTTTCAGACGCTGTGTTCTACAGTATTTTTAATTTTGTGTCAGGTAGAACATACTGAATTTTAGGTATGTCTGCATCTCCTCAGCTGTCTGTCAGGAGCTTCTTTCTTTTTATTTTTTTTTTTTCCTCCTCTCCTATCTCTGTTTCATGTGCATCTTCACTCTGACTCAGATTGTCAACGCTCCTGGCCATCCTTTTCCACAGACCAGCAGTCTTCCAGCGCTCCTTCCTCTCCAGGTAATACTCATAATAGTTCATTGTTCCATCATGTTTCATCAGCTTTGTTAATTACTAAATCTTTGCGATGCTCTGTCTGGAGCTGTCTGCTGTGGCACAAAAAATTACAGAGCTGGTTTCTAAAAAGGCGGTGTTTCAGTAGAATTTTGAATCTGGAGGTTGTTCAGGTTGTAAGTTGCAAATGTTTAAATTCACCCTTTATTATCCATTGAAAAGTAGTGTCTAAAGCTTCATCTTTTTTTTTTTTCCTCTTTAGCCTTCATATTTAGAAATTGTGTCTTTTGTTTGTATTTTTTAACACTACTTTCTAAGAAAGACATGTCCAAATTCTAATAGCTGTGAATGTATTTTTATAGGTGATGAGCTCCCTAGTGTTCTGCTTGAGCCCTGTTTCAAGGCATTTTGAGGCAGAGAAGCTCTCATTAAGGCCATGTTCTTTTCTTAGTTATAATGATCTCAGAAATTTTTAAAACAGAGGGAAGGAAATACCATGTTTGCCTCATACTAACCAGCTCCTGCTCGCTATGTGCTCACACAAGAATTCCTTCAAATAGGCTGAGGCCCAGTCTTGACTTCTGTGTTGGAATTTGAAATGCAGGGAATTTTCAGGACTTTGGACCTGTAAGTCAAAGCTTAGAATTAAACACAGGATTTGATCTGAGACATTGGAAAAGGCTTCCAAACTTAGGAACTAGAAGCGAGAATGTGGATTTATAGTTTAAAGCAGAAGCATGTTAAGAAGAAGAAGATTTAAAGTTTTGGAGTTTAGAATATAGAAAAAATAAAAGTAGTTGATAAAGTAAACAAGTAGTTTAGAATGCAATACTATAAATGTTTATGTATCATAACACAACGAAAAAAAACTTACGCTGTAACATAAGTCCATAAGACAAAATATTTAAGGATTAGGTCAAAAACATAAATATCCTTATTAACAGTGTTTTATTAGTCAATAAATCCTTTAAAAGTCTTATAACTAGGAATCTTGTAACCTTCTGAACCATACAGTAAAGATATGAGCCAAACTCACCCTTTCTACCTATGCAGAAAATACGAAAAATAAACCACATCATCTAAAAACTCAGAAATTCTGTCTCTAACTCATTCAAAATTCCTTCAAAAATCCCCATACTTCTGGTTCTTTTTCCATGGTGCCAGTCCTTCTTTCTCCTCCCACGAAACTAAAAAGCAATAGCTGTGACTGATCCAAGAATCAGTGTTCCTGCAGATCCACTTGTGTGTGGAGTGTGCCGTCTCTCATGAGTGTTCAACAAACCCTTTACATGGCTTTAGGTTCAGCGGTTTTTATCACCTGCCATCAGGAAAGCAAAAACATTTGTGAGTCCTTATTTGCTCCAAACTGGGAAAGTTTCATTTATGTCTTGTAGAAGGGAAAACAGTGAAAATTAATTTAGTGAAAGCCCGAAGAAGTCTGTTTGGAAGACATTTCACTTTACATCTCTGTCTGGAATTATTTTGCTAGTTTCATAGCCATGTTTTTGAATGATGACTACAACAAGGTGATTGAATAGGATGATACTATAATATTAGCATGATACTAAAAGCAAAAATTGAAATTAGTGCTTCCTATAACTTGCTGAGAAATCTTAATTTTTAAGTGCTACAAGTGGCTCTTGCTTGTAATAAATGTATCTCCTAGCAGTCATCTTTTTTATTGATTTATTTACTTATTTTAAACTGTGATTTCAGAGGTCATCCTTTCCCATGACAACTTCAGGAGTACACAGATTTGCCTTTTGTAGTTTTGGACAACCATGTGCTTAATGATAACATAATACTTTCTCTTCTGGTTTTTTTGTTGTTGTTGTGGGAGTTTTTTTGTGTTTTTTGTTTTTTTAATTGAAATCAATTTCTGACATATGAAAATACCCAATTACCTGAGTAAAATGGTTGTATTAAAAGAAAATAATTGTTTCCTGATATTTCCACTTCTATTTTTAGGAAACATCAGCTACATTTAAGTTACCTATTTCTGTTGTATTCCTTCAGGTTTTGTGTGGCTTTTTGGCAGGGCATTATTTACTGCTGTATTATAAAATATTATGTTTAATAAAGTAGAATTTTCATAAATTACTACATCATAATTGTTTTGATGAATATGCTAGGCAGTCGGACTGGCAAAGTTTTCTGTGGACTTGTCACAATTACCTCTGATTTATATGGAATGTTACCAAGTTTTATTTTCTGTAAGTTCATTTACAGTCGTGTAAACCATACCAGTAGTTTTATTTATATGCAAGTGCTGTGACTTCTCTAACAAATGTTAGGGCCACGTTGGAAAAAGCACTTGGTGTTCTTAGTGTTAGTATCTGACAGAATTTCTGAGTTTAAAAATGAAAACTGTAACGCTCTCCCTGATTTCTTGGATCCGTGAAAGTGATGATCTGCAAGTAATTCTGCCAGTAAAACTTAAAATACCTGAAGTTTTGTGAATCAACCTTCCCAGTAAGAACCTTGTCTGGGGTGTACTGCAGGTCTTGTCACCTGTCCTGATTCTGAGCCCAAAGGAGTTGGCCTCGTGCCTTAGTGTGAAAGGGAACCAGCAAATTGTCTCTTAATAATGCACAAAGCCCTCCGTCATATAGATGCTGAATATTCTACTGTATCAGGAGTATGAACAAAATTTTAAAAAGGAATAAAATATTAGTTTTAATCTTCACCAGAAGTTCAAATACTTTGGGCAGAGGAAGAGTTAAAATTTTGGTTTTTGTGAACTCTGTGGTATGTGCAATTTTAGTAGCAACTTTTGTTTTCAGTATTCTTTTGAAATGCACAGTATTTCAGAGGTCCAGATGAGCAGCAGTCAAATGCTATTGCTTGAACCGTTATCTGCATGGTTTTTCCACAGTAAAAAAGAGCCCAGCGTTTCTAGATGTGCACACAGGACCCTTCATCAGGACCAGCAGCTTTGCTGACGAGCTTGACCTGGAGGGTGAGACACTGCTGACCCCAATAACTCACATCTCACAGTAAGTCCAGGCTGTTGAACTGTGTATTGGTTAACTTAGACAAGAGAAGGCACTTCAGGTGGGAGGAGCTGGTAGGGCTCAGATATCTCAGATGTTTGCGTCAAACACTTTTCACCTTGACGTTGGTATATCCTGCTCTGAGTGCCAGTAAATCTTCATGCTGACCTAAAGACAAGTTCACTTGGCTGTGACACAAGGATTTAGTTTTTAGTTAATGTCTCTGGGCAGCTGGTGGCTGATTGTCTCCATGTAAAAATCTTGAGGCTATGTGTGGGAGTGCTTGCCTGGTGAAGGTTATCTTACTCTCCACCATTTTCCAGTGGAACAGCTGTAAAGTGCAAATTTTAAATACTGCTTATATGAAATACAAGCCTCTCCATTTCAGCAGCACTTTCTCTAATGGTCAAAATATGTTCTACATTGGAAGAAAAGCTCTGTTTGATCATTATTATTGCTTCGCTGTATATAAAAAAAATCTGAAATAGGTCTGTAGGGGTGTGTGTGTATGGGGTTTTGGTATTTTCCCTTTTGGAAGAAGATTTTCTACTCATAGTTTATGCTAAAGTGGTATTTCAGGTTCTCAGATTCTTCTAAAAAATGAGAGTTGTAGCAGATTTTTCTTTAAATGCCTTTAAAACTGAATCTTCTGACATTGTTTAATTCAAAATCCTGAAAAATGTTAATTGTTTGCCATGGTAGATGTGTGGCAATATATCCTTTAGCAAAGGAATGAAACAATTTCTTCCCCTCTAGAAATCTGAGAATTTCTGCAGTAAAACCATGGATGAAATTTTTTGGCATACTTGTATTTCTGAGGTACAAAACATGCAGAAATGCCTGCTGCCAACTTCCAGGCCTTCTTCCTATACACCATAGTTAGCAGAAAAGCACAAAAATACTTTTCAGAGCCATTTCAGAAAGGTATTTATTAAAGAAAAAGAAAATGTTTGGGTGGAGTCTTCCCTGTCTCCAAACAAAGATATTTGCATTTTCATCTCATTCACTCAAGTGTACATTTGTTTGTAGGCAGGGGATTTAAGAGACTTGTATTCTGGAAGATTTCTTAGTGGTACAAGCAGGAGGAGGAAGTTATAAATTTCCTCCAGCCTTAGACAAGAACAATGGAGCAACAAAACCAGATCTAGATGTTTTCTGTGTTGTTTTTTAAAAGTTTATTTTGCCTCAACATTGCAGACTTTTTTTTCTTCTTTGTTTTTAATAAACTTGTGTGTTGGGAGTTTCTATTATCTTTTCTGAGTCTGGGAATTATTTAGCTTATTGTCATGTTATTATTTCTTATTGATACATTTCACAAGGCACTCTATCATCTTTAAGTCCGATCTGTGTAGCAGCTGAAATTTTTTTTTTATTAAGTACTTCTGGGAGACCTTAGAACATAGGTAGTGTGTTTCAGATGAAGAACCTCACCAAATGAATACTCTAGGCTTTCAGTAACTTACATAGTTCTCTTTTACTCCCTTAATTTTTGGTTGTAACCTTTGTTGGAATTTCCCTGAATTGCTCTAAGTCACAAATGATGGGATGGTACAAAATGTGTCTCCCCCACATTTGAATTGAGTCTCTGCTAAGGTGGAAGAAAATAGGATTCATTGGTTCTTTTTAAGACTTTTGGTTTAGATTCAAAACTGAATGAATTGGATGAAATGTAAAACTGGATAAAATATTAATTTAAATGTGTCTCTTTGAAGCATGGGTGCCCAAATGTAGATCTTGAGAGCTGTTTGCTTGGAAGTGCATTTACTTTGTATGCAGTTAATTAAAAGGCCTTAAACAGTGTCAGATCAGCACGAGATATGAGGGTTAGTCAAAAAGTTAATGAAAATTCTGTGTTTTTTTAAAGGAAACCCAAGTACTCAAGAAAATTATAGCACCAGATATAGTAAGAGACAAGTCAAATTAAGTGTGAATATGTCTAGTTTCAGATCTTAAAAGCAGTACATACTCTATCAGAGAAACAGAAACACAGACATTTTCAGAATTGGAAGCATAATGTAAAACACTTGACCTGAGGATGCATGGATTTGGGATTCATGGAACTATTTGCTGGCCAATTATATATTTACTGCAACTTGTGCATTAACTTATCCATTAATCACAGAATGGTGACTCCAGAATAAAAATTAATTTTTGAAAGTCATGAATACATGAGTAAATTTTACATAGTTAATTTGAGGCACACAACTAGAAAGCTTTTAGTTGACAGTATGAAAAATATTTCCTTTTGACAGGTAGCACAGATATGTCAGAAGAGTGAGGCACCTGCTGTAGTACTGAAAAGCAAACACTTGGCATCCTTGTGGTTTAAAAACCAATGAGGCTGAGCTTTTTCCCCTCACTTGTCCTGGAAGTAAATGCCAACTTTCAACCTTTGTGATAAAGAGCTTAAGGCTTCTAGGCATGAAGTCTCCTTTAAATTAAATTTCAGAGCCCTGCTTGTTTATGTAAAAATTTGGTAAATGTAAATGCATATTCTTTTGCATAACTTTTGGTAAATGTAGATGCGTATTCTCACTGTGTTTAATAGGACTGGCTCTGTGTGCAATAGTAAAAATGCAGGTGTGGGTTGTTTTGTTTTGTTTTGTTTTTTTTGCAGGACATATGTCTGACTCTATCTTAAACCTGTTTTGAAGTAAATGTTGTATTTAATATAGCCCTACTTCTGTGGAATTGCTAATGGAAAATCTTTCATTAAGAAATATTACTCCATCAGTTAACCACTATCAGCACCTCTTTGAGGAAACAAAAATAATAATTAAAGGACATTGAGGCCTGATGTTCTAACAGGACAACCTATAAAATGATCCATAACAGTTTAAAAAATGCAGTACATGGTGTATTGTTTGTAATAGAACTTGGGCCTTCAGTTTAATTCTTGCTGTGGCCCGTTGTGTTGTAAAAGTGAAATACAGAACTGGACTGCAGCAATACCACCCCTCTCCTCCAGACTTGTCACTGGTTTATTTCTCCCAGTATGTTCCCAGATTGTCTCCTGCTCTGTTACACTGTGTTGGCTCTTTTGTTTTATTTGCATTTTAAAGAAGTGGAAAATCAATGCTACTTGTAGCTGAGCCTCAGTTACCAGGAGGCTCTTGCCCTGTGTTTGTATAATTATTTAATTTCAGTATTCATGTGGATCCAGCTGACTACATGTATTTCTGGGCGTAAGCATTAGCTAATGTGGCATATTTGTGATCCTGTTATTGCCTGTATCAAAATAACAATAATTTTTGATGTTTTAATGATTCTTCCCCAGATATTTCGTGTACCTCGTAACTAGGGTGATGAAAATGCATTTAATTAGTTAAGCATTGGGTTTGTCTGTTTACATATAGAATTTTTTTTTTCTGCAGAGATGTGATCTTAGATTTTACACAGTGGGCTTACACTCAAAAGAAAGCTTTACACTAAAATCAAAAAGCACTTCATTTTTGTTATTAAGTGTATTTCTGCCCTGAAAGCATTCTGTGTCGTGACATTTTAAAAATAAACCCTTCCTTGTTAAACAGTGTCATAGATGTAATAATTAAGCAAATAGATGTATGGCTTTTTAATAATTTCCAGATCGAGAGGACATGATAACAGATGGATGTTTCTGAATGATTGAAATGCTTGCCTTTGATCGCTTTGAAATATTTGAGATAAAGTGTGCCGGTAAACACTGAGTGCAGTGTCCATGGTGCTGCAGTTAACACAGGCTTTTGCTGGAAATAATGTTTTCTTTCTCTTTTCTTTTATATTTTTATGAAGTGTTCTATATTTTAATTACTAGTATATAGGTTGTTGGCAAGAGATACAAATAGTGCTGTATTTGTGTTATAACTGTCTCTTTTCTTTTGGATTATCATTGAGTGGAATCTCTGTTTGCTTTGATTTACTAGGTCATATCGTAAAAGATTCCTGCTTTTATCTACTTCTTCTATACCAAAATGACCTTCTGAAGCCTGAGCAAATATTTCAGTTTCACTCTCAAATGGGCCAGATGGAAGGGTTGACTTCTGCTGTCACAAGAATTCCCTCTGAAATGCTGTTAACAACATTTAAACCATGACTTCCATGAGGTCCATTTTATCATTCATGACAGGGCACGTTAGAAGAACAGCAGTAATAGCAGCTATGTAAGAACATCCTTGAGCTGAGACCAGAGCTTAATGTTCAGTCATCACTGGTTACTGTCACACACCATTTTTCCAGTCATTTACTTGACTTGCAACAGGAAAAGCTTCAGTGCTTGATGGTCGTGGGCTGCATCCTTTTAATTCAGAATGTTTCAGTGTGTCATCAAGCTCCCTTAGGAATTCTGCTTACAATCTGCTGATTTAATAGTAAAAAGGGAGGACTGCTTCCCTCAGTTATTCCCTTTGGTATGGAGTGGCATTGTTATATCCCATATTTCTGGTTATAAATTTACAATAAACTTGACCATAGAAATTAACCCTAGAACTCTGGATGTATCAGGAATCTGATTGTTTCATCTACTTGGCTCCTGGGAGACACTTGAGGATATGAAGTGTCCCTAAATCTGGGTTAAGAAGAAGTCAGGAAAGTTCCTTTTTCAGCCAAAGACTTCAGAATCATTGTAAATCAAGCCCCTCTAATGATTTCAGTGTCATCATCCCATTCTGATTTCTTGTTGCTGCTTGTATGGGAGAGCAAAAAAACTGTGGCAGTCCAGTCCTAAAAATGGTTAACCTCTTACATGAGCCATGATCAGTGCAGTATAGTTATCAGGAAGAACTCAAAGAATCTCTGATGTGAGAAATTGCTAGTTTTCTGTTAGCCCCAGATGAAGGGGGCTTCAGAGCTTGTCTGCAGCTTAAGAGCTGCATGGCTGTAGCAGAGCAGGACATCAGCAAACTTCTCTCTTAAATGTTGAAAGGCAGATGGATATTTTAGTATGTTCATCATGGTTTATAAGAAGGTGATTTCTGGCTTATGAATGTTGATACTAGCTAGGGGCACGTAACAAAATAGCTATGGCACACTCGCTGTAGCAGCGAGTTAATAGTCTGGATGTGATGCATTTCTGTGTGCAGCTGCCCAGATTAAAAATCCCTGTAAACTCTTACCTGCACCTGGAAAGTACCATAGCTACTGCTGTGCTGAGACAAATGTGATGTTACCAGGGGCTGTTGCATCTGAATATAAATATTCAGCCACCCTATGCCTCACCTAGCAGTGCTTTGAGCTGGGGCCTGTTCTGTGTTTGTATGATACAGAATAGGAGGGATCCCAGCACACAAACGGTTCCTGTGTTCTGCATCTGATGTCCACAGCAGACTTGGCTAAAGTCGGCTGTGTCTTCTGTAATACTGTGTCTTCTGTTATTTAGGGTATTTATTTTTATATGTGGATTAACCTGAGATGGGCTAGGCAGTTCTTGATGGTGTCTTATTTCACCCTCGACATTGCAGCAACTGAGCAGCTTCTGACAGTGCAATGAGTGGTGTGGTGAACATCTGTCCCGTGTGGTTACTTGCCTCTTTTATCTTCAGGGAGATTTTCTTGTGTGCTGTGGTGGGTGGTTGCTTTTTTTTCATAGATTAGACAGAGTGTGCAGTTTATGTCTATAGCTCTGAAGACCAGAAGGGATAATCAGATTCCCTTTGATCCTGTAAAAGGCTGTAGCACTCCATCAAGCTGCAGCATTACTGTGCTGTGGTTTTAGTATGAGCATAATCACAGTAAAAGAATTGTATCAAAGCATTAACAAGATTAAAAAAAATCAGGCAGGGACCTAGAGTTTGCAATTTCATGTCTCCTCTTTTTATTATGTTAACTTTCTATCTATTATTTATTGTAGAGGGGAGTGCTGTCATATACTGGTGCTGCCATTTGGTAGAAGTCAGTAATGGACAAATATCTTCTGTGTTAGAGGTTGCAAACCTGTATGAAGTAAAACTCTCACAGTCTTTTCTCCATTACTGCAAATTGTCACTGATGAATTCAAGTGCAGTGCAAAATTACAGTTTGGCTATTTTATGTTGCTGGCATGGTATAAAAGTAATGTGTTGACTTTTTCTAGTGTACAAACTGGCTAGGCAGAAGCTAAGATAGCTTAGCTATTTCTTTTGTGTTGCAGATGAATGTTGCATTCCTTGGTCTCCAAGTGCTGGTTTACATCCTGATTGATGTTGAGTAATTAAACCAGACTCCAGCTGCTTAGTGATTCAGAAGTACAGGGCTCCTATGCTGTAAAAACAACAAGCAACTCCTCACTTACTAACTTTTATAATTGTTTACTTTGGGCATCATGCAGAATGATAAGTGCAAAACCTTTTTATTATTTTAATTTTTATTGGATGGGGGAAGACAATAAAAATATCCCACTTTTATCTAATATTTAAAAAGGTTAAATTTGAGTTAATTCCAGAATAAAAATTCAAGACAGGAATAAAGTTTTTCTGTTATGAGGATGGAGAATGGCTTTGCTTTTTGTTTAGATACATTGGATATACCAAAAGAAGTTTAAAATTTGATAAATTTATAATGTATGCACTTTCATTGGGAGTTGTTTTATCCAATAAAAAGGCTATGTTTAATTATGTTTATCATTTTATTAACTATGCAAAAAGTAATAGTTTTTTACCAATGCAATAACAAAGTTAGGAAGTTGCAGAATTTAGTACTTGTAGCATTTAGATTGGAATACTCCAAAATCTATGGGCAACATTATGCCCACAGATGGTGGGCAGAGACTGTGCTAAATCTGTGTAGCAATCATGCTGCATTCAAGGTCACAGCTTTCCAGCAGGAGAACCTGGTATCAGTAGGAGGTTGTAGGAATTCCTGTCAAGGTCAGTATATGGCGGCCAAGAGACATCGTTGACCCCTGAGATTTATTCCATGTGCAGATAGTAAATGTGTTTTTAGGAAAGATTTTTATTCTGATATTGGTCAAAATGTTAGTGTTTGTAAAAAAAAAAAAAAAATCTTTAGTGAAACAATAGCTGTGGATGTGAGTATAGTCAGAGATATCCATGTCTGTTGGAAACCAACACTGCCTAACAAGGAAATAGTTCATCTGATAAATTTTTGACCTAATCATCTAGTTCCAGGCTCAGCTATCAAGTCCAGGCATAGAACATTACAGTATTTAAAAACCAATAGCACATCTGACCTTTGCACTTTAATACTCAGATCACTGATTTTCATAAGGTCTTGTTGGAGCATCTTTTCTCATAAAGTACACTTGGCTGGAAAAATGGACATAAACAGCTGGTTTAAATATTGCTAAATAGTGCACCTGAACAGCAATGCTGAAAGAAAATACCTTTCTGTAAAGTGTTAATGGACAGGGAAACAATTCTAAGAAGTGTAAATGGGTTTGTTTACCTGGTATAATACTGTAATTGTCCAGGAAATTGCATGATGTACATTCTGTGGGTAAAAGTGACCTGAAAATTTCTGGAATATATTATCAATACATTTTTCTTATTAACTTCATTCACAGTATTTTACCAAGAAATTGTTGCAGGTCTTTTTCATAAGCAAATGCTGCTCCCAGTATGACCAGTACCCAGTTCAGACTAAATGTAGCATTTTCCTCTTCCTGTACTTCTCTGGAAATTCGATTACTACATTGACACATTAAACACTTTCTTCTGCAGTTGCTCTTTCTGATCACTATTGATGATTTTTTTCTGAAGTTAAAAACATAGCCAAGTGTGATTAACACCCTAGTGGTGTAGCAAAGCTTGCTGCAGTGGAAGGTTTTGGTTTAAACATTTGCCAAATCCATAGCAGAGCTGTAAAGTGGGGAGCTCTCTGCATCATCTTGGATGCTGGATATGTGAAGTGCATGGCCTTGGCACTTGCTGTGGATAGAAGGCTCATAGAGATCATGGAACTCTTGACTGAAATTCGTTTTTGTGACTGCAAGGACTGAATATAGTTGTGATTTCACTCAGGGTCTTGAGGACTTTGTCATCCCCATGTGTAAAACTGTATGTTTTGTTTTACTTCCATCAGGAAGTTCAGCTGGCAAAAGCTGAAGTATTTTTGCTGTCTTGCAGGGAAAATACCTTAAATATCTCACACTAGTTATCAGCCTGTTAGCAAACTAAAGCTAAGCACTGACCTATTGCCTGTGGTTGTGTTTGGGTCTGTGTTTTTCTCAGGTTCCTGTATCCCTCTCAGTTCTGTGGTGACTGAGTGCTTTTTGGGATAAAAATAAACACAGAGGCTTGTTATTGCAAACTTGGCTGGTTACTCCTTTACGTCTGTCTTTCCCAGGGAAAACTGATGTGTTTGTGTTCATTTTTTCCCTTTTTTCTTCCCATGTAAAATGTAGAGTCTAATGTCAAAAGGGAGATGGATCAAAAAGTGGTTACTGGTGGTGGTGATCTGTCCTCAAGTCCTTTTGATCAGGGCCTGCCCAACAGCCAAGCGCCATCTCCTCTGCAGCCAAATGTCTTTGGTACAGAAATGTGACTGTTCCTGAAAAGGAGACTTGTTCAGTGTGTGGCTTCCAGGGACTTGATCTTTCAGGAATTTTGGGCCCCTAAAAATTACAGCCTTGAAAACAGAGGCAGAGAATGTTCAGCATGATACAACATCCTGCAGAGAGCTGGTGGAGTGAGCAGAGCGCAGCAGAAATGTAACATTGATTATGTGAGTCTTGGTAAACGAGAGGTTGTGAGGATGCATTTTGTAGGTGCAGTGTTTTGTTGAGGGATGGCACTTTCAAGGAGACCAATTCCATAATCCAGACTGTGTATGACTGGAAAACACCAGATGATGCCAGAAATGTTTTGTGGTCATTACAGAACAAATATGAAGGGCAGTGAGCAAAAAACTGGACCTTGCATTACTTGAAATTACTTATTTGTCTGGTGTCTGACATTAAGCTCACTTTGTTGAACCTTTAACATGTAGGCAGTGAAATGTACTTGAACTGTCCTCATGACTTGATTTCCTTTTTCTGTGTAGTGCAGCATTTAATTGCAGAAGCAGTTGAGGCCTTGTATCTGTTTTTTTTTTCCTAATCAATACCTATTTAGGCACTGTCTGTAACTTGAGAACACCTCATAGATACCAAAGTCATAGCAGCGCTGCTGAAAATTTGACACCAGTATGTATGTAATTTGATTTTTTTAATAAAAGCAAACAAAAAAATTGTGAACCAAGAACAACTTTGTTTTTTAAAAGGATACTATTTTATTATAGGAATGTCTAGTATTTAAAAAATACCTCATCATTTTTATTTGATGATAGAACCCCGAAATATCACAACATTCCTTGCTACAGTGTAAAAGAAAAAGTATTTGTTTTCTCTTTCCACCCTATACTCTTAGCTATTTTTAAAGCTGGGCAACATTTAATGGTTCTTGTTATTATCCATCCCATAAAATAAATGGGTAATGCAACAGGAACAGGAAGTCAGGTGCCTAATTAAACAGATGCTACTAAACTTCATCTGTTTTCTGTGATAAATACACTAAAAAGTTGACATTCCACTCATTATTCTTGATTTTTAATTTTTTAGAACTAAAGAATTTTTAGGCTGTGTGAGAAATGTCTTTATTTGGAAGGAAAGGTAAAGATTTGCATTGTGCTTTGTCCTAGAGGATTTGCACTGTGGTTGGTGTATATGGAGCCTATGCCAAGAATGGGAAGGTAGAAGACCAGAAATAGCTGTGTTTGAGCCCTAAATTGGCTGCTGGCATAATAAATAATGGGGGGATGCAACCATAGTATTTATTCTTCAGTGAATTTAGAAAGTGTTCTCAGTCCATCTGCTTTTTATTTTAGAAAGCTAACCCAGTTCTGCCTATGTAAAGATTTCAGATGCTAATTTTGAATTTTATGGGGGGTTTTGGGGTGGTTAGTTTTTTGGTTTGGATTTTTTTTTCTTTTAGACCACCCACATTGGGGCACCTGCCAGGTTTTCTGAGGTACTTCCTTTACTCTGCAGGACTCTGAGGTTTTCTCTAAGTGTGTGTGCTGGGTCTCATCCATTCATCATTATTACATCTTAATGTAGGTTTCAGGTTTGCTAAATTATGTTAAATCACTTCCATATTGAAACACATGAATAATTTTAAATGACTACAAACAGCAGGATCAGATTATTAGAGCTCTTAATTGTTTCTGTCTTTTTGTCTGAAAGCTTGAAAGCTTTCAGACTTTTCCTGTGAGTTATGAACTGAAAAATAATGTGTACTGTAGACCTTGCAGTATTTTCACCAATAGCACATCTGAGACATGGTACAACTAGGAACTCTTTCTGAGAGAACCATGGTTTAAAGGAATGAACTTCTCATAATAACAGTTCAATATAGATCGTACTTAGTGGAGCTGTAGTCAGTATAGTTTGCAGATCAATTGAGAAAATAATGTATTATTAAAACTATTTGAATGGCAGGTTCTCTTGTTCGTTAATAATTTTTTATGCATGCAAGCTGTCCCTGCATCAGAAAGATCTAAAGATAACAACAACAAAAAAAAAAAAAAGAGGGGAAGGGAGGAAAGGATAAAAATAAGCCAAGAGTTCTGAAGTCTGAGAATATTCACATCTGAATTGCAAGTTTCAAGTCCAGTTCCTACCTGATTAAGCAAGGCATTTGTGTAGACTGCAGAACATATAAAACATGCAGTAGAGAAAGGAGATTGATAGCTCTACAGAGTTACACTTTAATGGAGAAAACATTCAAAGTGCACGTGGCAGTAGTGTAAGGTCTAATACAGAGACTGAAAAAAGAGGAGGAGAGACTTTGAGTAGTAGGAAAACAAAATGAGTCAGAAAGCTGTACCTTAGTTCCTGGGTTACCCTTGTGCCATCTGTGTTCCCTTTGGTCAGCTCACAGGCTGGAATGAATTGGGTTTGAGGGGGGTTGGAGAGGAAGGAGACAAGTCTTGGGGATGCTGTGGAGAAGCAGATGGGTTATAGGAGAATGAGAGAGGAGGAAAGAAAGTAATTGAAGGATGTAAGCTTCAGTGAACAGGAATAGCCATATCAGCAGCAGCAGCAGGAGGAAATGAGCTGAGGACATGGGAGGAAAGTCAGCTGATCTTGGTGATACCACTGGATGTGTTTATGTTTGGAATGTGATGCCCTTAATTCTGTTGGCAAATTGGTGTGTTTCAGACTCAAATCATTACAGTTGGCTTGATCACTTCTTTTTCTGGAATTAAATATGTGATGCTGCATTCTAGACACCTTGGTTCTCCTCTAGGAACTATGTGGCTCTATGTTCAGAAGTAGTAACTCCCAGGAAATTAACTTTGGCATTTCTTAGCTCCTAAGTTTCCATCCAAGTAATTTGAAAAGTGAATGTTTATCCTGTATATGTCTATGTGCCCACTTGGACTAATGAGGAGGTACTTTGGGAATTTTCCCTTGGTAGTACAGTTTGTTTTACATGCTGAACCCAGGCTCCTGTGTTCAGAACTGCCAGTGAGTCACACTGGGTGTCTGACCCAGCGAGCTCAGCTCACAGTCCTGCTATTTGACTCCACTGAATTCATTTTGTAACTGAACTACAAGGCCACCAAGGTGGTTAGAGGGATGGAGCACCTCTCCTATTAAGAAAGACTGAGAGAATTTGGATTATTCACCCTGGAAAAGAAAAGGCTTTGGGGTGACCTAATTGCAGCCTTCCAGTACCTGAAGGGAGCCTACAGGAAAGATGGAGAGGGACTTTTTACAAGGATATGTATAGTGGCAGGACACAGGGGAATGGCTTCAAACTGAAAGAGCACAGGTTTAGATCAGATATTAGGAAAGAATTCTTTACTGTAAGGGTGGTGAGACGCTGGCACAGGTTGCCCAGGGAAGTTGTGGATGCCCCACCTTTGGGAGTATTCAAGGCCAGGTTGGATGGGGATTTGAGTAACCCAGTTCAGTGAAAGGTGTCCCTGCCCATGGCAAGGAGTTTGGAACTAGATGACTTTTAAAATCCCTTCAACCCAGGCCATTCTGTGAACAAAGAGACTGCATAAAGAAAACAGCCTTTGAGATGGAAAAAGCTGTTTGCTTTATTTTTTTTCCTTTATGTTGTTAATAAACCTGACAGTTATTTAAGATCCTATCACTTTGGAGTTGTGCAATGCTGTTTTCCAAATTGCTTTCTATCATCCCTACCTTACATTTTGTTTTTTCATAATTTCAAGAACTGTATAGCTCTAGTTTCATACTTAAGAAACTAGCTTAATTACTTGCTTTAGTGGGTTTTTTCATATTAAGACACGAGAAATAAGTTAGAGGCGTGAGAAATCACATTTCTAATGAAAGGGGATCTAGTTCGGCACAAGGGGGCAGTCATGTTATACGTGAAATTTTCCCTACTTTGGAGTTACTCAACTATGGGTTAATAGGCAGTTGGGTGACTAAATTAGCATTGCAGGGTGGCATGAGTGCAATCTTACGTTTCAACAAATTTCACTGATGCTCCAAGTAGAGTGTTTGCTAGAATTTTAGGCAAGATTTATTTGTAATCCTTATTTTGAAGGGTAAAAAAAATCTGAGTGTGTATGATAAATTGTTTCAGTCTTAAAGGTTAAAAATACATATATATGTATGTGTACGGTAATGTAAGTGTTAGATGAGATGACTGCAGTACTTTCCACACTTGTCACCTACAGACTCAAGTATTAATATCACCTCAGGATTGTGAAATTAAAGAGGAAATCTAAACATAATAGATCTTTTAGAAACTCTGGATACAAAGGATTTTAGTTGGAAAGTGTACTTGGTTTTAAAGTTGTTGATGTCTGAGAAGGGTTGAGTAGGACACCTCTCCAAATTTGTTTTGGACATGAGATAGGACAGCACTAAGGAAGCCTTATTTCCATCCTGAGGCCTGCTCCTTGCATTCCTGAAGACCAGCTGGGTGATGTTCCATACAATTACTGAAGATTCAGTACAATTACTGCCATCAGGGCTTGTTGGGAAGCATTAAAACTTCAAGTTGGCTAGATAAGTGTTAATATTTTCCCTCAGTTGTTCTGCTTTGTGTTTGAATGATCCAGCTACTCCCAATATGAATTTGAAACTGTTTGATTTGCCTTGCAGGTGAAGTTGCATGAGCGCAGGGTTCTAGGACTATAGTTTTAAAGTAAGGTGATTTTATTCTTAATCTGCCACGACACATCATGGGAAAAGTCTTGCAGCATAGGTCTTGAGCACAGCTTTGCACACAAATTTCAAACATAGGTCCATGGTGAGAATAGGTCTCAGAAGAGAATGCAGGGTGGAAAAGAAGTTAACAACTTAACATGTTATGAGTTTGGAATCTGTTTCCTGTGAAGGGAGAACGCTATTTAAAAGCTGACAGACCTTCAGTATTCTGCTGCTGAACAAGGTTACCTATAGCATTCTGTCACTTTAGCATGTCAGAATCTCCCTGGTTTCTGGAAACTATTAAAAGAAAAAGGAAAAACCCTTGAAAGATGAGAAAAAATGTTATAAATGGTGCTGGAACCACTGAGGAGCCACTGAGTCCTCAACTGGATATAAACAGGGTGTAAGTGGGTCAGAGGGGTGATAATCCTGAAGTTTACGTTGCCATCTCCTAGCATGTCTCATTTGTTGTAGAAAGTGGCTTTTTCCTTGAAAAATTATAATACTTGGGAAGTTGCATTTTTTTAATGTTTCCTTATCATGGCTGACTGCATTTTGCTGTGTATATTATTGTTGGCTGAATAATAGTTTCCTCAGATATGGCATACTTTGCTGTCATGAAAGAATAAAAAGATTCAGGTGATTTGTCCCTCGCAAGTTCCCTTATTTAAATGTCCTTAGCCACGTTGGGTCAACAAGAAAAAATTAGGCAGATGTGCATACACTGCTGCATAGGGATGTATGATCCTCTTGCCTCCATGTTGCTCATCCCCAGAGGACTTTTGAACTTCTTGTCTGGCCTTACCTTAATTTCATAGGAGTTAAGTCTAAATGATACTCTATTTCCTTAACTAAGCAGTTGTGTAGGATAGGAGGAAGAGGTGGTTCCTCCCCTAAAGTGAGTCTTACAACCCACAAAAGGAGTTAAACAACCTGGTTTTGTAAATTTTCCCATGCATAAAACTGTTTCTTTCATTAGAGAGGGGATGAGATGTTGCTGAAGTTGAGAGCTGGGAAATGCCTATAGTTTAATGAAATGAAGCCCTTTGTAAGTAAAGATACAGGTATACTCCACATGAGCACTGAAATTGTGAGGGAGGTGGCTGTGACAGGCTGTTTTCTCACCTGTGTTTGCACTTCTTGTAGTAAGCCAGTATCTTTACAGCCATTGAATGACTGACACCAGGAGACAACCCCTGTCCTCCTGATAATTTTTCCGTTCTTCTTGACAGGTGGGTTCAGACTGAATTCATATGACAGTTTGATGGACGTTTCAGTTCAGGGAGTGCATATTTCACTCTCACTCACGGCCAAACTAGTGAGATTACACTAACCTTGAACTAGACATTTCGTCTTCCAGCATCTATCTGTCTGCTTCCAATGTGAAATTTTTATATTCTACTCCAGGTTGTAGAGGGGAAAAGTAGATACAACAGCTCTATTTGGGACACATAGTGAGAAATGTAATGCAGCAGTTCTTTGACGATGTAAGGCTTAGAGTATCAGTCAAAGTAATTAATTTTTCTGACAGCAATCAGTATATTTTACTTATCTCCATTAAAGGACAAAACAAGTGAGGTGTACATGAGGCCTGAACAATTCTTTTTCTTATAATTACATCTTATAACAATTTTGTAGGAATCCGTCATTGACTCTTCTCCAATACTTGTTCCTCTAAGCTGTTGCATCTGAACTCTGATTTTGATGCATTCAGGAAAGGGAAAGTGCTGCTGCCTTATGGGCAGGGAAGTAAACTGCAGAGTGTGCTAATTAGTCTTGGTTTATTAAAGGTAGTTGACAGGTTTTAGGAGTCTTCCTGTAAGGTTGTTAAACTACATTTTCCATCAAATGGAAATAGTTGAAGGTTTTTTCATCATCTTGTCATGAGACTTGGCAAATCCATGGATAAATCAGTGGCTAGATTCCTTTGTCCCTTTTGTCCCTTCTTTTTACCAGAAAGACAAAGTATATAATTTCATAATCTGTCTTGTATTTTTAAAAATAATTTACATCTACCTTTTTCTCTTGTAAATCTTTGCTATAGGATAAAAGTTGTCAAAGTCTGAAGGATGAAATTCAAAGTGGTAGCATGTATACTTTCAGAAGTTCAGTTTTAACTTTGGGCAGAGGCTCATTTATAATCCCCGCTGGACAATGCGTTTGTTCTCTTCGACAGTTGAATAAGGGGAAAAGACATCTTGAAAAATGTGTTCCTGTCCTCTTTTTCTGTGTGCTTTTCTCTACATCTGTGCTTAGCAGAATCCCTCAGGGTATCCTGGATTGTATTTACCAGGAAGAAAGAATACCTGATTAGACCTGATTATGGTGTCATCAATTAACTTATATGACTCAAAAGTGAAGCTTGCCAGTCATTTTAAAGCTCTGGATAATGAAGCTCAGGAAGTTTGTTCCTACGGCAAATTTCTTCAACCTTTGTTTAAAATAGTATAAAATAACTTCCTTTAATTGGGGAAATACACTATTGGCAAAAGGCAAGGGCAAACTACAACTCTTTAAACATTGGAAAACGTGAGTCCATCATATCTGACAAGTTTGAACTGGTTCCTCCATACATCCAATAGTAGACAAATGGCATCAGTGTAATAATTAAAGCTTAATCCATGTAGTCATAAGCTATTACAAGTAATTGTGACTATTGTGGCCTATGAGTTTTGCTTTTCTTATCTTTCAGAGTGGGTTTTTTTCCTCTCCTTAAAGGAGGGGAAATGCCTCAGTGCTTTTGAAGGGCTGGTAGGACAGCTTGACAGTTATGTAAGCAGCTGTCTGCAGAAATTCATTAAATGTCTGATTGTGCATAGCCATGTCTGACCCTCGGTGTGCTCATGCTGAGCTTCCCCCCCGCCAGCTACCTTCTCATCTCTGGCTCATATTGTGGATATTCATTTACAGGGATGCAGACTTCACTGGTCCTCCTCACAGCAAAGTATGCCATGATCCCTTTAACTTTGTGGGCAGGGGTTCACATTTTTCTGTGAAATTCAAAAGGAATTTGATGTCTAAATGGTGTGGCTTCACAGAAGAATGAATGTGGCCCCATAGACATGGTTGCTTCTTGCTACTTTTCTCTTTGAGGCTCTTCCATTTTCTTAGGTGATGTTCTAAGAGATCTAGAAAGTGGGGGCTCTTTAATGTCCAACTTTACCTGATTCAGTGTTTGAAAGTACTGGTGTTTACCCGGCAGTCCTAACATAAAGAAAAGCTGCAGGTTTTTAATATTGCAAGGGGTGTTCAACAACTCATATATTTGGAGCTGGTGATTTCACATCTTCTGCTTATTCTATTCTGTGTTATATCCTTTCGTCCATTTCCTGTATTCAGATTTTTCATGTCAACCATTTTTTCAACATCGTTGTTCCATTTAGTTTTCTTCTTTAAATGAAATTTCATCAAGACTTCTAAAACAGATCTCACAGCTCATGTGTTTCTTAACTCTACCTATGTGATGATGCCATTTATTGCCAAAAGGGTCTTAAGAACGATGTGGGGTTCCTTTTGGCTTCTGTTAAGATATTTAACAACTTGTTTTCATGGTTTGTTTTGGGTTTCTTTTGCAATTAAAAAAAAAAAAAAATCCCCAACCTTAGTTTTAGCTGAGAGGCTACAGGACTAAATCATGCTAAGACTGGATCCACTAGACTTAAAGGGTTTGTCAGTGACCTAAAGATATGCTACAACTGAAAGTTTTTGGCAAACGTTTTCCGAGACAAAGTATGGTGGAGCCAAAAGGGTTTTCCTAAGGTTTTAGAAAGCTGCCTAGCTGTGCTTTCTGCTTCCTCTGCCCTTGTAGCTGCATTGATAATTCTGTTTGCTGCTTTAACTGAATATTGTCTGATGCATTTTATTGAACAGTAATTGTGATCTTGACCATCCCACAAAACAGCAGACACTCTCAGCTTAGTAAGCAATGAAGCCAGAGGAAGAATACACCACTTTTGGGAGTAGCTGTCTTCTGAACATGTAGCCCCCAATTTAGGTAATTGGTTAAGCATGCACTTTGAGTGCTTTCTGAGTGTTAATAGCTTCAGTGGAGGTAACGTTTTGTTTAACATACGGCATGTGCCTGCATGTGTTGCTGAATCAGATCCAGCTGAATCCCTGTAAATGATCAGGGATTAGAACTGAGATTCTCCAATTCTCTTGTTTGGACTATGTCTGCCAACTATGAGCCAGGTTGAGTAATCATAGCATTGCCAGCCTCGAAAAGGTCATAAATTGTGAGTTAGGCACTGCTGAATCACAAGACTTAAGGAAGTATCAGCATCTCTTTTTAACCATTTGTTTTCTTGGCTCTTTGGCTACACATAGTTTTAAGCCCTTCTGTAAAGCCAGAAGTACGCTAAAAGTTTTGAAGGTGTTCCTGTAAATCCTTGAATCTTCAATCCTTAAAGTTTTTTCTTGAATCCTTTCTCTTGATCTTGTAATCTTTCTCTCTCTCACATACACAGCCCATGTCTTTGTTTACTTCAGTCACTCAGAGAGGACATCAGATCAGTTGATGGCTTTGGAGAGGGAGGAGAGTTCTGGTATCCTGGAGTGTTCTCATCTATGCAGGAAACCTTTATTATTTCGCCAGTCAAAACAAGTTTTACTATAATTTGGTGTCTGCTTTGGCTGGTACGTATCTAGAATTTTAAATCTATAATGTTTGTGAGCTTGTCTCATAAGAAATATGTCAAGAATCCATAGAGGTTGTTCTAATGCCTGGGAAATTCAAGCCAAAGGTTTCCATTTCTGCAGTGCTGTAGTGGGAAGTTTGCAGCAGAAGTCAAGGGAAAACCCATCAGCTTGGCCCTTTGAGCTGGGGTAAACTGGAGGACATCCGAGCCCAGGGTCAGTCAGACCCCTCAGCCTGGTCTGTGTCCAGTGAGGATGCTTTACCCTGACATCGTGGAAGGCTGTGGGTGTGTTTATGGATAAATGTATGTGTATGTTAATTTACAGACTCATTAATTCAAGTGAGCACTTCCTTTTTCTACACCATTTACTCCTCACTGCTTTTAAGCTGATTTGTGCTCCTTAATTGCTCTTGTACTTTTGGCAGTTGAGGTGCCTTTTGTGCAGGGCAACCTGATTCTGTTTTCTATCTAATCTATGACTTGGTTTGCATTTTGTTGATATTATGAAAAAGTTTTCCGCAGTAACCTATGATGACCTCCTCCTCTCAGCGTTTTATATCTTTGAAATTTTCTGTCAATATCTCTTTTATTTCATCTGGAAAAAGTGTATCTGATAGGTTTGTCCTTCCTTTCTACTTGGCTGCAACAGGAGATGTGTATTTTGTACTGCTGTCATAAATTGTGGTTCATTTATTGATAACTTCTACTTAAAACCTCTGTGCCTTGCATGCATGCTTACAAACACGCTGGCTTATTTCTCACGGAGAAGTATAAAATGCATTTCTGAAAGCCAAACCAGAAGTGTTTGTGGACTCAGCCCAAAGGTAGGCAGTGGGTAGCTCGTTTCCCGCCCAAAGCCCAAGGTTTGCTCTGCATTCCAGTGCTGTGCTGTGTGTTTGTCATCCGAGCGCAGACACATGTTCAGTCTAGCAGCTCCTCTTACAGCCAATGTTTGAGCAGCGGTTAAAAGAAGATGCACTCATGTGGAAAATCCTGGCAGCAGGCACCCTGGATTGTGTTACAGCAGCTGTCCTCAATGGGAAGGCATTGATGTTTACAGTGTGTGTTTTTCCATGGAATTTTGTTTGTCTGCTGTATATATACAACACAGGCTATTCTTCTCTGTGATGTGTTTTTCAGTGCTTTATACACAGTGGTAATATTTATATATTAAAGGGGAGTGCAGATGTAAGGCAGACATGAGCTTGAAAATGTTCACAATTAAAATGTCTGATACGTAGTAACTTAGATTAATCAGCGTCTTTGAAACAGAAAAAAGGGGGCAGTAAAAAGCCTTACTGATCTGAAACATGCAATCTTCAGCATAATATTGAAACATCTTGGTAAAAATAGTAAATGTTTTTTTAAAGAACCTAAGAGTCAGGAAATTAATCAGTAAATTCTTTTTAATTGATAAGAGAGTTTTGGTTTTTTTTTTTTGCATGGAGCCTCAAGGTGGTGTAATCAGAATTGCAAATGGTTTAACTGACAGTAACAATGTTGGATGTCTTGATACAGGATGAAAAACCCTTCTTGCGTTCCTTTTCCAAAAATATAAATGTAATGTGGTATCACTTTTTCATGGATATTTTTAGTGGATTTGTCATTTCAGCACCTAGGCCATAACTGGCACAAGTATAAGATGATGTCACTTCTGCTTCTGTCATACTTCTGTTTATTTTTAGGGGAGGAAATATTTTCTGGATCTTTTTCACTTACTGAGATCATGGAATCCTTAAGGTTGGAAAAGACCTCTAAGATCATTAAGCCCACCCTTAGACCAATTATCACCATGCCAACTAAACCATAGCCCTAAGTGCCATGTCCAGTTGTTTCTTGAACACCTCCAGGGACAGTGACTCCACCACTTCCCTGGGCAGCCCATTCCAATGCTTAACCATGCTTTCAGTGAAGAATTTCTTCCTGATGTCCAACCTGAACTTCCCCTGGCACAGCTTGAGGCCATCACCTCTCTCCCGTTCATCTGGTACCTGGGAGAAGAGGCCAACCCCGACCTAGTTACATTCTCCTTTCAGGCAGTTGCAGAGAGTGATAAGGTCCTGCCTCAGCCTCCTTTTTTTCTGGGCTAAATATCCCCATCTCCCTCCACTGCTCCTCATAGGATGTCTTCTAGACCCTTCCCCAGCTCTGATGCCCTTCTCTGGACTCGCTCCAGCCCCTCAATGTCTTTCTTGCAGTGAGGGGCCCAAAACTGGTCACAGCACTCAAGGTGTGGCCTAAGCAGTACAGTGGGACAATTCCTGCCCTGGTCCTGCTGGCCACACTATTGCTGATCCAGGACAGGATGCCCTTGGCCTTCGTGGCCGCCTGGGCACTACTGGCTCGTGTTCATCTGCTGTCAGCAGCACCCCCAGGTCATTCTCTGCCCAGCAGGTTCCCAGCCCGTGGCACTGTCTGGGGCTGTTGTGACCCAAGGACAGGCCCTGGCACGTGGCCTGGCTGAGCCTCACACGATCGGCCTCAGCCCATCGATGCGGCCTGTCCAGGTCCCTCTGCAGAGCCTTCCTGCCCTCCAGCAGATCAGCACTCCCACCCAGCCTGGTGTGTCTGCAGCCTGACTGAGGGTGCCCTCAATCCCCTCATCCAGATCCCTGATAAAGAGATTAAACAGGGCTGGGCCCAACACTGAGCCCTGGGGAGCACCACTGGTGACCATGCCCCAGCTAGATAAAGCTCCCATTTCCCACCACTCCCTGGGCCTGGCTATCCAGCCAGTTTTTAACGCAGCAGAGTGTACCTGTCCAAGCAATGGGGGCCCAGCTTCTCCAGGAGAATGCCATGGGACATGTACCAAAGGCTTTACTGAAATCTAGGTAGACAAGATCCACAGTGGGCCTTGCATCATTTTCCAAAGCCGTAGTTCAGCAAAATGCTTTGATGTGCTTGCTCAAAGTTAGGTAGCTGTTGGCTTGCAAAGGATTTAAGGACTAGCTTAATTGGGATTTAGAGTATCAAATGATTTGTAGTTTACAGATAAGAAAACACTATTTTTTTCTCCTGGGCTCATACCCATAACAAGTGTGTATGATTTAAGTCCAAAGCCATTTCCACAGCTGTTTGACACCCTTGGATCATTACAAGACCTGTCTGTCCTAAGAGCACCATTGTGCAGTGCAGTGAGGTGTGTAAAAAGGAGAGCACCTCAAGACAATCAGACCCTAATATTTTTGGATACTTCATGAATAAAAAAGAGCAGCATAAGGCCTGTATAAAATTGAATAGGCATCACAAACACCATATAGTTTGTCTGAATGTGTTTTTCTAAGCTGAAGAAATGTCGGCCTCTGGGTTGCATCACTTGCTGTTTTGCTCTTGTGATAGTACATAGATAAAAATCTGAAGTCAAGTACTCTAGCTGCTCTTGTGCAATTTTTTTCAGTGCATCTATTGCCAAACAATATGTAAAGTAGCATTTGGAGAACCATGTTCAGTACTAGATGTACAATTGTCTTAGGTTTACAGGAAGAAATAGTGTCTTTGTGTACAGGTCAGCCAGCCTCCAGAGTCTTCACAGAGACAAAATCACACCCAGACGCTTGCAGTCTGGCATAATTAATGGACATCATAAAAAAATCCCACGCAAATGAAATACAGACTTTTTGACAGAGTCTACTTTAGTTTTTTGTAAGAAGTCAGTATTCAGTACTGGGACCTTAGTCCAGATGTGGTGCATCTGAACAAATTACTGTGTTCCACAGTGAGATGGTCTCTACCTGTACTTCAAGGAGCTTCAGTTTCAATCATTTCTTAGCTTTCTGCTGTAAAAAAAAAAGCCCTAAATTTTAGTTTAGAGCAAAAACTGTATTTTCAAGGAAAAGACCATGCAAGTGTAGCCAAACCTTCACATGTATTCCAAGTGTTTATCAAAGATGTGTATTGTCAGCAGGAGGTCTTACTGCACCGTGGCTGTTACAAAGTCCAAAAAAGTGGAAGGTGTACAGGGCTGCAGTTCAGACAGTCTTCCTTAGGCATAGAAAATAATTTATTTTTATAGTACCTCACGCAGTCAAGCAGTCATAGTTTGTTTCAGCCAAGTCTTCCTTCTCTTTGATCTCTGTGCTGCCTGCTATTATAAGATACTGAATTATCACCACCTCCCTCAGGCTGTCTCAGAAGTTTACAGATGCAAACTTTCAAAACAGTTTATGTTCAGCTGGTTTCCCCTTACTCCCTAACATGGCAAATCAGCCAAAACAGAGTTCACAAAAGAGAAAAAGAGTAGTGCAAAACACTTAATATATAATCACCCATTTATTTTTAAAATCTTTCCCAAACGAATATTGTTTACCCTTTCATACTGAGCTATGATGAAAGCAAAGTCCCTTTGCTGCCTGCGTTTATGGTAGGGCATTTATATATCGGCACTGCGAACAGTGGTGGTGATTTCTAAAGTATTCAAGGTAATTTGTTTGTGTCCTTGCGTAGTTGTACCTCGTGCCATCAGCTTTGGCTGAAGCACTAGCTCAGCAAGAGGAACATTGTGTGGAAAATCAGACCTGTGTGGAATTGCATGTTGACATTTTCACCAAATGCTTCCCTTTTTTTTTTTTTTTCATTTCTCTCACTAGAATTATTAAAGATGTAACCACAGAGCCTCTTTTACAAAGTGCAGATCCATACTGCTGTCAGTTTTCATTGCATTTCTCATAAATGTTGTGGCCTTGAAAGCAATTGGACTATAAATAATGCAACTCCAGTTAGGGAGTTTGGTTAAAAAAAGAGAAGTAAAAATCTGTAATTTTATTTTCAGAGAGAAAAGTTGCTGCCTTTTCCATTCCTTACTCTGGGATTTGAAACAAATGAAAGTAATAGCTTGAAAGCTTTTCAGTTTCCTGAATGTGTCTTTCATTATCAAGGACACTTCTAAATTCTATTGCTAAACCATCTAATCTTTAAGGTTCTGTAAGTGTAGGCCACTGTGAGGGAAGCTGCATAATCCAGTGGTGAAGTCATGCCTGATTCATTGACCATTATTTATTATACAATAATTTCTGTAGTTCCTAAAGATGATAATTCTAGCAATAAGCACTAATGGGAAGTCAGCAATCTTGGACCAGAAATGAGATGATCAGCATTACATGCTAGAATAAAATCTGGTAGAAGATATTCCATTGAGAAATACTGTATTTAACACAGACTGCCTTTTTAAGAAATTGGCCTAAAGACCTTTTAGAGCTTATTTTTACCAATTCATTCTAAAAAAAAAGGTAAAAAAAATTATAATTAATTTTTGTTTCTTTACTATTGGTGGATATGTTTTTTGACAGTCTTCCCTTTTTTTCTCCCTGCTCTCCTCAACTTTTCTTATTTTGGTTCATTAATGTAATTTAACTAAAACATGCTCAGGAAATTCCAAGTGTGTAGTACAGATGGCTGATACAGGCTTCCTACACTCAGCTTTTCAGTATCTCAGTAGTGTAACCTGTGTATTCCTGTCCTTCAACCCTTCTTAGCTGGCGATCTGTGGCTCCAAGTAGTGACAACCTGTATTGTGTCCTGGAGAAGATGACAAACAGCAGCTGGAGACTGATTTGGGAACAACTGCATTTNACTCAGAGAGGGGAAGGAGGAAAGAAAAGTTTGGCTGACACTTGTTTGCCTTGGGTTTAGTTCAGCAGCATCTGTGGCCTGAGCGAAGCGGGCAGCCCTGGGAGTTGGTAGCTCAGTGCTGTGAAGCAGTGAGGTGTGTTCTGTGTGCTGCAGTGCAGGCAACATTCAAATCCATGTTCAGTGGTAGCATTCCTTTGTTCTGAGAGAGGAGGAGGGTAGTTCCTGGCTTCATGGAAGTCAGTGGGGGTTTTGCCAGAAATTCGAGCGGGCCTTAGATTTTATGCAGAGTTTTCAGCATTGTTTTGTTGCCAGGATTTGTCCCAAGTTGTAACCTTATGTGCCAGCACTGTCTTTAGTTGCTGCTTTTCTCTGTGTGTGATGGTGGGGCCAGACCTGGTGCTTGAGTGGAAATGGTGCTAGTCTAAACAGGATCTGTGTGCTTGGGATTATGTGTTTGAAACTGACCTGAAAACAGTGCACTGTGAGTTCCTTCAGTACCAAAACTGGGATTGAAATTGAACGTGCCAGAAAACAACCCAACAGCTGTCACTATATAATAAATTGTGCTGCAGGAAGGGGGGTTGATTGGTGGGCTAGAAGTGCAGGTACACATGATGGATGTGCTTCTTAGAAAACCAGCCCGCAGAAAGCTGGATATAAAGACACAGACCAAACTAAAAAGCTTCGTATACCCTCCTTAGGGACATGAGAAACATCTGACACATCGAGTTTTCTGAGTCAGGACTTGGCATGGTGTAATTCCATGCAAGGCAGGCACATGCTTTGGAGTGCTTAGAAGCCTCAGAACAGGGCAGTTCAAAGATATGTCTCTATTCAACAGAGCATCAATAAAGTAAGGACTTCATGCTAAATTAGGAACATATATGATCCAAGTACAGGTTTTATTCTTAGTAACCCTTCCAGTACCAGTTTGCCACAACTTCTTTAAAATTTACAGCAATTACAGTTTCATTTGTTCTCATGATGCCTAAATGTCATTCTAAGCTAACAGTAGTTTTAAATTTGTATGTTAAAAAACAAAAATCTTCTTAATAGGAGCTACTTGGTAAATTATACATGCCAGCTAAACACCAAGTTACATAAAAAGGTTGCAATGCAGTATTGACCATGCACAGTGTTCATTCCAGTTGCGAAGCAGTGCAAAGCTTTCTAGTACTTGAGAATGAAGATATAAAATTAAACTCAAATAGAAGAAATTTAATATGACTATTCATTTGAATATAAAAAAAGAATCAAGGTTATGATGAAAAGGAGCTTGTTTTTAACATTTTAGTTAAAATCATAATTTAGCAAACATAAACGAAGCTTTTAAACAGAATTTGATTGAAATTTTCCTTAAAAGCTATAGAATGAAACTCTCAGGATAGGAAATTGTGAATGATGGCCTTGTTTAATTTTAAGGAAAATACCCGTTTTTATTAACCTGTTACATTCTGCTAGCAGAAAACTATTGTAGAGATTATCAAAGTACATTAAACCCTGAGAAAGAGCTGACAGCAATGACAAAAACTGTCCTGGACTACTTTACTGTGTGTTTTGATGAACAATGATGTTTACAATTTGTTTTGTGGTAGAATTGTATATTGTGGCCTCAGGCAGAGAGCTGTGAGTTCTCTGTGAACTATTTTACTGCTTCTCTCTTTACTCTGACTATTAAAGAACTCTTGAGTCACCTGTGCCTCCTCCAGTGCTTGAACCTTTTCAGCACACGCAAGAGCTTTTCAAAACAGCATCCTCAAGTAGGAATGGATTTTATTTTGAAAATCATATTCCCATGAGTTTTTTCTCTGAGGCACTTTTGCATACTTTTTGCTAGTATTTACCTCCATCATTCTTTCTGGGTTAATTTCTGAAGTGGTATGTACATTTTGTAGGGTAAATAGGTATCTGCTTAAGGTTAAGCACATTACAAATCATATCCTTACTGAGCAAACAACTTATGCATCTCTTTAAATCTAGTTAAAAGTTAATGGGATTGTTAACATGCTTAGAACTAAGCACATTCTTGAATATTTTTCTGAGCTGAGACTACTGCTTCAACCTAGTATTTTAGTCATTTCTTGAAGCAGAAAGGAAAAAATAATTTTCTGCTGTAAATGGCTCGTAATTGTGGTTAACTTTTCTCCATGAAGGAAACAGTGTGATGTACAGTATGTACTTGGTTTAGTAGAGATTAAGAATGCTTTTATTGCAAAGGAGAAACTAAGTTTGTTGGGTTTTGTCTTTTTTTGTTGTTGTTTTGAAAAGTTAAAAAAATCAGGTTTAATTAAAATGCTCGCTTAAAACCAACCAAAAACCATCTGAGATGTTTACAAAATAATTAACTTGCGCAAGTTATTCTGAACTGGAGCTCTGCTAGTTCGCAGTCTGAGCAGTTCAGAACTGGTGCACTGACCGTTGAATTGGAGACAAGCAAATCAAAGCCGCTTTTCCTGTCACACATACTTGTGTTAATCCTACTACAAGAGACCAAGCAGAGACACAGTAGGTGTTAAGCATTGCTGAAAAGTTCAAAGTGTGTGTGCCGGTAGGATGCAGTGACTCCAGGGTGCACTGCCTTTCAAAGGGTGACGTCGCAGCCTCGCAGAAAGGCTCTGCTCCTTCTGCTGCTTAAAACCACTCTAGTTTTTGGTACGAAGAAGGCTGTGGAAAGCTGAAAGGGAATGACTAATAGCTGATGTGGCTACTGTGGCTCCTGAATATTTTATTTTAACGTATTCCACTGCAATCACTTTATGAACAATTCGCACTTAACAGAAAGCAAAGAAGGAAGAAAACGTTTTAGATCATCTCGGCTGATGCGCTTGCTCATGCAGGATTGTGTCCTACTGTATTTTCCTCTGGTGTCCATTTTTATCTGACTCAAGTGATAATGCTTTCCCTAAGAGACTGTTTCATAGTCTAGTATATTTTACTGTTAGGAAATGTTCTGATGCTCTGTAAACTAAATTGAACTTTGCTTAAATTCAAACCATTACTGTGAGATAAATCCCTAGGAACTTAAGCTAAGTAATTCCCATTGCTGTCCTTGGCAGTTTACACACTTCAGCTACCTGTAAGTCTTATAATTATGCTATTAAAGAAACAATGTTACTGCATACATTTTTTTCACAAAAAATCCCCAAACCACACAATAACAGACAAAAAAATCCCCCACAACCAACCAAAAACCCTCCCAAAACCAATTGAGTGTTCATCAACCTGGAGTTTTTCCATTGTAAAAGTTACATTGTAACTTTGTAAAAATTTGTGGTGAAATCCAACCCCGTGTTTATAACAGCTTCTGGCTCAGCTATGCAGCCTATGCTGTTTATTTATTTTAAAGGTAAGGATGTACACTGAAATACAGAAGACACATGAAGCTGCAGGCAGGGGTGGTTAGGTTTGTGGTGGTTTTGTTATCCGGGTTTTTTTTTTGAATTACACATTGGGCTGTTTAGTTTTGTTCCAGATGTTAAAAGGGATTGCAGCCCCTTCACAATAGCCTGGTAACTCTAAAGAACTATAAAACTGACTGGGAGATTTACATAGACTCTGCAGCATCTATGACCTGAGGTATGGAAGAAGTGAAGAAAGAAGGGGTAAAACAAACATACGTTGACACTGCTATTAACTCAGCAGGAATCTAGCAGATACCCTCAAACCATCAGCCATGCCACTTCACTGTATCTAGGACACAGGGATACAGGGACAGAGACCCAAGTGCAGTAACAAAACTGTGTTATGTTCAACCCCCAGCTGCGGGAGAATGCAACTTGGGGAATGATTCTGTGGAGCCTGATAGATCTCTAACAGAGATCTAAAGTAACAGAGACAGGAACAGGATTCACAGTGCTTGCGTTAGCCCCCATGAATGCCTCTTGCCTATGCAAATTGCATGGATGTATGGCTGGCCCTGGCCTGGCAGCCCAGCCTTTGGAAGTACCTTTTTGCACCCTTTGGCCTGACTGTGAATAGATAAAGATGTGTACAGTCATATTTTGTAGCTACTTTATAGGAGAACTCCTTTAAAATACTCTTGAAACCACAGCTCTGGCTTCCTTAGACTGTGATTGGTGTTTTTAAAATACACACCTCTCTGCCTAATACAGACCCAGCATTGTGTTTCCTTGATAGAGGAGGAGTTAGGAAGAGATACTTGTGCAGTCCTAAGAGAGAATGAGGGGCTGATAAGAGCCCTGGAGTTGGAAGGCTGATGTGATAGTGTGTCCCTGCTGCCTCTCCTCCAATTACTGGCTGAAATGGCTCATTTTAATTAAAAACTTCCTGGCAGCTATGGATAACCTTCAAGGTTGTAGTGCCTCATTTTTATTACCTTTGTCTCTGTAGTCTGCTATTAACAATGTATCTCATTACAAAATGAAAAGCTTTGTCTACCAAAGTTGGCCTTATAAAAAGTGCTTACACTCCACATTCTGAAATGACTTTGGATAAACATTTCCCTTTCCTTTTTTTGCTATGTGTTTATACACATAGTACATCTTGTGGAATCATTGTGCTTAATTTAGATAGTTGACTTTACAGGAGCTCATTTATACCCATGTATGCTTTACATACATTATCTTTTCATGGAAAAAGCTTGGTTCAGAAAGCTTCTTGCAGCTGCTGTGTAAGTAGACCATTACAGAATTGCTGGAATGTGCTTCATCTGAGATGCCAGAGCTGATAGCAATGCCCTGTTACTTCTTTGGGAAGATAAATGTTGAATCAGCATTGCAATTAAACACAGTGAATAGACTGTGGACCTTATCATTTCAAGGTAGCATTTGTTACAGGAGTCTCTGAAAGCACTGCTGGAGTTAAGCATCTGTAAGTACTTTTATTATAAACCCTTGTTTTTATAGCCTTATAGCTTGACCATAGAAATTTGCCCTCAGCAAGAATTTGGCACACAGGCCCCTGTCACCACAGGAGTCAAAGTTATACATTTATTATCATCTCCTTCTATAATCTAATTCATTTTAGAGATAGGTTTGTGCTGCAGAATTTGGATCCAAATCTTAAACTCTTCTTTCCCAGGTTGAGAGGATGTATATAGTTGACACTTATTTTTGGGCCTGTCTTTTATTTAAATTTAGCTGGCAACAGTTACGCAGTGAGTTAGTATTACTTTTAGTATTTTCTTTCAAAGAACAAGCCTTTTATTGTCAGTGTCCTTTCTTCCATTTAGAATGATGTCTAGAGAAATGCTCGATTTCTTTTTTAGTATTGTATTTTGCAAAAAAAAATCAAATGGCTTCTAGCTTTTGTATTGTTTGGAAGGGAACAAAAAGTTGAAGGAAGACTGATGTTGCAACTTTGATTTGACTTCCTAGGTAAACACTAATCTGTACAGTTCATATTAATAGTTTTGTAACTCCTGGGTAATGACTTTTAGCTCTGGCTGTCTCTGAAAGTGAGGTCAGGCTTCTCAGGGGAATTCCAGAGCTGGGGTTTGTCTATGCATGAGGAAGACACGAAGGGCTAGAGCTCAATTACAGTTCAACCTGGCCAGTGCTGTTTCAGATAACAAGAAAGGCTTTTTGGAGTACATTAATAGCAGGTGGAGGTCTAAAGAAAACCTTGTACTGATCCTTGTTGAAGATGATCACCTGCCTAATAGGGATGAAGAAAAAGCAGAGGCATTCAATGTGTGTTTTGCCTCAGTTTTTGGCAATACTGATAGACCTTGGTGTGCCTGATCCCCAGAGCTGGAGGCCCACGAGTGCTGGGACAGTGGCTCTCCCCTTGTGGACACTGAAACTGCGAGGGACCACCTGTGTCAGCTGAATGTTCACAAGTCCATGGGGCCTGTAGGGATTCATCCCTGAGTGCAGGAGATCTCCTTGTGTTACAGCAGGACCCCTCTCCAAAGGCCTTGGGAGCCTGGGGAGGTCTCTGCCAGCCTCTGTTATTCCTGTTTACCAGGAGGGTGAAAGACCCAGGAACCTGCAGGGCTGCTAGACCAACCTCAGTTCCTGGAAAAATTATGGAGGAGATTGTACTGGGTACTGTTGAAAGGTGTTTAAAGAACAATGCAGTCATCAGGTGTCATCGACGTGGGTCACAAAGGGAAAGTCCTATTTAATTAATTCAGTCTTTCTGTGGTAAGGTCACCCATCTTCTGGGGAAGAGAAGGTGGTGAATGTAAAATGCAGTTTTTCTGCATTTTAGTGAGATTTTTGGTACTGTCTCTCACAGCATTCGTCTGGACAAGTTGTCCAGCTGTGTGATGAGGGGATTCATGGTGTGCTGGGTGTGGAGCTGTCTGCAGGGCAAGGCTCTAAGGGTTCCAGTGAATGAGCTTGTGTCTGCCTGGTGAGCAATCACCAGGGGCTCAGTCCTAGGCCTGCTCAAGTATTTATCAAAGGTATGGATGCAGGAGTTGCATGCACTGTTAGCAAATTTGATGGTGACACCAAACTGGACGGTGCTGTTGACTGTCTTGAGGGACAGGAAGCCTTGCAGAGGGATCTAGATAGATTGGAGCATTTTGCAATGATAATTACACAATGATTTTGCAGTGATTAATGGGATGAAATGCCAGGTTTTGCACCTGGGATGGGGTACCACTGGGCATACATATCAATTGGGAAAGGATTAGCTTGATAGTAGCTCTGCAGAACAGGATCTGGTGGTGTTCAGTAGCAGTCAGCAGTGTGTGCCTTTGTAGCCAAGAGGGCAAACCCCATCCTAGGGTTCATGGAATACAGTAGAACATAAAAATCCTCTCCAGGTATTAGCTTGGGGACAGAGATACGTGCTGATGAAGTGTGACAAAGAGTGTCTCGCATTTGGAGCAGCTGATTAGTCATTCTTGGATATCCAATTGCTAGATCCTTTGTTTTGCTTTTCTAGTTTTAAAAATAAAAAGTAATTCAGAAAATACAGAAAGATTTTTTTGGTATTAATATATTTTTAAAATATTTGAAATAAAAAAATTCAGCGAATCATCAATTGCATTATTACTTTTCCTATGTAACTTGTTTAAGCAGCAAATCAGCTGCTCAGAAAGTGTCTTGTTTTTATCTTAGTACTTTAAGCCACTGGAGGATTCAAACCTCTGTTTAAGCAATGGGAAATAGCCTGTGTATTGGAGCACTTCACCTACTGCTTCCATCAAGGTTCATTTTCTTTGGTGGCCTTGCCCATGATCTAGAGTTCAACAATGCTCACTGCTCATCAAGGCATTCATTGTCCCCTTCCTTTCCTGTGCATTGACCATACTGAGTTTAGATGGTTTAGTATTAGAAGATTTCAATTGCACTTGGTGCCCCTGAGGGCTTTCTTTTGTCTACTAAGCAATTCCAGAAGTGCTTTATCCATAGAATATTTCAGTGCTGTTCTTATCCAGGAGGCTGAAAACAGTGGTTTAAATCCTGGCATAAATCAGCTGTATGCTTCTTCAATACCCTCACCCTGACTACTGATCCTATGCATTTCCAATTATGCATTTATGTGTCTTCATTTTATAGAGTTTTCACTCTGTGCACTAAGTCTCCATCCTTATTCCAGATACTTTGGAACTGGAGATAATGAAATAAATTTTCATTTAGATAATCCTGGTGATAAAGCCTGTGTTTGTTCTCTTGTTCCTGCCTTTGTTTCTTGTCAGCACAAATACTGTTAGGACTTTGTACAAAACAAAGGCAGACAAAAATTGCTAATATTCCATTGAATTGAATAGGTCTTACATCTTTAATTACTGTATAATTGCTGCATATAATATACTGTATAATATAATAAAAAGACAGTCTTCCATAAATGTGCAGCCCCGTTTTCAGGTTGTGGCAGTTGGTAACTGTGGTTATGTGACTGGGATGTTGTACAATAATGTGTTTTGGTGTGGCCAAGAACTTCACAGGAGAGAAATCTGAAGAAGTTAGGAGATTGCTTTCCCACCATGATTCATGTTAAAGAAGAAAAGATTACAAGTGCATACAGAGCCAAGCATCTCCTAAATATTTTGGGCTTGTGTTATCGGGTTTTTTTTGCTGAAGGGGGTTAGATTAATTTTGCAGAATTAAGTGATCACTTTGATATGAGTGGTTACTCTCAAAGTCACATTCCAAACCTGTTTACTCACGCGTAGTACAAGCACAGGGTTTCTTCTGTTGAGCATTCTCTTCAATACATACTCAGTCCCATGGGACAAAAAAATGCATCTGACCCTTTGTGTATAGGCATAAAGCAGCAGAACCAGTAATACTGTGCTTGCAATGCACACTTAAAACAATCAGTTGTGAAATGTGTTATTTTTGGTACATAAGATAGATGAAAACAGGTAATGTATTATTATTATTATAGCTCTTGCTTCAAGGATACCATCAAGAGGGGTAATGACATTTTGTTGGGCAATGCTGTATCGATGTCCATAGTTAATGTGTATTTTCATGAACACTGCAAACAGCTTTTCTGCTGGGGCTATAAGTCCTTGAAGGTTTATGCCGAGAGGCATAAAAAGTCCCCTCCTGTTTGTTCATTGGTTTGAATTTTGTGCATGTCTCCATTGACCCACCCGGTATGTTTGAGTGGTGTCTAGCTGAGGTTACAGATGGGAACAAGAATTCCCTAAACACTGATCAATGGGCAAATGATGTTGGCTGGTGAAAGAGCAGAAAAGGTTTGGCAAGAGTTGGCTCCTGAGTTACAGGGATGTGCTCTGTCAACTTCTTTTCAGGTGCTCTGCTTGGGTTAGTAAGTACCTGATTTCACCTGGAGGTGAAGTGAGCTTCTACTTACTGGCTTTTCTGGTGTTCTGCTTCTGTTTTGCACACAAATCCTGATGTAACAGGAATAGTTTTCTTGCAATCAGTAGCTGAGTAAATTTAGGTTAAGGTCTGGATCACACTTTCTGTCAACCAGCACCTTCTCCTACTGTATTGTGCACTTTCAATAGGACTGTGGAATTCCCACTGTATGTCTAAATATAGAGTTTAAAAAATAAGTAACCCCATCAGGTGTAGAAAAAAACTTAGAAAAAAGTGCAAACTTGAGTTGATATTTCATGTGTTACTGTTGCATGGAAGAATTGGAGCATTCTTGGAGGAGATTAGACAAGAGTAAATAGTTCCAGTGCTCAGCAAGAAGAGCTATCCTTATGACAACTTAAATGAAAAGTTTTGCCCAGATTTAGTAACAAGTGCTAGTTTTGACATATTCACAATATCACCATGCTGCATAAAGTGTCTGTATATCTGAACTTGATAGGTTTCTGCGATAGTGACAGTTAAGTCAAACTAAATATAAATTAAATACTGCAACCAATGTGCATGTGATCAAAGATCACTGGTCTTGAATAATGTAGTACTGGGTTAATGCTGAGTTGTTTTGTGTTACTGTTCTTGCCATTTTCTTTTTTAAGAGAATGCATGTCGCTCTTTTATATATTCCTTGCTACCCTGACTGTAATATATAGTATTTTTATCTCTAGTTTCAAAATGCAATGTCAAGTGCACTTAGACTTGAATACCTTATACATATATAGATATTTCCTAGTTGAATTCAGTCTTCCTGTGCAAGAGGAATCAACATTCTTGCATTTATAGAGACAGTCCAAAAGCCTAAAACTGTATGTAGAGCTAGCCAGAAGAGAAACACCTGGAGCTGTGGTGCAAAGTAGTCCAAAACACAAAAACCACCTTACAGTATTTTCTTTAGCTGAACAACAGAGACCAGTGTGTAGGTGGTGTTCAGTGCCTTAACAGCTAATTGTTCTAGAATCTCACAGGATAGCAAAAGCTTATATTAAAATACTTCTTTTTTTTCCTTTTAAAGACCAATCTTCTCTTCCAAGCAGGGAAGTAACCTAGTTCCTAACTGTGAATGTTGCCTTAAAACAATGTGTACTAAAACATATATTACCACACTAAATTTTGGTAATCATGACATTATTAAATGTTGTTCTAAGAACTTCAATGTAAAGCATCATAGTTACCAAAATGTTTGTGCTTTTCTCAGAGTGTGCTGTTTACCAGCTTACTTTCCCTCTTTTTCATGTTGCCTAACACTGAGTGAAATTTGACTTTAAATATTATAAAAAAAGCAAGAAGCCACACTACAGACTTGCAATTTTGTTTTGAGTGCAACTTCACTGTCAAGGACAGCCTTTTCTTAGGCTGTACTCCTCATGTGAGACCTCCAAAATACTGACAGGGATGTTTAGTGAGTTTTAAAGCCATTGTGAGCCTGAGTGAGCAGTACACAGCCTTCATTTTCGAGAAGTGAATATAAAAACATCTGTATTGCATGCTCAGTACGCCTCCAGATTGTAACTAGACGTGGTCAGTGCTGGTGTTCCTTTTCAGTCAGCTGATCTGATGTACAGCCACAGAGCACAGTCTCAGGTTCATTACCAGCTGGACAGAGGGGACATCGTACACAGAGCAATGTGTGCTTCACACGCACAGAGGCATTGACAGCTTTGACAATACCTGGTTTTACTGCACTTGAATGTTGCGGAGATTCTTTTATCTGTTGTCGTATTGAGGAGGTTATTTATTACTTGGGGGCATGAGTTTATGATGGTGGCTAGCAAAACAGGCTTAAATGCAGTGCATTTTGGGTTTGTTGCTAGGTTCCTCCGTGCTTTAGTGTCTTTTGCATAGCCCCTGTTCCTCATTTGAGTGAAAACTGCTAAATTATATATAGAAATGAAATAGCAATGGTGAACTGCTTACCTGTGTCCTATCAAGGCGATTCCCTTTCCTCTTCATTCGCACTGCATGTACCTTTAAAATCCTGGAAAATAAGAAATGCAGGTCTGCTTTTCAGAAGAACAAATTAAATGACACAATTTTCTTCAGATTTTCCCAGTGAAAGACCATAAAATTAATTAAAATTTATTTTTATTCTTGTAATCTTCAATTTGCATTCAAATAAACAGAAATTATTCTCTGTGCTGTGCTTTTCATTTTGCATAAAAGAGATGCCAACTAGACGCTACTGGGAATATTTTTATCCCCAAGGTCTGTGTTAATCCCTTCCTGCTAAAAGACACATTTCTGAAATATTTATCATAAACCTGCCATGCTGTTGTCACATTGTTCCTCTTGTGGTGTGAGCACTTCTGGGACTTCTGCCAGCATTGTTCCTTCCATTCAAATAGGAAATTTGCTACAAAGTGTCTGGTTCTCAGATGAACAACACGGTGCTTGTTCATCAACCTGACTTTGGTGATTCATAACCTTAATGTGTGATACCATGCAAAGTAGAAGTAGCCAGTATGTGGCCTGTCAGGTTTACTGACATTATATTTGCAAGTATAATTTTAATTGTATGTGCAGATGGAGAGGGGGAAGGGTTGATAATTTTAAACAGAAAAATATTCCTTTGAAATACTAAGTTTGTGCTGCTTAATAAGTTTTACAAATAATAAGGGAAAAACTGCATGAGACTGACACTTTGATTTATGGCTTTTTTTTTGCCAGAAAGTGTTACAGCTTTAGCTCTTCTGATGTCTTTGTTTCTGAGACTGAACAAGTGAGAAATATTTGTACAAACTGAAAGAGAGGGCCTTGAATTTCTTGAACTTGCAGTGTGTTCAAAATACATTGGAACACCTCCCTTAGAAGAGCCTGATTCTAGGAAATTTCATTTATGAAATATTTTTTTCAATTGGTAAACTAAAAATAGTGTTCCTCTTCAAACACTTCGTTTGTGTGCAACAGTTTTCAGATTTTTAATTTCTTACATGATTTGTAATTTTAATTTTTTTTTAAATATAAAAATGGTTTGAATACACTACTCATTACTCTGGTTGCATTTAAAATGGATTTCTATTTTAGCTCTGAGTGTTCTGAGAATAGCAAGAATAATTTGATAATGCTATTTCCTTATGAAATCATATAAAGTAGAAGAAGTGTTTCCAATTCAGGATTGTGGAGTAGTGTTTGGTTAAATTAGATGTTGCACTTGAATGCATCATTAATTAAATTCTTGAACCAAACTTTGTCAGCTATTCTAAAATTATGACAAATTTGGGATTGTTTTTTAATATGTGCTAGAATCTACCTACAGCATAGGTGCACTGTCCTTATGAAATGGTTGTGTAGCATTTGTATATAAAATTAAATTGTTTCAATTCATTGAAGGAGACAAGTCCAAAATATATAAATAAGGATATTTCTAATAGTGACTAAATCTTATATACATCAACATGAAGTTCAGCACAAGTCATAGAGAAAATTAGAATCCTTTCCACTTTCAGTCCATGGAGCCATTGAAGTTTTTGTGGTCAAGGTGCAGTTGTTAATTTACAGACCTAGGATACATCTGAATCAGATCACCATATTCCCTAATTCAAAGCAGGACACAAAATCTGTGCATTGGGAGAGAGGTAGCACTTTTGTTTGAGCAGTAGCTCACACCTACCTTAATCTAGACCTCCTTCTGCTTGGGGGCTCCTGTCCTCCTGTGTGTTGTCCTAACGAATCTACAAACCTCAAACTGTACTCTTTCCTTTCACCTGCCTTACATCAAATTTAGTTATTCTCTCATTTCTCACCAAATCATTCTGGCACCCCTGGGCAGCCTTGAATCCCTGGACTTTTCCTGTCTCTCTGCCCCACGCTTCTTATGAAAGAATTGGTTGCTCTTGATGCCACTGCTGTGCTGTCCCCAAAACAATGATTTGTACAGGACCTTTTAAAAAGTATTTCCTCTTGATTTCTCTGTTTCTCATTAGCTATTAATATGGTAACAGACAATACTTATAGGACATTTTTTGTTGAAAGTGGCTGATATAATAAAACCAGCATCACCACCTGTTGAATGTTTTGATTTCTAAACTGTATACTGTCAATATGTATACTGTCAATATTGTAAGCCTGTACAGGAATCTGAGAGCCAAGTTATTTCCATTTCCTTTATTCCTGTGTCATTGCTGGTGATAAATAAGAAATTATAACCAAGATCTGATATTAATACACTAAAGATAAAGTTCCAGACAGCCTACAATAGCATGTCTCTGAGTTATGATAAATAAAACCTATCATGATATAATTATTACTGTAAGCATGTAACGTTTGCCAAGTTATAGTGTTGGCAGAAGGTCTTCAACATTGCCTTAAGAAATGTAACAGTATGGCCCCATTGTAACTCTTCTCTGTGTGTTGGTTTAGGACACAGTCTTTTGTTCTTGGTTTGGACCAGCTTTCCTCAAAATTCCTTACTTAGTGGGTATCTCCTCTGGTAATGCTACAGGAAAAGCTCGGGTCATGCTCAGGTCATTGCTAAAACTATGAGCTAGTGTTTTCCAAGAAAAACACTGTAAACTGTATTTTAAAGGGGAAATGTTATTAGATACTGTTAATTAAATTGGATTAGCTATGCATCAGCTCTTCAGTCTGAGAGATTCACTTTCCTATATGTCTTCTGGATAGAGAGAAACTAGAGTGTTTGATTCTAGTCTTTGTTGGACTGATGTATTTTTGTATCAGCAGCAGCAAAGTACAACATTACATATGAGCATGGTGATCCTGATTTTGGTAGGCTTGCTTGCATTTCACCTCAGAGGTTATCTGCTTTTGCCAGAAATTGCTAGGTCTGTAATGTGGCAGGAAGTACAACTGCAGTCACAGTTACCTACTGCCATTAGTGTTATACAGCTGTTTAATTCCCTGTGTGTTTGCAGAGGTTCAAAATACTCCACTGGATGTACCAGCAGCCCTAGTTCAATAAAGCTTAAAAATCTTCTTAAATAATGATAAAGGAGTTGCTGTATCACTGAAATGAAGTGCAAGCCTAATTACTTCTCTGAATGAGCAAGAGTCTGGGAAAAATATGTGGTAGGTCAGCTACAGCATGATATTACAGGAGGCTCTCAAGTACAAGACATTTGTTTCAAGGTGTCCTCATAAACTAAGAGTTAGGCCATTGGCAAAACAATAAATAATTTTCAAGAGGCAGTAGCTGGCATACAAAACATCGGGTATATCATAAGAACACAATATAGTGTGTTAAGACTTACGCTTAAAAATACTTAGCTATTGGAAAGAAATTTCTTGACACACGGATCACTTGCCATTCTCATAAGTGTTTGTTTTGCTTTATAACTTAGGGTAAACCAATTTCCATATTAGATATTGTGTTTTAGTATTGGCTTTTTAAATTGTTCTATGAATTTAAGTCACTTTTAATATTCACTTAAGATAGACAGCTTGGCTCTTCATTATGCAGCCAGCCATATTTTCAGATCAGTAGCACATATGTTTGATCATTGAGTGATTGTATGGAAATACTTAGAGGGTTCCAGGGTTTAACACTCTAGTGGATTCCTGTGCAATTAACCAAAATTAAAACATATTTTTCTGACACGCTGCGTTATATGCCTATTCAGAAAGAAAAAATGATCAGAGTAAATAACTGAAGCTAAAATTTTTTAGCCCCTATTTCCCAGCTTCTCGCTTTCAATTAAAAAAAAAAAAAAGTCTTATTTCCATCTTTAAATTTGCTGGAATTGTCATTCTATTTAGAGTCAGACAAGCCTGAGGTCTAAAGTTACATGAATTTGGTCAAAGTGACCCTGAATTCTTGACTGTAAACACCATAAATCTTCCCTGCAATAATTAGTTTCACATTGTAAAGGCCATGCTGTGAAGGGTAATCCCTCATGCAACAAGTTAAGTTTCTAATTTGTTTTCCATAGCACAATGAATTCCAAAAGCTTTCACCATGTTTCTAGTGAGTCATTTATCAGCTTCATAATAAAGCTTAGAAGGGACATCACACATCATCTGCAGCAGAAACCAAATTGTGTATTTCCCTGTAGCAGAGTAGGTAAGAGTGACCTAGGGCTAGTGTTTAATATTATTTATTTTTTCCTTTCAGCATTCGCTTTGTTTTATAATTTTTTAAACTGAAAAAGCTTTCTGAAAAGTAATCAAAATCTATAAGCTGAACCCAGAGATTCAGTTTCTCAAATCTGCATACAGAGAGTATAACAAACACGCTTTATTAATATGGCATACATATTTCTGTATTGAATTATGACTTCATAGTGTTGCATGGGCTTTCCCAATACAGGGAAACACCAACACCATGCCCCAGCTAACACAAAAGTACAGAAGATGCTGTCTTTGTTCTATCATGTATTTTTCAGAAATGGTCTGTTACAGTTTTTCCTAGTCTAGAGTACTGAATTTTGCATATTGATGCTTTATAGAGTAATAAAACACTTAGCGTAATTCCTCTCCAAGTAGGTTTTTAGTGACTGGTTTGACAGCAGTAGTGTATATCCCTGGAGTAGGCAGCTTTGAAAGCACTGCTAAACTCAGTAATATATTCATCCCATCTTGATTCTGATGAGACCCTTTTATAGTTTTTCTCAGGTTCATTTGGGCTTTAGATTTTTTTGGGGTGCTGTTGGTAGAATGAATATTTTTTATATATTGTGATGTTTTTAAGGACATTGGCTTTGGAGAAAATGTATCAGGTACTTTTGACTCAAGTAAGTGTCCCCTTAAACATCATATTGTTTCTGTAGTGAAGCAAAATTGATTCAGCCAAATAGCTAAAAAAAAAGTCATCAAAAACCAGCATTAATTATGATGTACCTTTTTTTAAGAACAATGTGGTTAGGTCAGAAAATATCTGCCTGTCATCCTGAGAGTTTAGCTTAGCATACAACAGCATGTCAAAAATGTTTATAGGACAATCCTGTTGAATGCCAGACAGGCACACAGCCATGTAGATCATCTCTGCAGTGAATGGTGACTTGTTCTCTTCCAAGTTTCATTCAGGCACAGAGACCATCTCTTAAATATGGCTCTCTTCCATGCTCTGCTAAAAAAATACACTATCCTGAGGTAACTTGTGTTGGGGATTAATAAACTCGTAAAATAAATGGGTTATTAAGGGTTATGCTTCACCTGGTTCCTTATTTCTCTGCATTTTTCAAAGAAAATGTGTAACTAAACCTGTGCCATGAAACTGTAATGTTAGACAAGGCAAAGTACCCAAAGAAAGTATATTTGAGAAATGCTTTGTGGGTTTTTGCAAAGATTCTTTGAGCAGGCTGTTCCCTAGAGTAACAGACCTTCCTCTGATGGCATTCTAGCTCAAGAGCTTTTTTTATTGCTCAGGTGACTTGGCTGAGCAAAGAAAATATGTTCTGCCTAACAGTTGCCCACTGTCAGTGACCATTATTTTCTTACCAGTTGTATTTTCAAAACAGATGCAGAAATGTAGAAATGATGCTGCCAGGTGAGGCAGTGTTGAGGAACGTGTTGGGCTCACGACCTGGAGCTGAACAGGCAGAGTTCTTTGTGACATCCAGAGGCTGTTGTATTTTCTGTGGCTGTGTAGGGGCAGGTGGAAGGGCTGGGGTTGGGTGCAAAAGTTCCTTTAAGGCTGAGCACTGATGACGAGAAGTTTGATGCACAGATTTCAGTGATTTTGAGAATCAGGACTTCATTAGGAGGGACGGCTGCTGAATGTTGGTTATCATGAGCATTCAGTGTACACTAAATCCAGAGCACATACCCTCATTCTGTGTTGTAGGCCTCATCCCTCTCCATGCATTACCAGTTTCATTTCCATTAATATTGTCACCCCAGCAGGAGGAGTTCTTTCAGAAATAACAAAGTGTATCAAACAAATGCAGACTTAAAATTCAAGATCTTTTAAAGTCCATTTAAGACTTCCCCTAAATTATACTTTCTTACTGCAAGAGGTGAACACTTACTTGTCCTGCTGGCTTCCCCTTGGAGGTCTGTAGTAGATCTCAGGCGTCTCAGTTTGTGCATCTACAATTTAAGGCTGTAACCCAAAAATCGGATTGAAATGTTGTGCTCAGTGTTGTGGAGATAGAGAGAGAATTGAGTTACCTCAAAGGTACATATTCTGATGAATGTAATTAGACTTTCCCTTCTTCTGTAATTCCCTGCCTCATTCAGTAGATAGCAAGTAGTTAACAAATAATGGTCACTGAACAAGTCTGGTGAGTTCATCTGTGGTCAGGGGTTCTTCATCCCTGCTGCAAGGGTTTTGTTGGGTGGGACAGTATAACTGCTACCTGTTGAACCCCTAATCCCTGAGATAATATGAGTTAAAATAGTCTTCTTAGCTCACAGTAGGCGGTGCTGTACAGTTATTTACTTGTACAGTGACTTTCTTTTTAGTGAGGTTATTTAGCTTATTGTGGGTATAAGCTCTTCTGAATATTGGGCTGTTGCTTTCAAGCTTCTCTTACGTCCCTACATTTTTCATAACAGCATCAAGTGGGTTTTTAGCTTAGGCACAGAACAGTTGCTCTCATCCTCCTATGAACTCTAACACTGACTCCTTATCTCCTGTTCATCCTTGTCTTCCATGAGGACTGCTCTCAACTCAGGCCTCATCCTGCATCTTCAGCTTCTTTCTTCAGTAGTGTGAAAGCCTAGAGATGTTGTCCCTTAGCATCTGTGTGTGTGTTCTTCAGAAGTTTTCCAGTTTGGGGATGGACTGTTTGAAAAACTACCTAGGTCATTTTAAATCACACATTCCATGTTGAAAAAGCCTCAACAAAGACAATCCCGTTGACTTTAGTCTGAGGTCTAGACTTCTAAGTACAAAGGTCTCCTAAGAAACTTGGTCAGGGCTTTCCACTACAGAACATGCCTTTTCCTACTGGCAATGATGATAATCCCCTACTGCTCACAGAATGTCATTTTAATTACTCAGAGCCTTTTGGCTTGCTTGTGGCTGCCTCTTGATGAAGATTAGCTTCAGCTATAGATTTGGGAAAATTTTCACAGAAAAGTTCAATCATTAGACTAGTCAGCAATTTGTTGTGAATTTCTGAGGGGAGAGCTGTCACAAAAGAAATTGGCTCTTCTTCAAAAAAGCTTTTACAGCACAATCTGTTTTGATCTATGGCTGCACTAAAAAAAAAAAGTGAGGAAAAAAGATCTGAGATAGTTAAAAAGTCCCTGATGAGCTGTTTTTTTTTTTTTTTTAATAAAGAGACCTTTCATGTTCAAGGCAACACTCTGTAATGAAGTACAAGCAAACCTATCTTGGAATTTTCAAACCAACTTTTTAAAGTTCTTTGATTGACTAAAACTGGAGCATTGTTACATTTTTATTTGAAAATCCTCTTTTGATTTTTTTCCCTCCCCGGCTTTGTCTTCTGGGATGGGAATGGTTTCTGAAATCATATATGTTTTCACAGAACAAAAATATTATCTTTCATTCAGCTCTTGAATCTGTTCGCTAGCTGAGGATCCGCCCCGTGCACTTCCACTAGCCCCTTGAAGTGTGAACCTGATACTCTGTTGAAGTGTGGGTTAGCTATTTCACTTTCAAAGACAGCAGAGATCTGGGATCGCTTTCTGCTGTCCATGCTCACACTCAAGTAGTGCCTTGTGCTGCCTAAAAAATTTTGCAAAAACTGTTCACAGAAGAAAGTCTACTTCAGTGTAAATAGACTCTGATCTTTTTTTAAATCCTGGCATACAAATGGTACTCACCATGAGTTTGGACACAATGCAGAAGTCACTGATATTATGCTGCTTTATTTTAAAGATCAAAAGCTGCAAGAAAATGCAGTCTTTTTCTACCTACTTAGCCATATGTGTTTATTTATTTCATGTCACTTGTTTGGCAAGAGAACATTAGAAAGGTAGACTTTGGATGGAGTTTAACATCATACTGACTTTCAAATCATATTGCATAAAGGAGCCTTACTGTCTTTTAGTTTTGGTGGCAAAAGTATGTATTGTGACACCTTAGAGAATATTTTCTAAAAACTTTGGAGGTGCACTGCATCTGTTTCAGGGGTGCTTTTCCCAATAGCTGGTCCTTTAGGGAGCAGTGCTCCTCTTCTGAGGAGGGGACAGTGGGCAAAGTGGCACTGGTATTCTGTGTATGTGTCACTGTCTCACAAAACCTTGCTAGGCACATGATTTAAAGAAAGCTGGTGTAATTGAACTTGCTTGGGAAATGTTGTGATTAGCTTTTTGCATATTGAGCTTTTTTATGCAATGGTATATTTTGGTTTCTTAAAATCAGCTGGTCTTTGATTTGCTAAAATTGCACACAAAGCCTGTGTTTACAATATGACTTAGTTGACCTTATGCTATGAATGTAATATTATTTTTGGAAGTATGGCTGGAAAAATTGAATATACTGTTGTATGTCAGCTGTTTATAATCAAAGAAATATGTTTAAAAGAGTTCTAGGACTTTTATAAACTATGCATGCAAATTACTTTTGGAATTGCTTTATTACATTCAGTTGTGACTGCCATTGCTTTGGGTAGCTTCAAATCCATTGTTATGAATTAATTACAACCATAATATAGCCTTTTCATACATTTAACTTCAGTTACATCAGCTAATCAAAGGTGTATGCATGTTATGCTGCCACAGAGCATGGCATAATTAATTTTTAATGCTATGTTTATTTCTCTAGAGTGTATTATTTTTCTAAAAATAGAACCCAGAATTTAAAAACAGAAGATATTTGATTGGACATTAAATACATGTGTGCTCTTTGCAGCAAGAAAATCTAGTGAAATATTTGAAATAAATTGGCAAGGAAGTGAACTTCTGGTCCCTGTACTTTAACTCCCTCGGGAGTGTGCTGTTCATTTGTTAATACACACAACACATCGTTTGTGTGGGAGATGCCAGTTCCTGCTGTGTTTCTCTGTTTTTCTTTCATATGCATGCAAACATGCAACACTCGAGTTCTACATATTTAAGTGCTGTGATCCATGGGAAAATTTGCTACATTTGCATGCATGAATGTGTAAAATTTCTAAAATAGGAGAAAATCGTCTAAAATATACCTGTGTGTACACCCATATGTACTCATTTAATGTAAATATGTGCATTAAAAAGAAAAAAACCAGTGTGAACATAACATGCATTTCTTACATACCTGGTGCTTATCCCTAATGTGTGTACTCTGTGGCTAAACAGGGATAGAAAACTGGTTTGAAACATTCTCAAACAGTTGACTTTGCTGCTGCTGCTGCTATTTTTATCCAAACCTCTACCGCATTTTTTTGGGCTGTTTTTCTAACAGGGCAGCAATCAGTCCCCTGTGGTTTATACAGTGAACTGAACTGTACGCACCTCTTGCCTGATTTTCAGCCAGAAATAGAAGAGGTGCTTTTAGGTGTTAGGACTTAAACCTGAAAAACATGTGAAAAAGATCAACCAGTAACTGTTCTGTTGATAATAGGTAGGCAAAGCAACAAAAAGCTAAGAGGCTTGTAGAGGGAACTGCAAGCAAATCTCAAATGGATGTCAGCTAGCCACAAATTAATTGAGCCTGGAAAGGGGGCGGGAGGGAAATCTAATTACAAGAAAGTGAAGTTCTGGAGCTGCCTTCCAATGGGAATTTGAGCAGCAGGAACTAGACTGATACTTGCATAATTCTTGGAGCAATTGATGGGGTGGTTCTGTGATGTGGTTGCTGAAATCCCTAGAAATGCAGGTGGTGGAAATTCTTCCTGGTGTGGGCTTTATCAGATTCAGGGACACTGTACCCTGTGTATCACCTATGCTTCCTCAAAAGGTTCAGCTGGGAGCAGAGCTCAAAATGAGCTCTCCTGTTGGAACGTGTTGTGGGATTAGGATTGCTTAAATCAAGGTGGAAAAAATGGGAACAAAAGGGTTTAAATGAATTATTTTTGTTCCTTTTAAATGTATGCATCCTCCTTATATAAGGCTTACTGTCCTCTCACAGAATTGCAGGGTTAGCTCCAGCCACCACAGCAGAAACTGCTCCCATCCCATTCTGCTCTGTCCTCACCTTCCTTACCTCACAGTTCTTTTTAAAATGGCAATCCTTCCTTGCTTTCTTTTTGAATGCAAAATATACCAAAATCCAGAGCCATATCAGGTTCTTGCTGTTAGTCCCATCATGTGGTTATTAATCCTGACATTAAGGTTGACATAACCTAATAACAAAGGACTGCAGAGTGGCTCCAGGTCTACCCTAACAGTATCGTTAAAAATCAAGAAAAGTATTTAAGCAAATAGATAAAAACTTAGTAGTTTCAGTATGAGTCTCCCAATTTAAGCTTTTATAGCAGAGAATTGTTTTAAAGGTGTCAAAACTCATTTTTTAAAAAATAATTTCAACATCTTTCAGGGCATTTAGAATTTTTCTATTCTAGATCACTTCATGGTGAGTTTTTTTCTGGCTAACCTTTATTTGTTTACATTCTTACCCCAATTTCACTATCGGGTTATGAAAATGAGACATTTCTTTGTCCTTAGCTCCTTATCCTAATTATCTACTTTTTCATCTATACAACTAGTTTACATGATGTATATCACAAAGTTGGTCAGTTGAAACTATAAAAGAAAAGGAACAATATCTGAAAGCAAAATATATTTCCCTTCAGCAGTCTCTCAGTGAATGCTGGTGTACCACCCAGGCTTCAAGAACTGCCTTGCTTATGAAAGCAAAGGCAACACAGAATCAAACAATGGTTCAATTTCATGCCTCATTTCAGACTTCATTAAACATATTTGGTTTCACCTCATCTTCCTGAAGGTCCCCAAAAGAGATAGGAGCCCTGATTAATGTAGATTGCAGGAAAAGAGGAAGAAAGGAAACTTCATAAATCTTTATGAAATCTGATTTCTTTGCTCCTTTGCCTGCTGTTGCGTAGCTTTTTATTCCTTAATATTTTTTTGAGATTTTTCTTTCCTTGTGTTTATTTCTCTCATTGCTGCAGAAGACATAGCACAGTTATTAAACCCCTGGCAAAAATCAGCTTGGCCTTGCAAAACTGCCCATGGTTGTTTCTTTTACAGATTACTGTTCTCAGGAGAGTTTCTGAACTGCTTGGCCAACAGCTTGGCACTATTCCTCTTTGCTTTGTTTTACAAAAGGGTCGAAGACCCCAAATAGAGTAGCTGTTTAATTTTGTTTACTTTATTCTCCAGGATAGAAGAAAATAGTAGCACCCTGCTTTATGGGTTCTTTTTATTGTTCTTTCCCTGTACGTGTTTACAGCCAGTGGCCAAGGAGATGAAAAGTTTCTTAGACTACTCTGGCACTGTTGAACTCATGCAGAAATGTCTGCTGGCTACGATGGAGAGAGAATTTCCACTCTGTGGGTATTAAATGTGGGAAAGCCAGAATCCCATTTTGTCCCATTACCCTTTGTTCAGGAAAACTCAGGTTCAGCTGGCTCCAGAATGAAGCTACTCTGTCACCAGATTAGATCCAAATTCATGATCTGTAGGGTGTGGTGTCCTGTCTCAGGGGGTGGCTGTCATGATGACTTCCTCCTGATACCCAACCTAAACCCACCCTGACTCAACTTCAGGCCATTCCCTTGGCTTCTGTCACTGTCACCAGCAAGAAGAGATCAGTGCTTGCCCCTCCTCTTCCCCTCAGGAGGAAGTTGTGACTGCAGTGAGGTCTCCCCTCAGTCTCCTCCAGGCTGTATGGAGCAAGTGACCTCAGCTGCTCCTCATACAGCTTCTTCTCCAGGCTCTTTCTTCCCCCCTTTTTGGTCACATTTTTTATTTCTCCGTGTGTCTCTGTCCCCCTCCCCACTTTGCAGCTAGGTTCCATATGCTGGATTAGTTTCTGCTTTCTGCAGTGTTCAAGAGATCTTGTTGTCCATTGAAACCTCATTCATGTGCACTTTAAATGAAATTTTGGAAGCCCGTGGTGCTGGCACACAGAACAATGAAATACTAACCTAGACAAAGTTTTGACCTTTCTTATTTAAAGGAGGTACACCAGCAGTTTTTTCCAAGACAATGTTTTTATGTAGTGCATTTTTGGCTGCTGAATTTTGAAACATTTGGAGAAACTTTAATTTTAAGGTAGTTACATGACAGCAAGCTGTTGAACTGAACTTAGCTTTTTGTTTATGGAAAATCCAGAGGAATGAGAGAGACAAGGACTTCTCTAAGGGACATTGTATCAAATATCAAAAACATAAGCTAACCTTGATGATTTACATAAATGCTACAATATGTGATTTAAATGAAAGTTAGGATTTCATACTTCAAGTGCAACCTCTTGCCTTTGTCATGTGGAGATTTGAAGCAAGTCTTGCAAAAATTCCTCAGCTCAGCAAGCTTGCTCTTAAGCTAACAGCTAATACAGTGCAGAGATCAAAAGGGTTGGTTCAGTTTTGTTTGGAACCTGCACATTGTGATAAGATCTACATGAGACCAAGCTGAATATTTTTCATATTACATCTGTGGTTTACCAGAAGTGACAGTATCATATAATTAGTGATGTAATGTTTGAAACATTTAGTAAAGTTGCATGTGGATCTAATCTTTATGCCTAGTGGAGCTATTATATATTTGTGTAGACTGTAACTTCTTTTCTGTAATGTCTTCATAGCTCATAGTTGATTGGAATGATGTCTATTATAATAATTCTATGCCTAAGGGTAAAACTTGTGGGACATAAATTAACTAATATCTCTTGAATTCTGGTTGATTTTACAGCAATAAAAAAGCTGAGATTTGTCACCTGCTAAACCTCATACATATCTAATTCAAGCAGTCAATTTCTTGTTCAGTTAATATTTAAACAGCAGTATGTGGACTTTTATTGGTAACAATAGTTATGAGGTATAATAACTATCATTAGGATAATTAACTAGCAAAAGCTGGAGAGTCATGAAGAGCGGAATTTAGAATTAATTAATTACATTTGTAATTGGTTCTCCTTATTTTAGACTCGTGCTGTAGATACCCTGTGGCACATTCTGAAGCACCTGGCTTTATATTGAGAACAAAATTTTTGCACACAGATTTCTGGGCGATTTTGGGGTTTTGCTCCATGGCCAGAGTGGGTTATGACTCACCAGGACAGATTCTTCTGTACTGTGGTATAGGAGGGACACATCTTCTGCGTGCTGAGGCTGTCTTTCCATGATTTAATACTCATTGAAGCGCTATGGCAACAACCAGAGTAGTATTTCTTTGTGTATGCTCTTCTACAAAATACTTCCTTCCTAAATGGAAATAATATTTGTTTCCTAAATTGTCTCTGGATCTCCTGACAGTGACAGAGGGCTTATTTAGAGTACCCTTTTCTCAGACATGACAGACTGCAGGCGCACTGACTCTTAGTTCAGTGTTGGCAACAACCTGGGGTTTTGGGTTTGATTTTTGTTAGGTCCTTTCTTTCCGGCTTCATCTTTAGTAGCTGAATGCCTTGTTTCTTTGGCACTATCCACTATTTTTGTTGGTTCCAGTTAGCATAAGATTTTGTCAGTTGTAATACAAGTTTTTCACATTATAGCCATTAAGAAATACTGGTGGGCAACTTTCATCTGGACATGACACAGTGCTCTGGTCTGGTTGACAAGATGGTGATCAGTCAAAGATTGGACTTGGTGATCTTGGAGGTTTTTTATGATTCAATGAATTCATTTATCACTGTTTGTATGTGTAAAATCAAAGAAAGGGCTATAACAAATTTTTCTTTAATTCCTCATTGCAATAAACATTTAAAATGTTAGGGAAAAGTCACATCAGTAGGGTTTGCTATTTGAAGCTGGCTGTGACATGAAACATGTGAACAGCTTTCAAGGCTGGATTTGAGAGAAGGCCATGATTGTCTTAGTTCTGTCAACCATAGTTATGTAAATATTTGTTTGACTTTTATTGTAGGTGTGTGTTGAAAGTGCTGGCAGGTTCCTTGCCCTTATTTTCACTATTTTCCCACTAAGCAGTGTGGTATACCATGTACAATTGATTTTCAATCATTCTGAGAACAACTGAACAAATATAAAGATTTTTTCACCTAGTATAAATTGTCTCATATATATATATGCAATAACAAAAGATTGCTAGAGACTTTTTGTTGCAAATGAACTTTGTCAAGGTGGCTGTAATGTTCACTAGTGTAGCAATTTCTTTTTAAATTAATATTATGAATTTTGACATTCAGTGGGAGAGCTTGTGGTAATAAACACTGTGACTCTGTGTAATAGAAGTTTGCATGCTCTGGCCCTTACAGTTTCTTGCATCAGATAATGAGAGTGTTTTATATGTGCAAGTGTCAGAGAAATTTAACCATACTCTGTGACTAATAGTTAATAATAAGTCTAGATATAATCGGTAAAATATCAGCAGATTTGTGTGCAAACAAGTGTGGGTTAAATAACCCTTTTATTTTTAATTTATTGTAGCTACATGGATACAGTCCAGAGCTTGCTTACTCCAAGTTTTGATCCAGTGAGATGTACATGATAAAATTAAAGAGGTTTTTTTTTTTGTAATTTTGGACTTCAGAAGGGCCTTTACATAAGGGCACTTTGCCTGTGGAATCATCTCTCCAGAGCAGTCTTTGAGATCACTGTGCTTAGAAGCTTTTAAAGTTCAATTCTATAAAACGTTCATGGAAAATAAATATTGAACACTGGCTGAGAGACAGGCAAAAAAGAGGGCAGGTTTAGATTATATATTGGAAATAATTTTTTTACTGTGAGGATGGTGAAGCGCTGGCCCAGGTTGCCCAGAGAAGCTGTGGATGCCCCATCCCTGGCAGTGTTCAAGGCCAGGCTGGATGGAGTTCTGAGAAACCTGGAATAGTGGGAGGTGTTCCTGCCCATGGCAAGGGGATTGGAACTTGGATGATCTTTAAGGTCCCTTCCAACCCAAACTGTTCTATGATGTGCTTCATTCCCCTCCCCTTATTTTTCCAGCAAGTTGCTGCCTGTCTCTGTCTGTTCCTGTGTAAAGGGATCTGGACTCACTGAATCCTTCTCTACTTGCACAAAATGCTAACAGAGGCAGCAAGTTCTAGGCTACTGCAGGGAAAAGCATCCTAATTAGGTACTTTGAATCCTTCTACAGCCTGTGATTCTGGGCTAACATGCTCAGAGAGAGAGAAAAGAGGAGCAGATAGAGGCTTAGGGTGATACAGCAGTGTTAGCGTATGGCTGAGGAAGATTGGTTTGTGCCATGATGTACAAGCAAGTCATGTTTCCATGCTCTTTAATTAAGCAGAATAACAGCATGTTGATTCTTACTGTGGATTCCAGCTCTGGTTTCAGTCATCTGTGGCTTTATCATCTTCTCTCTGTGCAATTCATCCAAACAATAAAATGTTCTATTTTGAGCAGCAGCATGGAGCTGCAAGTGGAGGCTGAGTTTGTTTGCTCTTGCACCTCTGGGACAGGGCTGCTGTGTGAGGGCTCAGTCAAGGACACTGCAGTGACATTTTTCATTCCCCAGCAAGTGCCAGAGATTGAGTGTTACTAGGCTTGTCACATTCTCTAGCATGCTGAGTTACATGCGAAGAGCAGATATTTCTAAAGTACTGCATTCATGGTTCATTTGGATGAGCAGGCATTTCTAATTTGGCACCAGCCTAATGAAAAGATGCATTCCATTCCAGATTCCAGCAGCTGCAGACTTCATTGACTCCAAAGATAATGCCTTTAGTTTTGGCTGTGGAACTTGAGTGATACTTCAGCTAACTGCTTCTAAATTCAGTGGTTGTTATACTTAGAGGGAAAATAATGAAACAAAAAAGTTACACTTTAAATTCACCCTCATGTTAGTTTTTGTTCGAAGTGTTGGTAAATCATGGATACACTCTAGTAGATTAACTAAGAATTTATGGCATGTTTTATATGCTAAAAAACCCACCCTAGCAAACCCCAAACATATCTGACAGAAGAGGTAATGCAGAGGACTCTGATTTAATATATACATGCTAAGCAGTTTTGCTAGCAGTGAGGGTGAGTCATGTGCTTTCATTCTGCTTTCATTTCATTTTCATTTGAATTCTGAAGGGGAGTTTGAAGGGTAGCAGCTGAGGTGCAAATCTGATTTTATTATATATTTGAAGGTAACCAGACTGAATGGTTTATGTAGCCTTATATGTTTGGGAAAAAAAGGTGAAATGTGGACATTGTATTAGATTCAAATCTTTTAAAAGTGCTTAATGTATACATTTCTCTCTGACATTCTTTCTCTTTCAATGTTGTTTATAAATAATATACCTTGTCTGCTTCCAAACTGATAGACAAAGCCCATTGCTGAGATAAATTCCCTTCTCCTAATTTAAGTACAGAGCAGATGAGTTCCCCACTTGTGCAGTCTGATAGGAGTTACCTGGTGATTCTTTTGATTGTTCTCTTTATTTTGACCTAAAATTCAGTGTTGAATTTACCTGAATAGATTAAGTTGAGGGATAATCCATGTTCTGTTGATATCTTAAAATGAATCACTTAACACCTTATTTTTAGACCTAATGTTTAGTCCTTGCCATGCTAATTTCAGTTGATTGTAAGTTAATTGTTACCAGCAAGACCTGTAACACTTACTAGAAAGGTATGCCTGCTCACTAGAAAAAAAAAGCAGGGACTTTAAAATAGGAGGAAGAGTGACATGACACTTAACTTTTAAAATTAGTTTTTACAGATCTGGCTTTCCTGCACATGTAACTTCAGCTTTGAAAGTCCAGTATTTTAACAAAGTTGTGTTCCTTTCAGTGTTTTTGCATTTTTCTGTGGACAGAAGTTTTTAGCCTTTGTTATTTAAATATTGTTTGAGGAAAATATAAAGAACTTTATGCATTATAAAGTTGAGAGCAATATATTGATATATGGACACGTTGCACAAAGTTTTAGTCTCTGAAAGCTATGGAATAAGACGTGGTGGTGTTGGAAACAGAAAGGGGAGAAGGGATGTGTTTGGGGAGTGTTCAGAACAGAAAGCCAGCGATTTCTGACCTGAAATGGAGAGTCAGGTAATTAAACTTTTCTATTCATATAGAATAAAAATAATCTGACTAATGAAAGTTGTGTTTTCCTGACCATTTAGAATTCATATATGGTTGGCTCTTAAATCAAGTTACTTGGGCTTTTTAAAACCCAGCCTGCGATTATGGGGCTGTCACTACTAGCACCTAGATTTGAGATACTGACCTGAAATACTTGATCATGAGATTTTTTTTCTCCTTTTCCTTTTAGGATTGTTGGATTTATCTTTTTTTTTTTTTAATTGTATTCCATTTGTAAAATAAGCATGTTTTATTTCATGATGAGCCAGGATTCCATGATAGATGAGCTTTCACTAGTAGAATGGGCATATCTAATACTGCAAATTCTTTTTTCTATGGTTTGAGGTTTAGTCCTGACTTCATTCAAGATACCAAAGTGGGGAGACTTAGGACTCATTTTTGGGGTTTTTTTTCCCCCCTTAGGTTTAGCAAAGTCTCCTTTGTCTTGGGCACTTCTGTGCCACAGTGGCCCATGGAAATTTTTAAGTCAAAATTGTCTGTCACTGACTTTTTTTCTGAATACTGCCATAAGAAAATCTTGGCAGTTTATTCAAATATTATCTCTTGGAATATACTCAAAGCTTAAGTTGAGGAGGTAGCTCTGATTTATAACTGAGGCGGATAATGTAAATTCATTTTTGTTTTTATAGGCATCTATTCAGAGTAAGTGCTCTGGACTGGGAAAAAAAAGACCTCAACAAATCATAAATGTAAAATCCAGACCCAGCTCTCCAAAGTGGAGAGCCAAATGCACTTTTTTAACACCTAAATGGCAGTTCTACTAAAGAACAGGTTAAGCAACTGATGTGACTAGATGTCATTAAACTGTGAAAGATTGCAAAAGCATTTCATTTTAAAAAGCCTTGTAAGTCACTAAACTGGATCCTTTTTGGCGTCAGTGGCAATAATGACAGAGTAAAAGATCTGGTGTATAAGACGTTTTATACTAAGCACAGATCTAACAGAGGGTTTAAATTAGCAATGTATTAATGGCACATTGCACTATAGAAGTATTTTTAAATGAATACCTAGATTGAATAAGTAAATACAGACTTGCATTTTGTGGAAATCCCCCCAGTTAGTATTTTATCTTATGTTTGCTCAGCTTTTAGAAAGTGTGAATTAAGTCACAATGCTAACTGGAAAAAAATTAGCTCTGTACTTGTTATCTGACACTTTCTTTACATGATTCCTCTAAAAATAGTGCTTATAATGCCATCACATTTTTTCCTAATATCTTCTTGTGCAAGCTTAATTAACCTTTTGGAAGCACCACCATTGTTATCAGATTTCATAACAAAATATTGTACATGTGGTTTTTATAACATTTTTACACTCATTTTTTGGCGCTAGGGTAATGCTAAGGTAAAAAGTATAACACTGGTATTCCAGTTCCTCAGGGGAGCACTCACTGTTTTTTATCTTGTCTCTTTTACTGAATTCTTTTGTGATCTGAACTCTTTCAAATGTAAAACACTCCCATTTTCTGGAGGGTGAATATGAGATCTAAAGATCTGAACTTGAGAAAGGTTGAAATTGATGGGAGCTGCGCTTGACTCTATCAAGTGATTCTAACTGCAATTAATTCTTCATTTTCACTACCAAAAATCCTGATATTCTGTCAGGTGATACTAAAAAAGATACCACAAAGACATGCTGAGCAGAGATGTTTAGAAGGTCCTGGTTCAGAGTCCAGTAAAATTGTCTGAAGCATCTGCAATTTCCCTCAGGTCAATCAGAGCATGGAAAATCAAAGATAGAGTCATTCCGAAAAATCCAGCTTTTACACATGTAAAATTAGTTACTGTTTTTGGCCATAACCACACTGCCTTTCTAGTTTTGATCTGCAAAGTGGGAGTGATGTCACACCAGCCAGCTGCCAGGAGTGTTTAGAAGCTAAATGTACTGATATTTCTAAAGTATTTGTACTTTAGTATGAGTAAGGAGAAAGTAAATCACTTATAGGATGAGTGGTCCCCTCTGTGAACTTGTTTTCCAGGGCTGTGGCACACAAGCTGGGAGTGAACATTTAGTTAAAGTCTAGATGATAATGCTAAAGGAAGGAGGACTCATACTAGGGGCTTTTCAGTTTCTGAGCGCATCTCAGCAATAAGAGATTATATGTAATAACCCTCCAAGCATGTACTTTTTTCACTGTGCACCTGTAATAAACCTTCTCAGTGAAATAAATTAGTAGTTGATTTCAAGTTCAGATAAAAATTATAAAATACAATGTTTGAGGTTTTTTACTTTCTGTAAGGTCTTTATCTCCTTCTGAGATTTTTCTCTTACTACAATATATTTAGGGCAAATCACAGCACACGTTCATCCTCAGCTATAAACCCATGCTTTTACACAAAATCAGAACAAAGTTATGAGGGGTTTTAGGAACACACATTTTTTTTAGCTAATTCAAAGAAGTGATCCAGTTAGATGAAACTCTAATGCTATCACACTGGGTTTATTACAAACACTGTAGGGAATATGATAGATATAATTTTGTAGTCTAGCTCTTCACATGATCAAGGAAAATGTCGCTAAAAACAATGGTCAGAGTCAAGCACAGTTTGCAGGAGTTTCAGGGATGCACTGAAGGGCATCTGCTCTACCTCTGATATTCCAGCAAGGGGAACACAGGCTTCCAACAACAGCTATCTGGGGTGTGATTTTGTGATTTGGTCTACTGGGGGCTGTAGGACTGTCAAAATCCATGTTCACTTTGGATTTGAACTTTGGAACCAGAGGCAAATAATGTCATATTCTAGCCAGGCTTAACCTGTTGCTATTAAGTCCAATAATTATAGGGATTTGTGAAAATTTTTCAGCAATAATTACACCCTTTGACAGATTTATGCCTTGCTGAAAATATAATTTATTTTAGTGTATGCTGTGATTGATTACTCAGTAGTTAGTCTCTTTAGTAAGATGAACAAATTTTTTATTTTATTACCTGAAACAAAACAGAACATCTATCCAAATGTCAATTCGGGAGTTGGCCATATTAGTTCTATCCCAGGAAAACCAAATCCCAATTACTTTCAACCATTCCTACTACTTCATAAAGAGATGGCATTTTTGTGAACAATCACTTTACAAGAACAAATGCCAATATAAAGACTGGTTTGTTCAGAAAACAAAATATGCTGCAGTTTACTTAATCTCTAGAAGAATCATATTTGAGTGACTCTATCATTGTATTTGTTTAGCTCACGTTCAAAAATGATCACTGAATTTAAAAAGCTTTTTGTTAGTTGAACGGAAATAAGAAAAGCAGCAGAATGAGCAGCTGTACGTGTGCCACAGAGTGCCATGTGTTCACTGTGAGAGCAGAGATAACGTGGCTGGGGATGACAGAGCTGAACTTCAGCTCTCACAAGCACTTGTCCACACATGGAATTATTTAGGAGCAGCGAGTCTTGAATAACTTCATGTGCTGACACTCTTGTTTCTGTTTAGCTTAACACACTTTGATGGGCTGAATTAGACCAAAATAAGGCAACTTTATTCTGGAATAAGCGTGTCTACACATGGAATTATTCGGGAATGGCTGTTCTTGAGCAGTCATTACTAAATAATTCCATGTGTAGATAGTCCTTTAATCTAGCAAGTTCTTAAGTCATTTCTGAAAACATGACTTAGTTTCCTGTGTTATTAAGGGACAATCTATATATTTTTATCAAAAGTATTGTTCTGAAAAAAAGCACCATTGAAGTCCCAGCTGGTCCTGAAAGTTGTATGCTAGGTTAGGGGGAGGGGATACCTATTGTTTTTTTCAGATATGATTCAAAACAAGACAAATGTATGGCAAAATAGCAATTTTCAATACAACTCAAAAATACTAGTCTGAACACTTCTAGAGTACCTTTACTAGGAAAGTAGCTTAAGCGAGATGATTTTTGATTTAAGGTCTTTTTACCTATCAGTTTTTCAGCTATTGTGTTTAAAAGTGAAGGCAAGAAATTCTAAGTGACAGAATAATATTGGCAATTACACTGTTTGCCTTACAGTGAAAACTTGGGGTTTATAATGAGGTAGTTTTTTTTCGCCCTATGTCAAATTCATTACAACCAGGAGTTTTCAGGCCAGTGCAACTCAGTGCTTACATTCTACTTATCTGTAAACTGTGTCTTAATGCATTTATCCAATTCACTTGTGTAAGTTACCAGTGGAAATCTATTGCTCGCTGGACAGCTTAGCTATTTGAAAAGGTATGTTATTGCCTTGAAAATGGATTACATAAAAAGATTCAGAATTTAAAACATATTTTTTGAGAAACCATTAGATTATCTGTTCTTATTAGAAACAAATGAGCTTCAGTAACAGAATAGTCAGAATTTCTCTATAAAGAGATTTTTTTGTAAAGAATGAAAGGCTTTATAGTGATTGTTAAGAATTTCAGACAATCTTAGGTTTTTTTTAAAACCCACATTCTGAGTGAGTGTTATTTTTGTGTTCGCAAATGTAAACACATAGCTCAGTGTACTATTGTTAATTCAGAGCAGTGAAACAAACGTGCAGGGTTCAGATGTTGGAGAGATGTTTAAACAAGGACTAAATGCGTGTGGCACGTGACTACTCAGGTGGACCTACTGCTGTATGAATAGTGATGGTTCTGCTGGGACAAGCTGTTGCTTCCTGTAGCCAATTTCCTCACAGTGTAAGGCAGCAAAAGATGTAGGCTCTATTTTTTTATTTTTTCTCTGGTGTACAAATGCCCTATTTTCCATGTGTATACAAAAATGTGGATTTTGCTGCATTGTTCTCTCCCACTCACATGAATCACATTCTTGACTAAAGGCAGCCAAAATAGCCTTCAATGTAAGCCTTTCTCCTAAACACCAACATTAAAAAATTATCCTGCCGTGAGATCATAGCTGACTTAATTAAAACAAGTCTGGTGTGGAGCAGCATTGTACCTGACCTGCCTATCAGTGTCCTATTCTTTTCTGTCTTTGTCATAATGGAGCAGACTAAGAAGAATTGGACTGCAGTTTTCTTCCCATAAACACAAGTGAACTTTGGCAAGATCAAGACATACAGACAGCATTATTGCAAAGTCGTAAATGGAATTTCTGTGCATGCTTGAAATACCTTTCTGCAGACTACCAATAACCTTCTTACTGGGCTGAGGTAATTCATTGTAGGAGGCTTGCTGAATAAACACTGAGGTTGGTGCTGTGCTAACGTTCAGGTGCACTTGTTCTGTGTATTTCTGTGTAACTATGAGATATTGAATCAGCAGTGGGAAAGGGAGAGGGTTTTTTTTTTCCAAAAAAGCACCTGTTACTTTCCACGGGACACTCAGTGTGTACAACATTGGGCAGCAGAACTCCCGAGACCCAGCTCTTGTTCAGCAGCCTTTGGATTGTTTAAAGTCATGGTAAGGTTAGTTTGCCGCACGAAGAAGCCTGCAAATCTCATAACACTGGAATTTTAGTTAACAAAAGCTCGCATTAGGAATCTGTCATTTGTAGCTCTGTTAAATATGTATTGATCACAGCAGTCCTGCTACAGGCTGGGTTTTGGGTGTTGCCTGACAGGCTTGTAAGAGTGCTGGCAGACACATGGATAGAGCTATCAATCAGGTTGCTTCCAGTGTCTGTGTAAAAAAAAAAAAAAAAAGGACAATTCTGGCAGAAAAATGAATGAAAAAATGTTCTGTTTTTCAAGAGAAAAGGCAGTGCTACCTTTCTACTTTATAAGGAAAGTTGCTTCTCTGCTTGGGGAGCTGCTTTCTATCCCTATTTTTTTATGATACTTCCTGAGAGGTAGACCTCTGAATTTTCAGCCTCTCTCAAGCCACAAGTGTTAAGATCTCCAGTTTAAAGTCTGTTTAGACCTGAACTGCATCTCTTTCTGTTTGTTCACAATTCTCTCGTAAAATGTCTATGAAGCTCTTCCAGACCCGTTGGAAGGCACCAGCCAAGTGCCTTTATAACAAACAGGATTACATGTGGTACAGTACAGCCCATGAGGGACAAATATCTTTTAAACCCCATGTCAGGGGTTTGTTTGAGGTAATCTCAGACTTTCAAATAGTTGTATTAAATAAGAGATGTTCAAAGCAATTAGTCCAGATACCAGTACTAGTTTAGGAGCATTAAACTTGAAAATTGCTGAAATTGCTGCAGCATCCCTTTTCTGCCCCAGGTAAACCAGTGAATTGCAGCTCAGTGATTACTTTGGGATTGCACTGGTCTTTGGATTTAATACTGTGCTCAAAATCCCCCTTGGATGATGTTGTATTCTGGTCCACATGTACCTGCCATTCTGTTAGAGTAACATACTGGTCCTCTAAAACCTTAGAGAGGAAGGGACAAAGTATTAGTGAAAAGTTTCTTGTGGATTTGTGCTTCCTGCTTAGTGCTCTCTGTAAAATTAAGTGCTGTATTTGCTAGATTTTTTTTTTTTAGTATGAAGTGAAGAAAAAACCCCATACATTCCAGATGTTTGGGTTTTTTAGCTGGAAAGTTTGTTAAGAAGAAACTGAAGTGTGTATATGTGTATGTGCAGATAGAGGTGCACTTTGTTAGCATGTCAGACTGACCCAGCTTTTCTGTGTAAACAAGGTTAATGAACCTTGCTAGGCACAGGATTAACAAAAGGAAAAAGAGCTCAGGAGTAGTGAAAATGGCGTCAGCATTAACTGGGGAAATGGATTGCCCTTCAAGTTTGTCCATTTGGCAGCACTTGTGGGCAAGCAACATGACATTTCCTCTTTGTTTTCTTCTTCATTTCATTCCTTGTCCCATTCTTTGCACTTTGCCAGCTATTCAGGAAATGGACTTTATTCGTCTATGCACAAGGCACAGTTTACAGATGCCTCCTGATCCTTTAAGATTGTTCATTCCAGGGCAATCCAAAACTAAAATACACATTGTGAATTTAGCACCTTCTGATGTCACATCTGAGAGTGTGTATGATGACTATGATTAGAATGGGTAAAAACAGGCTAAGGCTGCTACTGGTTTTAAATTATTTTTCTTGTAAAACTCTTGTGAGCACCCTGTGTGACAAGCTGCTGTACGAACATATAAAAAGCCAGAATTAAGCCATGACTGTAGTCTTAAATAATTATTAATGGAACAACATGTTTATGAATAGTGGTTCTGTGGGTTTATGTATTATATAAAAATTAAAATGCATTGCTATTTTAAAAGAACACCATTATCCTGTCCCTACCCCTTTTTTTCCCTGCCCCCTATGTTTTACATTTTCTTTCCTCTAAAAGAAACGCTTTCTGATTAAGGATCATGTTGAAAACTCAGCAGTTTTTAATCCAGCTCTCTGTGGGCTGCAGTTCATGCTTCATTTAACTGATCAGTTCCACTGCTACATTACTAGACAAAATCACCAGTTTGAAGAGAGAAGCAATTAGAGTAAGTCATAAAAATGGAAGGCCCCACATTTTAAGAAATTAAATGAATTTTTTAAAACTCTCCACTTCTCATACAGATGATTTGGAGGGTGTTTTTGTAAATGACCAAATGAATAGCACAATTTTCAGTGTTTTGCTACACTTGGCACAATGAATCCAGATCCAAACATGAAGTATGTGCTCAGCTGTTCAACAGAGACTGTTAAAAAGATTATTCTGTGTGCTTTGAAATAACAGTATGGATGCATGTGAAAAAGTATCAACAAAGTAATGCAAAAATGCTTCTGTAAAGTATGAGTGTCAGACTTGACCAGTAATTGCTACTGTGAACCTTGAGGTTAGCATAAATAGGGCTTCTGATCAGCAAAACTGATCCTTAATTTTTTGTGGAGCTACTGGAAAATAACTGTGGGAACAGATGCTTTGATGGGACAACAAATCAGACATTGAGAGGAGATATTGTTGCAAAACAAATTTCATACCCAGCTAGGAAAATCCAACAGGTGTGGGGCCAGCCATGTAGCCCAAAATACACCCATGGACTATTGCACAGGATTTATTTGACTGTTTATCTTATTGTCCCCAATCTGAGAGTCCTTTCTAGTGGGTGTTCTTCACTTGAATGCTCACAGGTTCAGTACAGTTGCAACTTGTGCCTTGAAAGTTCAGAAAATAGCATCTCTTTTTTATTTTTCATTTTTTGCTTATTCATTTTTTTCATATGACAGTTGTGATGAAAAATTTTTATTAGCTCTTTCTCTAGCGTGGTACTTTTAAAATGTGAAACAATACTTGCAAGTGAGGGTTTTCTTCATTCTCTTCTCATTCACATTTTTCTGTACTGTTTTAATTTCTGTTCTTCAGCAGGCCTTCTTCTAAGACTACTGACAAAACTCAGACTCAACCACCTTATTATAGTGAAAGTGTACCAATTCAGGATGTCTTTTGCAACAGACACCTCAAATTTGGACATTTGAAATACCCCAGTATTTCAGTACTGTTATTAAAATTTGGAAGTTGTTATTAAAATATAAATTCACTGTATATTTGCTCAGTGCTTAAACATTTATGCTCCTCTTGTGAATAAGAAAAGCTTGTCTTGAGCAAGAACTCGTCTTGATACCTTAGATGTTAAGGGCATTGAGCAGTGGGTTAGTTACTTGAATCCAGTAGTTGCTAATCATGTGGAAAAAATCCACATGGACTATTTTCACAGTTATCATTTGTGCATGTGCTGGCATGCTGTAAAAACAGGAGTGTGATGGAAGATGGAAAGTTGATCAGATAGCTCTGCCTCTTAAGGCTTTTCATGGTGTCAGATTATTTTTTGCTGCATGTCAGCCCCATGAGAATCTATTGTGACAATGTGAAAAAACGGGTCGTTTTGAGATCTTTAGTAGGTGCCCAACAGTTGAAATATATGCTCCAGTATTGTAGGGATTTATTGCAAATATTCCTGAAGCAATGTGGCACCTCATGTGAGCAATTACAGCCCATGGCCAGAGACAGGAGATCATGAAATTTGTCTTGTGAGAGCAGTTTCAAGTTCTTTATGTGATCATTACATTGCAGCTGAGTCACGTGCATTTTCTTTGCCCTCTAATGTGCAAATTTGTCTTCCCCAAAACCAGCATTAAATGTATTTTTCCATGTGGTGTGGACCAAAGTCTACTTGGAGCACTACCTGCTTAGACAAAGCAAATTCACTCCTGAAATACACTGTTTTATAAGGTATATCCATTTCTTACGGGAGCAAAAAAATATATAAATTTATTATTTTTGCTCTGAAATGATGCTCAGCTTAGCCCACTGCTTTTCTTCAAACAATGCTGCAGTAAGAAAATAATACAAGACAACAGTTTAGCTGTGTGTTAGCCATCAGGCTGAAAGACCTAAGACGAGATATTTTCAGGAAGACAGAATTTGGCACATCTAAAGAAAATTCTTTTCAGTAAGCAGCACCAGACAGCCAAAGTAAGGTTGCATAATTTTCCCAAGTTCTTCTTACGTTGCATTAAAAATAATAGATTTTTGTCTTGGCAAGAACACAGTAATTGGAGCTGAATTGGATATACTGATGCACTGACTGTTACCCAATGCATTTTACTATTGGTAATGTTTCAGGCTCAATGACATAGAGGTCTCTGAAAGCACAAGGGGGTTTTGGAATTTTTAACATTTTTGTGCTGTAGGTAGGTGACACCATGATGTCAGACTGATTATGCAGATTCTGTGTTAGCATGTAGCATTTCCTTTAAAAGTAGCACTAACAGTGGAGGAGAGATTACTACAAAGTCCAGAAAATATCATTTGGTCATTTAACTAATCCCCCTTTTTTTTTGAAGCAGAGGGAGAAAGCGCTATGTGCATTAAGAGTTTTTTTATTGTTATTACTTATGAAAAGATACCTTAGGTTAATCCATTTTGAATGTCAAGAGGATAAATCTGACAGGAGTCAGAAGAGCTCCAGTGGGACTAGCACTACAAGTTACAAAACAGCTAACATCATCCAAGACTAATTTCTTTCCCCTGTTTGTCCTACTGTGGAGGGAGAGTTAAAAGGCAATTCTTGGAGAGTTGAAAGGCTCCATAATAGGGCTCCTCTCTCTAAGGGAGTAAGACTGCTTTGTGGCCTTTGTCTTCAGGCTGCTAATAAACCATCCCATGCTGTGAGGCTTTGAGTTCACTCTTAATTCAACTTCAGTTCAGCTTCCATCACCCTGTCTTTGTGAGTTGTTTTTTCCTTAAATACATGGTGTATCTAACTCATATTTGAGTTTCCTTACTCATTGCCTGAGTTTATAAATGCACCAGCTTCATAACACCCTGCTTGGCAATTTTTGTCAAAGGATAGAAATTGCCAGAAGCATTTCAGTAGCTGAGAGTTTGAATGGTTACTGCTGTCTTTCTGTCTGTCTCTCTCTGAGTGTATGTCTTTTTTTGTCTTAAAGCAACATACAAATGTAAGGATACATTTATCCATGTGGATCTCTGTCAGATCTTCTGGGCTGTTCAAGAAGGCACATTATTTTGTACAGTTGTGTTTTAACTGATCCCCCCAGTCCCCAATTATCAGACCAATTTAGTAACATTTGCCTATTGTTCCTGCTCCTGCTTTTCCAGATAAGACCAAAATATAGTGTTTGGACTTGTAAATGCCAAGGAATTTGCACCTGGCAAATTACAGATTTGGCAAGAGATGGCATGGGGGGGGGGATGCTCAGTTAATTTTGCAATCAATGAGGTCTGACACTGGGGGAGCAGCTGCAAAGGGCCAGTCCCAGCCCTGCCAGCCCAGCAAGGTTCTGTTTACTGCCTTTGTACCTAGACAGAGCTTAGAAAATGATGGGGGGAAGAAGGGGGCTCGCCTGCCTTCTGGTGGCAAACAGTGACACGCCTGTGATGGTGGCCAGGGCTGGGCTGGCAGCACTGCCCTCTCAGTGCCGGGATCTTTCAGGGCTCAGGGATGGAGCTGGTGTTTCGTGCCCTCTGGTGCTTAACCCTTAAACTGCCACTCTCACAGAATGGCAGTCCGTGCTGGGTCATTTAGGAGCAGAGAACAGGCATAGTCAGCGCACCCTAGCATCAGAACAGCTCTCCTGGAAAATACTGGTGTGGCTGTGTCCAGAGCCAGAGAGAGCTCTTAAAATCAAAACAAAGCGAAGAGACCCCAATATTTTGTTTTGTTTTACGCTGAACATTTGCTTAATGAGTTAAATGCCCCTGCAAATCACACCCTTTACAAATGAGCTTAAAATATTTGCAGTCTCAGTTAGAAATCATTGGAAATGATGTGGTGGTGCTGCTGCATGTCCCACTGAGCATTGCTTGTATTTGTGCAGGCAAACTTCCAGCATTAATAACATGGGAAAGAAGCAGGTGAGGGTAGTCTGGGGTAGCACATTACTTTGGGAGCAAGGGAAGAGTCTCATGCAGGAGCAATGCTGGATGAAGGATGAAGTACCATCAATTTAGTACTGACCTGAGGCAAAATCCAGTGCTTAAAGGGTTGGGCATTTTTTACTGAAAGGACAGAAAACTAGTGAATTGGTCTCAGAGATCTAATTTGTGACCTTTAAAGAAGTTTGCAAGGGAGGGTATAGAAGCTGGATAGTCAAGGAGTTTCACTCTGCCTTCTCATCCACTTTTCAAGAAGCATGTTTATTTCTCTGGTTTGGGTCTGATGTATTGTATGAACCTATAAGTACTCTATGGCTTTCTGTTTTGGTAAGATGATATGTGATTGGATCTTGCCAAGTGAAAAAGTTGGGAGTCTCATGGTTATCTGCTACTGTCTTCTCAAAATTTTTATATTATTATGAGAATTCGAAACAGCACAAAAATTAAGCATACAGTTGGAAGTTAGAAGTTGTATGTTTTTGTAAAAGTATGGAAAACAGATTATTTCTTGCTATTAATTTTAAGACAAATAAACAAGTCTGATTCTAGGTACTGGAGAACTTAGTCACACGAATTTCATTTTATTTCTGATTGAAAACTGCATTTGAATCTATAGATGTGGAACTACCACACACATTTAGTCTGAAGGATGAACTCTTACGTATGTTAGTAATTTAGGATTTGTTATTTCCAGAGTACTGTATGTACAGTTATCAGCAGAGTGGTTGGTGGTTTGTTTTTGTGGGTTTTTTGGTTCCTGGTTTGTAGCTTGATTATTATACAGGATGTAGAAAATCAAAATATTCAGCCCCATTTCAAGAGCTGAGATTCAGGTGAAATGTGTTGTGCTGTTAATGAATGGAAAAAAGCTCACTACTCCAAATGGGAAAGGGTAGTAGAGAATTTGTGTATTGGGAAATGCAGGTAAGACAAAAATAGAAAGGAAAACAAGGAGAGAAAACATAACAGATGGAGATTATATTGCGAGTTTTTTATGCTTTTATGCTAGAGATAATTGAGATGCAGGAAGAGAAATAATGTCCCTAAAAAAAGAGGAAGAGTCATTACAAGAAGGCATCACATAAGCCTGAAACTAAATTCTGATTTTTAATGTCAATTTGTGAGTTTTTAAAATTATGGTGTTAAAGAGTAATTCTGTGCAGTATCAGCTTTCTCCGTTTGCTGTTTTGGGGTGGGTGTTTCAGGTTTTGAAAAACCTGAGCCTGTTTCTTACTGAGTGATATTTCTAATTTTTTTCCCTGCAAATCCTGCAAACCCTAACTAATAAAACCAACATGTAGTTGGAGAGAGAGAGAAAGTGCTGTATTTTAAGATTTTACTATCTGCCATATTCCTACTGTCATTCTTTGCTTTTAGGGCTGAAAATCAAACTGACCTTCACCAGCTACTCAAATGCAGCTGAGAACACATGTTGAGAGGGCAAAGGCTTGCACACGTAAATGTGATTTTGTACCCTTGGTTCATGCCAAAAGAAAGTACAATTATTCTCTACTCAAAAGTCTCAGTGGGAACTCTGGCCATTGTCAGATGGGTGCTTTGTGCACATCTGCTGCATTGCCCAATGCTTGACTTGACTGCTCACCCTTTCACTGAGGATAAACAAGGAAATAGAAACTGCTGCTTGTGTAACTAAAAGGATATGAAAGGGTATGTCCTCATTCGAAACATTTGGAGCAAAGAGTGGCCTGCCTTGGAGCAAGCACAGAGGAACAAAATACATCCACGTTTTACCAGGTCACGCCGCCGCAACCAGTGTACCGTGGCCAAATAATTATTCTTCAGACTTTTAAAAATATGCATAGCCAAGCTCTGAGGTATACAAGTAGGTTTCTAAACAAGCATGTCAAGTGTGATTAGGTTTTGTGCAAATGGAATGGTATACAGTCCTTTCTGTCCCCTTCTGGCTCCTTTTTAAGTTGATGCTGTCAAATACCAGAAAAACAATTTTCCAAGTTTCAGTTTCTTCAGGCAAAATGAGGTATAGCCAACATCTATAAAAGCACTTAGAATTTGTTGTTATTATGAGAACTTTTTTTTCCTCCCAGAAAGTGGCATTCCACTAGATGTAAGTGATGTCATTTAGATGTGTGTCTGTTGTGTGGCTCTATTCCTGAAAATTGTTTGCTATGAAATGGTTTTGACCCAAAAGCAACCGTAAGCGTGAAATTGGTGTAATTGTTTCTGCCTTCAAGAGTGCTCAAAGAAAAAGGACAAAACCGAAACTAGCAAGTAAAAAAAAATCCCGACCAGGTATATTAGCAGGAAGTTCAGGTAAGGTTGACAGCTGTTGTTTTGACAGGCTAGTGCAATCATTCTAAAGGGGTTCAAAGCTGTAGGGGCCTGCAGCAGGCTTAAAAGCTGACACAGCCCCTTAACCCTCAGATTTAGACACAAACTTTCTCTTCTGATCAAAGATCTTGGAAAGGCTTGTCACACCTCCACAAAAGCTCCTGTAATAGAGGGAATTTTGTATGCTGTGTGAAATGAGCCATCATCTTCAGAAAAACTCCTTGGTTTCTTAACTAGACCAAAGGGAGGGCAGTGCCCATGCAGGAAGCCAGGGCACCTCGAGCAAAGCTCAGCTAGGATTTTGCAAGATGAAAGGTAAGCAGATCCCCTGCCAAGTGCTTGTGTCAGGGTAGAGCTGGCCTGTATACCCACACGCTGTCAGCAAGCTCCCTTAGTGCTTCACAGTGCTACTACACTTTTTCACTTATACCTCCCTACTTCCCCTCAGGATAGCTCCCACCACTCTCTGATATGGTCATTCCTTACCTGGACTGTCCATTTTCCCGTTGTTTCAAGAGACCCTCCATCTTTCTTGGCAGCCAGTGTCCTGCAATCTCCTCCCAAAGAGAAGAAACTGAGAAGCTTTAGTTCATTTGGTCGCACTAAATGCGTGGGCTTTGACCCTTTCATGTGGGTATACTGATGCTAATGTGGGCCTTGGCATCATGCAGAAAGCGTGGATGCCTTGTGAATAAAGCATGTGCGCTGCTGTCCCTTAAGAACAAACTTTGTTCCGTATTTTTCATACACTGCTACTTTAGTTTCTTCGAAATTAAGGAAGCCACCTTACTCCCACTGCTGCCAGCATCTTTCAGCTTCCCTCTGGGGTCAGATTCATTTCAATGTATTCTCTGCTTCAGCCCCTGTTCCCCCTTTCCCCTGCTGCTACTTAAGGAGAGGACTGTGTGATTGTCCAGTGTCACACTAATGCCTTACAATTTAGGCCAGCAGCAAGCCAGAGTATTTTTATAAAGTCAGCTCTTTAAGAACTGTATTTACCAATACCCTTGCAGAAAACAGCAAGGCATATAGAGTTAAAGCAAGCTGTCCTTCAGCCTTCCAGGCACTGGCAAAATACTTTCAAAACTGAAATAAATAAATAGGTCGAGCAAGCTTCTTCTGAACAGCAGCCAATCATCCTCATGGAAATCTCTTCACATTTAAAGGCAAAACTGAAATCAGGATTTACACTTCAGAGAATTTAATAGTAGTCTCAGTGGGTTTGTAGAAGCAGACTCTACTGGAACAGATTCAATTGTCAACACCTAGTGCCATTTTTGCTGCCTTAACTTTTCTTGTTTGATCTACAAATGCCTCTCCAGAAGGACATGGGTCTGATGTTATATCTCCATAACCCCATGCAGGTGTCTTGGATATGACAGAAGTGCCTAAAATAGCACTGCATGCCTCTGTGCTTGCCTCTAAATCCTATGCTGCTTAAGCCTCAGCTCTGATGCATAGGAAAAGGCACTATGTTGCTTCTGGTCTCATTATTGGGGAACCATTAAGTGAAATTTTGACAGCTTGCAAGCTTTATAAATGTCAGAGGTGGTTTTCAATAGAGGCAGAGCTAAATGCTGTGTCCAATATTTCAACATAAAAGTACCACCTGAAGTCATCATCCCTTTGGTCAGTTTGGTTAATGTTCCTTCTGTAAGGTTTTAATCCTGTTACCCTCTTTGCTTCAGTAACAGGTACTGTGTGAATCATCAAGTGTTCTCAAATGTTTGGACTGTCTTCACGTGCATGTATAAATGCAGTTAAGGTTTATAAAATAGCTGTAATGGTGATTTAGTAGTATGAAAAAATGGTCCTTGTTGTGAAAGGTTGCAGTCTGTACTTCTTGGTGCATCACTTCAAACGTGGGGCACCTTTAGCTTCCATTGCATGGCTGGAACTTGGAATCCACCTTCTGCTGTAAGTTTAGACAATGAGACAAGAGTAAATAGTTGCCGTTTTGCCTGACTGTGGACAAATTGATCTGCCTTAGTCCCACAACTATTGGCATTCCTTCTTTCAACTTCCTTCTGTGATAAATGGGCTCACTTGGCAATTCCAGAACTGGAAACTCATTACATGATCTTAGAGACATGTGTCTCTTGTGAGTCAGTTTCTCACAATATAGAGAAGCCTGAGGAAAATGAGAGAAAAATAGTTGATTATATATAGTTGATTATTTCAAATCATATTCATGCGTGTTTGGGTGCAAGTTGCATCTTGGTGGATTTGCTGCCGTGCAGCTCCGAGCTTCTCCAGCAGGAATGTGTGTTAGCTTCTGTCAACTTTCAGAGCAAAATACTTCTTCTTGGCTGCTGAGGAGGAATGAAAACAAACATAAAGAACTCATTGCCATCATGGGAGCTGGGTGATATGATGTCTTTTGAATGAGGTTTTTACTTAAAATCTTACTGGATTTAGAGACTGGCTGAGGCAAATATTTCCACACAAACATATTGGTAGTAAACCAAGTATTGGTATCTTTGGTCCAGACTCTGAGTAGCAGGACTGCTGATTTTTAATGCTCATTTTTATGTGGATAACAGGTAGTAGCCAACAAAAAAAAGTGTTTCTGAAGATTGAGAATGACATCTCAAAAAAGAAAAAAAAACTTTAGTAAGTCCTTGGCACAGCAATGTAGTGTATGCATAAGGATATGAAGGAGCCAGTGAGAAATTTCAGAGCTCCAAGTGCCCTTATTTACTGACTTAACTACATGAGGCATATAGTGGGTTTGTTTTGTTATAAACATTGGTCTGACTTAGCTACAGGAGGCAACTGACACTATTTTCTGAAGACTGGATTCATTTTCAGTTTTGTTTGACACATTTGGACTAATCAACCCAAATGACATCATGGACACCAACTTGTGCTGGCATATATCCTAAAAATGATCCTGTTGGAAAGTTCCAGCTGAATTTTCATCAGTGGAAAATGTACTTCCAGCAAAAGCAAAACTTTATGTGACATCATGATAGGGTTAAGAGTTTTTCTCTCAGAAAACTTAAAAAATTCTGTATGGTCTCCTATCCTACGTTAGAGCTTTTTAGATTGTATAGTTTGTTACTTGTTTTGTCTGGTGTTTTGCTGACCCACAGCAAAACTTCCTCCTCATCCTTCTGAAGGAGAAGAAAGCCAAGACTTGTAGAATGATAGGAGACTCTTGGATCATTGTATCAACATTACAGCCCATCCTGTGAAGGAGAAACTTTACCTCAGCTGGTTTGGTGGACTCTCTAAAGGATCCTGGCCAACATCCAGCTGGACAGCTGCTATGACCTCACACAGTTTTCTGAGGCACAAATGAAAGATTAGCAAGAAACTGGTAGATCTGGGACTGGAGGCTCTCATGTGAATGTAGGATGGAAAAGAATTTTCTTTTTTAAATTTAGAGAGCTTTAAAAGTTTAAGGCAACTTCTAAATAAGTACTTGTGTCCTGTTGAGATATTGCTTCTGTTAGCCAAAACAAAATGCAGAATCTACCTAAACTTGAAGTGTTGATGGTTTGTTCATAAAGGTTTCTTCTTTTTTTTAATAGAATATTCCATTTCTACACCTTATTTTTCCTTACCATAGGATCAACTAGTCTCTAAGATTTGACTGTCAGAGCTTATCCTGTGTTGGTTATAGGCCATTGCTTTATATAGTTTTCATCAGTGTTGTTTCCCTGCCCTATTTGATGCTCATTTTTCTAAGCAACTCAACCTCGTTTTCACTTTGCAACTGATCCTCTCTTTTATTCTTTTCTGTACGTTTTAAGCAGTATACCATGTATAGCAGATCTGAAAGTGCTGCTCATTTTTCATGTACACAGTATATTTGGTCGGGTTGATAAAACTGAGAAAAAGGTGAATCTCAAAAGTAACCTCTGGAAAGAAAACTCAGAGGGAGGATTACAGTCCTAGTAGCCCACCCTTCTGTGGAAACCACTGGGAAATAAGGAATTGTGGCTAATCTGAGTAGTAGCATAAGCCCCTTAAATCAGTTTGTCTTTCATGTGAATAAAAATGTTCATTTCTAAGCATATATTATATATTGCAGAAATTAAATATGGTATGAACTGTTTTCTCCTAGAAAATTTGTTCTTCTCTGGCTTAAACATCATTATACTTGTAGATTCAAGAATTTTTCAAAATACTTAATTTCCATGGGAAAGTGTGGGGGACTACAATTACTTTGCGTTCTGTTGCTACAAGCGGAGTGACTGAATATTTGTTGACGGGATTTTGCTACTGTTACCTCAGGAAAAATATTTCTGAAAGAAGGCTAGGTGATTTTTTGTGCTATTGGCATCCAGGTACCCTTAGACACAAAAAATACACCAGACACAAAAAAAGAGGGGAGGTACCTGAGGATTACTGATGTAGAGAAGCTGTTCAAGAAGAAAACTCAGCAAAATCAGGATATCTGGATTTTACTGTGATACAATGCATCTTGTAACTATCCTAATTGCCGTGGATCAGTTCAAAGTATATCCTTGGAATGATGTTATGATGTTAGCACAATATTTAATTATGTTCTCCCCTCTGCATGCAAGATTGGAGTGCTAAAGCCTGCAGTGCTCCCTGTCCAAAAGGCGGCTGACAGGAGGAATCTCTGCTGGTGCTGACTTTGGGTGAGCCCTGGTTATACCCAGGAGCTGAGCAGGGCTGTTGGGAAGGCAGCCTTTTGTGCCCTGTCCTGCTGTGACCTGTGTGCTTCAGAGTGCCCTGGTGACCAGCCAGGGCAGCTGCTATCTTTTAGATGATGTGAGAGGCTTTGAACGCCCTGGGGGGCAGAGCTGGGCTCTCTCTAACACATGACAGCTGCCCATTGCCTCAAGAACAGCCAGCATTAATGGAAAATGCCCCTTTACCTGTAGCAAAACACATCCTTTAGTTTGGCTGAGATGGTTAAAAGTAACAGGATTGGATTAGATTTGGAGTAGGTATTCTACCTCTGCAATATAATGCAACTGCTATTAATACAGACTTATTCTTTCCTACTAAGTTTGTATTGCATCAAATATAAAAAAAAACCCAAACAAAAAACCACCAAAAAAAAACCCCCAAACAACTCAGTGCAGAATAATGAAAGACAGAGGAACAAAATTATTACTTCTAAAAAATAACTGGAAGTACTTATCACTAACCTTAATGTGATGCCAGTCAGGCCTACAGAAAAAAATAGAGATGAAAGCGGTATTACACCAATGATTACTTTAAGGGATAAATCCAAGCACCACAACATGTGCAATATAAATTTTTGTGTGGAGATTGCAGAAACTGTAAATTATATGCAACATGATTGAATTGCTATCAAGCTTTGCACTGCGTACAAGAGAGTAACTTGTACTTTTAGGAGAATAGAGCACTGAGAAGTATATTGAGCTGAATTGGAAATGTGTATCAATAAAAAGGGCTTGGAATTGCAGAGTCAGTATTTTAAAAATATCCCAAGACTCTAAACGCTCGTGCTTTAGGGAATACGAGTTTGCAGACAACTGTTTATTCTTGCAGTATTGGAGCTCTTGGGAATTGTTTTGTCAAAACTGCCTGGTTGGAGTATCTGGTTCTGGCTACTCTGCAGATGAAGTTGTTCTATAATCCCATTACTCTTCCTAAAAGTAAAATAGGATTCAAACACATTTACAAATATACTAAAATTAAATCTCTTGGTATATGTATAAAATAATAGTCTTAGTTGCAGATACTGTTAATCAAAGTAATTCTAAAAATCTTACCATATAGAAGCAGAATTATGGTTCCATATGCCAGATGTTAAAGAGCAGAACCAAAGAGTATGGATAAGGACATAGTTGCTGATATTGAAATCTAATCTGTTATTACACAGAAAGTTTTCTGAAGTCAAAGTTTGAGTTCTCAAGAAGTGTTTGTTTGATCTTGGAGAAGATATCCCAGTGATTAATGTTAACGATAAGGTGTTGATTGGTGCTCGGGAGAACCTATTCATAGAAACAATAGCCCATTATACTCTACTTTAACTACCATATAACAATATTGGAGTTTTATTCCGTAGAAACAATAGTCTTATTTATACATCCCTCTCTGCCTCTAAACCAGCATTGCAGTTTCTGGCTTCCTATGAGGTCCAAAGTGCTCATTAACAATTTCGGGGCTTGAGGAGTTCAGTGCTACCAAGGTGCAGCAAAAAGCGAATGGAATTGTTCAGTCTGACTGTCTTCTGAAGCTTCCAGAAGAGAACCTGAATGCTAGAGCTGCTAGCTGGGTTTTATAGCTCGTCTGAGAGGTGCACTAAGATTTGAGACAACCATGCTAAACACTCTTTTTCTTTGAGTGAGACTAAACAAGCCCTCTCAAAGTGTTTTGTGCTGTTGCCAAGGGTAAGGAGCACCAGGTGCCCCAGATTTCTTATCAATACCAAAGTCATCCAAGACCATCAGATTTACCAGAAAAATAACTACAGCATCTGCTCTTCTCAAAGGTAGTCCCAGAGGCCTAAGAGAATTTTTGTTATAGTAACTTTACATTATTGTTGTTATGCTATTTTGAGTTGTTGCACTGCACTGAAGCACTTGCAGATTATGGAATACTCAGGCACTGAATATAGTAACTGAACAGAGCAAAGATTTATCTTACTGGTGCTTCTTTGATTTGAGAATGAAGAAGCAATCCTGAAACCCTTCCTTCTGTTGCTAGTGTGTCAGTGGCTACAACTTAGCATAACACATTTTCAAGAAGTGGAAGGAGTGGAATCTATGCAAAAACTATGGGGTAAAGACAAGATTACCACAGAACGTACACCAGAAACTCTGTCACCTCAGATGTTAGTATTTAGTTCTGGAAATAGAGAACTTTTCAAATTGAACTGATACTGTGCTCATTTTGTTAAGCATAATAAATTGCTATTAATAATATTTTAAGTCAAATACAGAACTACTACGTTATGCTGTGTTAGAAAACTTAAGTTGGTACAGAAACACAAGAAAAGTTATTGATGATAGTGTTATTTCATTAGTAATGAATTTTTGCACACATCATTCCTTGGCATGATATTAAAATTAGACATAAGTAGGGAAGAATGTCTTTAAAGGCCCATGCACTTAGTCCTCTCTTGATCTTGTCTTTGCACAGAGGTACAGCATTGGAGGGAGGAAAGAGGATTCTTTACGCTGTGTAAAAAATGCATGTACAAATTAAATGGTCTGAGTGATTTAGACTAATGACTTGCCTTATGTAACCTTAATGTTTTTCATCTGTTATTAGTCATCTTAAAATGACAACAATGTGGTGCAGCAACCACAACAGTTATTTAGTTTTTATTTCCTTACAATGTACATACCAGGCTATAGAGGGTTTGTCTGAGACCACTTTCTGTACTTTGGAGGTTGAGCTGCATCCTGCTCATTTTTACTTAAAATCTTGCTTCTAAATAGCCCTTCTCTGCTTATTAGTACAGCTCATCTTTTAAAACAGACCTTGCAGAGAGAATGAAGGAATTATTATCCCTCTAGACTAGAAGAACCCTTGAGTTTGGAGAATAGGCACAGAAGATTCTGATAGCTACTGAGACCTTTGATTTTGGTTGTTACCAAGGCTTGTTGAAGACAATGAGCTCAGGGAACTTGAAAATGAGAGTCTAGCATAAATACTAACCTGTTTGAAGAATGAAGGAGGGCTTTTCGTTCTCGTGCAAGACTGAAACTCAGATCTAGGGTCAGAATGACGGGCTGTAGCCAGCTGCAGGAGCTGTAGAAGTAAAGGCCATATAACCACAGACCTACTGAAGGTGGAGAGGGAAACAAGGGATCGAAAGTGTCGTGATAATGGGAATAGGGAAGGGAAGCCTAGGCAAATTACATGTATTTTCATCTTTGAGGCAATTGATGGGGTTTTTGAGGAAAAAAAAATAGTATGAAACAGACAAGAGTGAAAAAAAGAAGACAACAGGACTGTGTTAGCTCAAGTGTAGATTGATTTTGAGCAGTTTTGTATCACAATTTGTGGGTGTAGGGTGAGAGGGAGGACTACCAATAAAGAGCGTTGTTACAGTGGAATCCAACTTGAAAAAAGAGGATTGTTTTCTATAGGCCAAAAAAATGGCAGCTGAACAAAAAAGAAAGGAAAATGTAAATAAGGCCAGACCTTTATATATGTATATATTTGAATTTATTAGCTGCCAACATTCTCAAACAGAAATGGAATTTGATGCATTATATTCTTAGTTTTATGCATTTCGCTCCTACTAGAATTCCTCTGAAAGATGGTTTGTTTGAATGTTGCTCTGGTTTAATGTTTGCTTGATTTCAAAATGCAGAGCATAGAGTAAAAGAGAAGACAAGATATTTTTTCGAGCTAAGAGAGCAAGCATCCTGAGAGTATCCCTAACCAAAGTTACATTAACTCTTGCTGGAGCCTCAGGAAGACTGTACAAACTTCCTGAGGGAATGGCTGGAGAGCATGGCAGGGGAGGTTTAGGCTGGATATTAGGGAAAGGTTCTTCACCCAGAGGGTGGCTGGGCACTGGAACAGCTCCCCAGGTAAGTGGTCACAGCACTAAGCCTGGCAGAGCTCAAGAAGCATTTGGACAATGCTCTCGGGCTCATGGTGTGGCTCTTGGGGATGGTCCTGTGCAGGGATGGGAGTTGGACTTTGATGATCCTAGTGGATTCCTTCCAAACCAGAACATTCTGTGATTCTGTCACATTATTCTACAGTAAATTTTGGAAATAACATAGATTTTTTACATTAAGAGAATAATAAAATTGTGCCCTACTATCACAATATAACAGAAAGCAATCAGTCACTGCTGTTTCTTTCCATGTGCATCTGGATCATCTTGGATCTGTTTAATAAGAACTCTGTTAAACCCATACTCATGCAATCTCAGTCAGGCTTTATAAAGTCATGATGTGATGGTTCCCTCTCAGGGCTTTTCTATTTCTCCTTCCCCTGGGAAACCATTTTTGGAGTTGAGGAAATGATTATGTCCTTCTCTCAGATCTCAGTTCCTGCAAAGACAAGTCATAGCAGCCCTCATACACAGGAGCTTTCACAGCCAGAAAGGCACTGTGGAACTTGTTTAATGTCTCATTGAGCTCGATCTAATACCACCTTAAGTATTTTCTGAGTCATTTTATGCATTCTTCACCTAGGAGTCCATTTTATTGTGTGCTTACTCATTCCACTTCTTCCTCACGTCTATGTTTTCCTGTGTTTAAAATGGTGAATAATTAATTGATGGTTTCAGGTGCAGTAATTCTGCACCACAAGATTCTCATCTCAAAGATAATTTTTCTCTAACCAAAGAACTGCACTGCATTCAAACTGATTATTACACATTCCAGGGTATTGAAACAATATGGAACTGTTTCCTCAAATCCACACAGGTGTACTCTATTCAGGTTTCACTGAAATCAAATTATTCCTTGTGTATCTGATCTCTCATTGATTGGCACCTGAAAGAGAGATCACATCCACTGGTTGCCCTGTTTAATTTTATTTTAGTTTGTTTGCTTGTATTAGAATGTGTAGATTATATAATGTCCCTTGTTTACTGGCTTTTTGTGTATTGCAAATTTTTTTTTGACTTCTAACACATGCATCCTGTTGGTCATTTTTGCTCCATATGACCCATCACAGTCTTTTTCTTAGAATCCATTTCAAAGTTGTTGGAGTGATGTGCTCATTTCCTGTCTTTTTAAATTCCAGCCGGTTCTTTTTTTATCTTGGGAACTTCATTTAGTAACTCAGGGTCTCTTAAGATCAGCAATGAAAGGCTCCGCCACATTTTCTTGCTAAAGAGGTGGTGTGAGTGTGACATCATTCATCTGTGCTAGACACTGACTCATAGGCATTTGACCCGAGGGTGGAGCCCAGGAACAGGGGTTAACATGAAGTCAGCTTCGGTTGCACAATGCCTTTCACAGTTGTTCTCCCTCTCCTTTTTTTAAGCCATCTAAATAATTGCAGAGTGCAGAAACTAACGAAGTACAGCAATCAGGGCAAACATTGCTCTTGGGGCTCTCCCAGGGCGCTTTATAGACCACAATAAAGAAGAGCAGGAAAAAGACTTTGATAGAATATTGGGTTTTACCTTTGGATGTGGAAATAGCTTAGTCTAGTAGCCAGAAAATGAAAAGCAAATTTATCTTAAAACTGTAATATCATACGACTTGTTGCATTAATTTTTGCTGTGAAATAATAGACCTGGTTTAGAATTTTTAGGGCAGTATCATATTTTTATAGGATACTATTGAGGCATTGTTGGCATATTACTGTCTAAGACATGTTTTGATTTGTTCTTTGTTTTGGTTTTTTTTCTTCTGAAACTTTTTGGCTATATTTTCAGATTATCCACAGTTCCTTTTTAGAATTCTTTACTTCATATTCTGGCACAGAGTCTGGTCTCCTCCTTGTGAAATACAGCCTGAGCACACATTTGAGGGCTGAAAGTCACCAGTGATGGAACTTGCAAGAACATCTATAATATTAAGAGCTCTAGAAAGAGAATTAACTATTGGCCTCTCCAGTTTCTTGTACTGTTTGAAACCTGGCAGAATTTGTCATTCAGTGTCATTTTCTCCACGTATAAGTGATACAGGGAGCTCAGCTGGCCTGCCTGGAGGTAGTGCCATCAAGGGGAACATTGCTCAGGAGGAGCTTTTTCCCGGATGTCCCTGTCAGCTAGAACTGGTTTGATGTAGGCCCTCTTTATCCTTTTACAACATGAGAAACAGGCTTTTCCCTGCTTCAAAAGCTGTGGAGAGCAGTAAACAGACAGTTTGTTTATTTTTGCTTACTGGTGAGTGCTGTGTAAGTATTATAATCAAAAGAGAAACAGTTGGAAAAAACCACTAACTTCCAGATTCTGGAAATCTTCTGAGTCTTGTAAGCAGATTTACATTAGAGTGTAACATGGTTTAATGTAACACTTCAAATATGTTTTTATGTGGTGCGTAATTACTTAGCATTTTTCATTTCAAGTCCCTGAAAATCAGCGTATAAATGGGCAGGAAAGTAGGGATTTTTGGAAATAGAAATTTCTGTTACAGAACATTTTGTATGAACAAGTGATTAAAGTTAGGATTGTTAGTGAGGAAGGGTGATAACCTAGTTCTAATTTTGAGAGGTACTCTTTTTTCTGAAAATAATCCAATTGCTTATGACGTATGAAGCTAGACTGCCCTTCTCCCCAAATTTTAAGGCTTGTAGATCACTCCTGTTTTTAATTAGAGAGTGTAGTAAGTATTTCACTTCATAGGTCATATGGGTAAATATATTTTAGTAAACTTCTTGAGTAAATGAAAAATGTAGGTCTTGCTCTTAGGAAAGTTCTTGCTGTGTAAATGCAGTGCCTCCCGCCTGTCTCCACACAGCTGGTTCAGCAAAAGGTTTAAGCACAAACTTACTTTTGTATGCATGGTAGGACTTTTAAGAGGCTTCTTAATTGAGGGCCTTTGTCCCTGACGGCTGATTTCTGGTTGAGTAAAAGACAGAATATCTGGTTTTGAAAAAGATATGAATAGATGGAATGTGATTCTGCAGCCTAACGTCTTACCAAATGCTGACGTGAAGCCTTGTTGCTGCATGGTACATAAGCAGATTCCTATAAAATCAACAGAAGCCTTATCTGGAACAGGATAGTGTAAAATCTCTTTGGCTCTACTTGGAAAAAATATTTTAAATATTGGAACTTCATCATGAAGTAGGGAAAAAACAGTCTCTTTTTGCCACAAGCATTGGTGAGTTCGGATATAAATTCCATGCAAATTACTGACCTTGGAAATACTATGGGGGCAGTCTTTACGCAGGCATGAACAATTTCCCCAATGTATGAGGCATAAATAGTTTTGGTTTTGACATCAGACGAGCAAGAGTGGTTTTTTCAGGTTACGTGTTTCTGGAGAAAATGCATTTATTGAAGTCAATGCCCAAAAATCTCCTTTGGAGTTTCTCTTCACTAACCTTTTCCCAACAGATTGTTTATAATTTTTTCAAAGTTGTTTATTTTCTGAGTTAACTTTAATGTTAGCACTAGAGAATGCAACCTCTATATGATTTGGTTAAGGTGGCTTTGAAAATAACAGAGCAGATGGGTGTATGATGGTCCCATGAAAGGAGAAACATCTATACCTATAGGCATGCAGACGCCTTCCAAACAGTCCTTGTCCTTCCCCACCTTAGATTAAGTACTTAGCATCCTGCTTTTGCTCACAGAAATATGCATTTAGAAATTAGTATAATTCATCAATCGTTTTTAAGATTCTTCAATGTTAACATGTATGTGTGCTGTGATTTTTTTTTTTATACTCATACACACACCTTGATCCCCGTCAATTTAATATATTCCTAAGCATTCTTTATGGTTGATGGAATTGCTTATTTCACCTGATCTAGTGAAGTACAGAACATTGAACATTTGCCTTTTGAATTATAGGGAATTATAGTCACACTTACCTGCAAGGTCTTCTCTCAAGGAAGCACAGCAACAACCAGGCTTTTGTTTATGGCAGATGGCAAATTTGCCAAGTTTCACTGATGGCAAGGAGGAGGGAGGGAGGAGGGGACCGAATAATTCTTTTTCTCCCCCTCAAATCCAGCAACTGTAAATCTAATCTGCAAAGAAAATGTATCTCAGAATAAAAGCAGAAATTTTGTTCCTATTTCTTTTCTTCTGTATGAAGAAAACACAAATTGTAGCCTGTATCCTCCAAATGTTTGGGGTTTGGTTTGGTAGTTTTTTCCCCGATTTCATCTTGGAATTCTGTATGATTAAAAAATAAGTTTCTAAAGGAGAGTCTGTCAAAATCTTAAATGCAGTGGTGTTCCTGGTGCTACTGCAATTTTATATGTGTTTCATTATAGGTTGTACATAATTTCAGTATTTGATATACACATTCCTAAACATTAAGTATATCCTATGAAATAACAGCACCTCATAAAAAAGGATCATTTTCATACTAATGTATTTAAATTGTTCAGAAACTAACTGAACTCGCAACTTATTTCCTGAGGCAGGATTTAGGGATATATTTAATTTAAATGGGGCAGTTATAGTGAGTTAGGAATTGTGAAATGACCACTGTGTTTACCGCTTAAGAGGTGCAAAATTGTTAATTGATACATTAAGTCTTCCTTGCCATGTAAATTCTCACATATTGCATGTGTGCATTCTTAATAGTTGGATCCAAAAAGTGATCCGCACATGTTTAGAAACTGAAATTCCAGTTCTTCTTATTTTATTGATAATTTTCACCTTTTTTTTTCTTTCCTCCCTAAAAACCTAGTTCTGAAACAGGGGTCATAGAGATATTTTAGTGAGTATTTATTAATAAAAAACTTTTTACTACAGCAAGCCTGGAGGAAGGTCAGAAAACAAGTGTGAGATGCCAGGTTTCTCATCACATTACTATCAAGGTTTAAAAAATCCTTCAAGAGTTGTCATGAAAGTGTTGTAAAGGAAAAAAGATGGGATTTCTTCTTCAGAGAGTTTTCCATCAATTTTGATTTACAGAATTTGTGGTGACTGGAGGCAAAAGAGCTTGGAGTGAGAGCAAATTATTTGTTTGACCTCCAGGCATGTGAAGCAATTTTTTTCATGACTGCGATGTAATTTTTGAAATTGTGAAAGACAGAGTTGTGAGATAATCTGTTTCTCTGAGACTGTGTGTATTGAAGAACTTCTGTCTTCATGTGAGAGGATAATGGTCAAGAAATGATATTCATAATGTTGCACCCTTGAGATAACATAATGAAATTTGAAATAAATGAAATAATGTGAAATCAAAGGAAATTTTCAGTGAAGGTTAAACCTTAAGCTATTAGAGATGTGCTCTAGTGATTCATTTAGATATAAGATTTATGTCCATCAGAACCTGAATTTCCTGTGCTTTTTTTGGGGGGGGGTGGAAATTAACACTCTTCAAGAAGATGCATTTCTTGTACTGCACTTCCATGAGACTGAGGTGCATGCGTGGTTGATAGACCTTTTATTTTACGGGAGTAAGGGTGATTTCTCAATATCTCTTCTGCCTCACCATCCCTGTGCTTAAGGGTTCCAAGACAGGGTAAGAAGTGTGTTCTCTTGTGCACTGCAGGATTCCTGGCTGCCTCACGTGACAGCTTTAAATTAGTGCCTCTGCTTTCATTTCACTGTGTTGCTTTCCATCATCCATTTCAGCAGTGGAACTTGACTTGGTGTGTGTTGCAGTCCAAGAGTGACCTGCCTTGGGAGCTGTCTGGCCTTGTGCCACGGGCAATCCAAGTGTCGTTACTCCATCGTAATACAAAAGTTGCTGGATCTCATTGCAGTGATAAGGAAACTTCAGAGGGAGAGGAAGGAGGAGGAGGGATCAGCTCATACTGTGATAGAGAGGATATACCATGGAAGAGAAGTGGGGAGAACTGTGTGGGGTTTGGAATCCGGCATATGTTCCTTCAGTTGGACAAAAATAGCCCTTAATAGTTCAGACAGTTTAGCAATAAGCATTTTTAATTTACCAAGCAGAGTTTTGATAGTTAAGAAAGGAGGCTTTTGTTTTCAAAAGTGCTGCATGCTGCTCACAGCCCAAATCTTTGGGCAGAGCAGGTGCTAGCCCCAGATCTGAATTCCTGTAGTTACTGCCTTCTTTAGCCTGAGTGTTACAGTCACAAAATACAAGGTAAGACCAAACTGTCATGCAGAGTCACTCTAAAGCTGATTGTATATCTGGGAAATACCAGAGGAAACTTAGGAACCTGGCTTGCTTCAGTGGTTTTGTAAATCCTCCCCAGCTGTCTAGTTCTGCATCTATAAGCATGCAAGTGCTCTTATGTTTAATCTGGCTGTCAGAACAGCAGTTTATTTCACAAACCATCACATAGCATGTCTCTTTCACACTTTAAGAAGAAATATATGGGTAAGTAAATATCTGTAACTAATACAAACATAGTTTTTGTGTTTTGCTCCAGCAAAAGGGCTTTGCACAGCAGCAGATGAGGATACAGGGTCAGGAGTATACCATAAGATTTCTGAGAGACTCACAAAAACTAGCATCATGCACATTGAGTTAATGGAGTCTTGTCATCACCTGTAAAATTTCTGTCAGCACACATCTGTGTTAGATTGAACTTCCCAATAAACTGTGTTAAAATTGACAGGGCACAAAAGGATTTCTATGTGAAATACAAAGACGAGAGCATTAAGAATCATGGTGTCTCCAAACTCTCATCTCAAGGAATTGTATATCCTCAGGAGGGAGATGGGCAGTTTCTGTAGAACTGGACTTGATTTTGGCAATTGTAAATGTTAAAAAAAAAGATTCTAGATAAAATTGAAACACTGCAAAAGCATCGAACTCCTGACTTTGGCACAAAGGAAAGGAACTTTGTCTTCAATTCCCATGAGCATCTATAGCCTGCTGAATATAACATGCAGAAAGAGCTGTGTTCATTGAGAATGGGGGCCTAGAATAAAAAGCAGTTTAGCTGCTTGGGCTTTTTCTGTGCTATAAACTGCACACTAACATAAAAGCTGTGAGTGAATTTTTGGTTCCAGGCTCTCACTTAAGTAACATGTTGGTATTGCAGTTAAATTCTGCCAGGGCACAGACTTACAGACAAATTACAAGGGGTTATTTTTTTCCACATGGAACAATTGCCCTGCTCTACTATTTTTGTTCTATTTTTATGGCCATAAATATCGTCAAGAAAGACAGGAAATTTTATTTAAATGTAAGAAAAAACACTTTTACTTGCTCAAACAGAGTGGTTACCCAGGCTGGTTGTGGAGTCTTCCTCCTTAGAGCTGTTCAAAACCCTGAGCAATGTCCTCCAGCTGACCCTGCTTTGAGGAGCAAGGTTGGACTAGAAAATTCTCCAAAGATCCCTTTCAGCCTCAGCTATTCTGTGGTTCTGTGAAAAAGTATGCTTAACACTTAATTTTTTATTCCTTTTCCTTTAGCACCTCTATAGTTATTTGAGTGTCTTCACTTTTAAACCTCTGTGTTTTCTGTGTCACTGTTTTTAACATGTAGTCTTCCTAGGGATTAAGAAGGAGCTGTGTGTGTGCCTCCCATCATTATTGACCTGGAGACTGATGGATTGGGATTGGGAACAGAGTTTATGAGTCTCTGAAAAGGTCTAGAGTGTGACACTGGAATGATACTGAAACATCAAGAGCATATGAGTTGCTAATCCAGTGCCTGAGTGAAAATTGCTTGTGAAAAGATGCAAGTTCCATTGAAGTAAATCCAGTGTTTAAACATAAGTGAAGTTTTGCTCAGGAAAACACTTTTTCAGCAGAGAAGGGATGTAGTAGAGAGCGAATGAGGTGTAAGCTGCTTTTCTGATTAAAATGAGTACATTTGATAGCCTTTAAAATAAGCCTCTGGTTATCTTTTTTTTTTTTAATTTGCCCTACTTAAGGTGATGATGTGCTCTAAATTAATTAATTTCTGAAAAATTTTAAAGTGCTGATATGAGATATGCAATTTGTTGAAAGAGGAAAGAGACAAAAGGTTTTGGTGTTTTAGGGATGCATAGTTTTGATATGGTGAAAATGTGGTTTCCCTCTTTATTTCACTGAAATTAACAAGGCTGTTCTTTAGGCAGTGGGGCTTCTTTTGTCTAAACCCATGAATCTACTTTTTTCCCCTACATTTGACTGTTGTGACAGGTGTGCTACAATGGCTGTACACAGAAAATCAAGTTCTGCTATATTGTGGGTCTTCTATTAATTTTCAAAATCGTGATGTGTTTCAAAATAATTGATTTCCACATTCTGTTGTCTTGTTCCAGCTTGCTAAGTTTCAGTTTTAACTAATTTTCCTGTCATAGTACTTCTGATTTTCTGTCTGACTCTTAAGTTTCTCCATGGGGTGTTCACTGCACTCCTGCAGCAGTGGTCCCTGGCTTTTATCCCACTGAGATAAGAGGAGGTGGCAATTAATTACTCACCATGGTTGTTTGGAAGTCTTTGTCCTTGCGATCCAACTTTCTTCCAAATAGCTTTCTTTACATTAATCCTAACATTGAGTTTGAGAATTGCATTTCTAATACTTTTAGAACTGTTACTTCAGTAAGAGGGAATGTGCCAGGTGACAAGTGAGTATCAATACAGCTTTCTTTAAAGTGCTTTCGGTCGGATGGGATGTGAGCACCTTCTATCTCACTGTTTTCTCTAAAGTAGGAATAGTCTTTCAGTGTTTTGTTATATCTGGGGCAGATGTCCCAAACAGGAGCAGTATCCTCAGAGAACAGTGTCATTGCTTTGGACACCAAACCTTCAAATCCTGCTGTGCCCTTTCTCAAAGAAAAAAAAAAACTAAAATGAAAAAAAAAAAAAAAGCCCCAACAACCCCCCCCCCCCCCAGGAAAAAAAAAACCAAACAAAACACCCCGAAGAAAGGCATTGTACCAGCCTTAAAAGGCTGAGAGCAAAGCAGGAAAATGCCATAGAACCTCCTGTATGAGCTTTTAGGCTGGGTCTTTTGCCACCTTGATTTTATAGTGTTTGGGTGCTGTTCTCAGAGATGAGGCAGGGGCCAGGCTGTTTTCCACCTGCTCCAGCCCTTTTCTTTCATTCCTCCCCAGTATTTACTTAGGTTCTCTCTTTAGTAAGCCAGTGTTGAAAACTCACTGTAGTTGTACTTTATTTTGCAAATAGCAGCTTAGACCAGGAAGGCCAGAAATGAAAGCAGCAGCAGCTGTCTGTTGTAGGACCAGGAGATATAAACAGGCTTGTGGATAGGGCCCTGCAAGTCACTTTTGCCCTTCACCCCCAGCACCTCCCTCCCCCCTCCCAACACACTTTTTTTCGCCTCATTGAATGTTATTTGTGCCTGTGCATGGAACAGGTGTCTTTTGTGAACTCCTTAAATAAACTGAATTTAGAAAAAAGATAGTGATGTCAGTTTACACAGGTGCAGACATCATTCAGGAGAATGCTGTTTGCACACAAACACACTACTGTTTACTGTCTGCGCTGCAGGCAGAGCAGTGCCAGAAGGGCACTGAAGCAAGATGGAGCACGGTTTGCTTTGCTGCTGCTGCTGTCGATTGATGTGAACTTTCATAAAGTTCCCTCTCGGTGGGGCAGAGTCTTTTTTGCTCTGTGAAGCATTAAGAAGTGGTCTCTCAAAGAGTGACTCAGAGGAAAGCAGAAGCTGTTACTAATCACAATATGTGAAATGGAATAGAAAATGTGCCTGTGTGACTCTTTCTGATTTTGCTTGGGAGCTTAGCAGGAACTTTGTATTTGATTTTGTTTTTTGCCCTTCAACCCATATTATTGGTGGGAACATGCTAGGAACAATTTTCTTAGCTTACATCTCTCACTGTGTGAAAATGCCCAGTGGTTGTCTTTGAGCTAGTCCTGCCCACACCTATAAAACCCATCTAATTGCAGCTGACCCATGAGCAAAGGAGCACTGGACATCACCCAGCAATGTGCATTTGCCTCCCAGAAATCCAATGGCATCCTGGCTGCATCCAAAGCACTGTGAGCAGCAGGTCTAGGGAGGAGATTCTGCCCCTCTGCTCTGCCCTGCTCTGGTGTCACCGCACCTGGAGCACTGCATCCAGCTCTGGGGTCCCAGCACAGAAAAGGCACGGGCTTGTTGGAGCAAGTCTAGAGCAGGTCCACCAAGTTGATGAGCACCTCTCCTGTGAGGAAAGGCTGAGAGAGTTCTTGTTGTTCTGCTTGGAGAAGACTTCAAGGTGACGACCTAATTGCAGCCTGAAGGGAGCCTGCAGGAAAGATGGAGAGGAGCTATTTACAATTTATTTTATTTAGCATGTAGTGACAGCACAAGGGGGAATGGCTTCAATCTGAAAGAGGAGGTTTAGTTTTAGAGTAGATATTAGAAAAAAAACCTTTACTTGTGAATGTGGTGAGACACTGGCAGAGATTGCCCAGGGAATTTGTGGATGCCCCATCCCTGGAAGTGTTCAAGGCCAAGCTGGATGGGGGTCTGAGTAACCCAATGTGGTAGAAGGTGTCCTTGCAGGAGGGTTGAAACAAGATGATCTTTAAGGTCTCTTCCAACCCAGGCCATCCTAAGATTCACAGCCCACTTGAGCTGATCAGGCTTGTCCAGTCCCCAGGGTAGTGATGAGCACATCTTGTGTGTCAAAAGAGCAGCGAGTAGGAGCAAAGCTGCTTTATATAAACCACACTCTGGGATATCACAGCACAGGATAGTTTCATTGATGCACCTTCAGAGAAATGAATTTTGCTCAGATTTCCCAGCATTGCTGATGTCCCGTGTAGCTGCCCAAAGCCCACGGTGGTTGGAGCTGCAGGATCCCTACCCACCCTGGTATCTGAGCAGGGCCTGTACTGGGCCTGTCTGCCACATGCTGTCTGTGGTATGTGTGGAAGGAAAACGAGCTGGATGTGTCCAAGATATCTTGTTCATCACATACTTAAATGAGAGCAATGGTGAGATTCCCAGCAGGAGCCTTTTCCTTTGTGTGTGTGTATATATATTTCAAATTTTGAGTGAAGGATGTCCCCAAAAATGACAGATTTTTCTGTGTCAAGAAAGCCCACAAGCTCTAAATATCAACCAGTGCCCATTAATTCAGCTTTCTGACAAAAGGCATGCTTGCCACACCCTCCTACATACTGTGTAATTTTTTCCCTAAGTAGAGCTTTTAGATATATTTCTTCCATTGGAAATAGTGCATTTGAAAAAAAAAAAAAAAAAGAAGAAAAGCTTTTGCAAAATCAAATTAAGAACAGATGTAGCTGAGCAATACTTTTTAACCCAGGAGTAATAAATGTTTGGAATGGACTGCTGTGAAGGTTATTAAGACTGAAACACTGGGGTCATTCAAATAAGAGCTGAGAGCATCTAAGGGGATGGAATTGGAGTAGAAAAGAAGTGGATAACTGAACATGATCCACTGTGTTCTTGATGATGCATAACACCCTTGTGCACTTGTTTTATGTATGGCTTGAAAATTTATCTGCATTGCTTAAACATATAGTAAGGATTATGCCTTGGTAAAAGCTGTGGAAAGTTGATTATAATAACAAATGCCAACAAGTCCGTCTCTGGACTGCATCAGTTGGGAAAAGTTGCCTGAGGAGAAGAGCTGTTTGATTTTATTCCTTCTTCAATCTCTTGGAGGACAAACATGTGACAGCTTGAAACATTTATAAACATTTAAATTTTATACTGACTGTGGTTACCAGGGAGAGATTTAATACACTGTGAGGAACATCAAGTTTTGTGGAAAAAATAATATTATATATGCAGTTAAAGTCCATATTGAATAGATCATTGCAAAGATGGGAAGTAGAGGCTTGTGATGGTCTCAGTTGATGCAAATAAACAACAAGAAAAGCCTTACACTCTGTGCTTGTGTCTGGTACTCCAGGATTGTTATCAGATGTTTGTCTAATTATACAGCTGGAAAAGCTACTGCATTTAGACTCTGGAGCCAGCTCACACTGTCACACCTGCATTTTTCTTGACTTCGCCAGTGTGGTTTTTTTCTCTCAGTCTGTTCCATCAAACAGGTGGTTATTCAGTATTATTTCTATAAATAGCACGCTTGTTTGCACGTGTAGAACCTTAGAGAGACTTGTCAGGCGCCCATTTCACAGCGCCAGTGCTTAGCAGGTGGATGTTAAGTGTTTCATGCCATGCACTGGCTCTTCTTCCAAGAGGGAAGGGTAGGAAAGCTTTCCACTTTTTTTTTAATTGAGCAAACTATTCTTTGATTCTAAGGGCATCAAAGAAACCCAAAAGAACCTCAAATTTTGAAGCGGAAATTAGAAACTTTGTTAACAAAAAAGGGCAGGCTATGAATTGACATGTACAAAGCTGAATCTAGAAACAGAAGTTTGGGATTTGTATTTTCTGGGCACCTGATTATCTTGTAAAATGTGTTTTAATCTGGTGGATAAGTAATACACCTTAGTGTGCAGATTCACATCTAGAGTTATTGCCAAAAGAGGATAACGAAGTAAGAAACACCTTGGCTAAGTTAGTAAATCCTCAGCTATGCCACTTTCAGGTTTTGGGGGGTGTTTTTGGGGTTTTTTTTTGTTTTTTTTGGTTTTTTTTTTTTTGAGGGCTTAATTTAATACTTTGGAAGATAGAAAAAACATGGAGACAACTTCCCTGTTGTACAGAGTTCTCAGAAATAACAAATGTCAGTAGTGACTCACCAAGGAGTTTCAGTTATTTTTTAACCTTATAAATAGCATTCTGAGCATTAATTAAGCCTCACAACTCTATGAGATAGATATCTCTTTTATTCCAATTTTAAAGACCGTGTGGCACTGAGAAGCCAAAGGTTATGTTCTGTTCTCCTCTCACCTAACTGCCCTCCAACCTGGGCCTACATGCAGTAGAAGAAATTAGGAAATACTTCTTTGAGCCTGAACAGTGGTAACTTGAGAAAATGACAATTGCTTTCTAAGCTGTGACCTCTTCCATGCATCCCTGTTGAGTACCTGACATGGATCTAAATGCTCACGATGCTCAGAAACCCTAAACAGCTTTTCCACTGCAAACATCATTTATCAAAGCTGTAATAAGGGCAACTTGCACAAATGACTTGAATACAATGGAAAGTCTGTAAGCTTCCACTGCCTGGGCGAAGTTGTTTCCAAAGTCGTTATAAAACAAAGGGTAGCTTTCCCTTTTATTGTCTTGCAAGGATCTCGTTGACTACTACAGACCTGAACTTTGACCTTGTAGGCTATTGTTCTTACCAAATTATAAAATATTTATGAGTGGCTAAAAGACACAGCCTTTTTTGTTTTCTTATAAGATTCTCACAGCAGAGTGATCAAATTTTTTTCCTAAATCGTGAGGGTTCATGATGTGAGGCATTCTGCAGCTAATGGTTGCACTAGTAAAAGTAACAAAAGAAAAACAGTAAAGAACAAGATCTGCAAATCACACGAAGCCTGGTCAAGTAGCAAGTATCTTCAGAGGTGACTTTTAGTAATGAGAGAAGTCAGAGTGCCTTGACAGCTTGCTGCCTTTGTTCCTGTTACAAGACAGTCCAATGCCCCTATATCAGACCTTTGTTAGCCCAGCTCTCTCTCGAGCGGGTACCTTTCACATGTGCCTTAGCCCTGGTAAAAACAAAGGCTACTTGACATGACCTCTTTTCCTGTGCACATTTTAGCCTGGAGCCATTGGTCCAGCCTGTCTTAACTGATGACCGTCTTCCAGGTGCTGTTCTGATCTTAATCTTCTGGCTGAACCACAGGCCTGGCATGGTAAGCTATAAATCTCCCCAGGTCACCAAGAAGTCTGCTGGTGTCATTTCTAATTGACCTCAGGGTAAAGAGACCAGCTTAGTTCTTCATTTCCTTGGTTTACAGATTCACAGGCTGGCCTTTCCAAAGCGGTGCTCATGACTTCTCGGTAATAAATTACACTGAAAAGCCTACAGCAACAATAATTTATGATTTTTCTGCTAGTCTTATGACACATGTTAATTGGAAGAAAAAATTATTTATAGAAAGTTTCAATGAAGTATTGGGAGGAAAAAAACTAGCATTGGAAAGCCAGTGTTTTCTACTGAGCACATTCTTTTGTGTAAACATATTTAGAATTTTCTCAGGCTATAGGAAGAAGAAATAGACTGGGGTATTGGAGGGAAAAGCCAGAGGTTGCATAGTGTAACACTTTGCTGTGTATTTCAGGATGATGATTGCTGAATAGCTTAGCATTTTTGTGCTGGAGGTTGAGCACTGGGGCTGGGTCTTTGGTTGCACTCACCTGCCCAGCTCTAACAGCTCTTTTAAGTTGTGGTAGAGCTAATAGGTTATTCTCTAGGCGTAATATAATGAAAGGATATGAGGAAATACTTAAACATCCAATAGAGTAGAAGTTCTTGGTCAGTTTTACATGAACTGATCTTTTGGTAGAAAAAGAAAAGGTTTTGTTCAATCCATTACCGTACTTGAAATATAATCAGGAGTTAGGAACTGATTCAAAGCTCACTGAGTGATTCCTGGTAACCTTACTGTCAGCAAAACCAAGAGATTTTTAATTTTTAAAGGTGTTTTTAGATGCATCCATCAGAATTTTTTGCAGAAGAACACAACTAATCTCAATTAAGGCACAGTTTGTTAGCACAAACTTGCTGTTAAAATCCTTTAATAATCATTTAAATAATTAAGTCTTTAATACTTTTTTTCCTTCTGCCAGCCGTCTGAATCTGTAGCAATTTCAAATAAGTTAAATGTTATTTTCATAACATTGGGATAAGCCAATATTGAAGTCCTCTAAGTCTGAACAACAATTTCATATTTAGCCATAATTCCTAGAATTCCTGGAAAATTTCAAAATTATTAGCTCTGATTCTTATCAACCTACATTTTTAAGTAATGCTGCATAACAAGTATCTTACTTTTTGCCCGTTTTCCAGTACTGTTCTGGGCTTAGTTACTGCTTCTGAACTAATTCCGAATAACATTATTTTATAATCTTTCCCAAATCCTTTGGAAACTTTTCCAGAAGGCTTTTTGGGAAAGCTGTGCTGTGTAAACATTTTAAAAGTGAAACAAAAGAATTTTCTACCCATTTGTGAAGAATGAAATACTAAGCACGAACATGGTACTTCTACCTAGTAAGTAAGAGAAGCATTTTGGAAAGCTGCCTTTTAACTGTTCTGGTTTACAATATCAGCTTTATGATATCTCTGAAAAGTAATTTAGCACCTTTCAAAAATGCAGCACTAATTTCCTGATAGACAAATGAACTTTACTATTAGGTTTGTTTTGGGAAGAATGACTCATTTATTCAGTTCACTGCTACTGTGACTGGTTTTAATTTGTTATTGATTCCTTATGGATTGTCCAAGTCACAAGTTATTTCTTAAGAGTTGTGCCACTATTTAATTTGGCATTTCTGACCTAAGCTTAGCTCATACACGAAGCTGTGGATTTAAGACACTTAAATTAATCAGCACTCAGTCTAGTCTCATACTTGTGGATTACATTTATATTCCAACGACATTACTGGAATGGTCTAACCAAGGCAAAAAAATAAACACACTGAGCCAGGAAAAAATAAAATTCATCTTTCAACCCTCTTTCTGCTCTGTATGATCACTTTCCTTTTAATCAGTTAATTCTATAAGAAACTTGTTTTAGAGAAATGTGCAGCAAGGTCAAGTCATGATGTCCCCTGGGGCAGGGAGCATGGTGTGGAACCAGCACGTATGCTAGAATGCAGATCCATGTCACGCTCTGAAGTAAATGTCTGGTTCCTTCCCAGCTCTTCTCAGAGGGTTTGTCATAACTTTACCATGCAATTTCAGTTTTTCCAAGTTAATTTCCTACAGTAATTGCTGCAAATACCTGCTTAATGTTCATACAGTTACAGTGTGCTTTTATCTGAGACACACGGGAGTATATCCAAGGTATTTTATATCCTATATGAAGTCCTTGATTGTAGGTACTCAGACTGTTTTCCTATTATGTTTTCTGACAGCTGGATGTTGAATGTTAAATATCAGTGCAGGAAAAATCAGGAAGATTGCAGCCAATCATTGCTATAACTGTCCCTTAATTAAAAATTTAGTAAGAAGATTTTGCAAGTTAGCACAAAGAAGAGAAAATGTAGTTTGGTCACATGCTGAAGCACTAGCAGAGGCTGAGAATTAATATGGATCTTAGATAGCAAAATCAAGTTACCTTCAAATATAGAAGAAGAAGAAGGTTCTAGAAGTCAAGTGGTTTCCTTACAGCTATTTTCCAGCTAAGAAAATTCTTCCCCATTCCTTGATGTTTGATGATTCTCATATATGTGTATGTAGAAATGACACAGACATCCTTACCATTACCAGCTCCAGCTCTCCCTAATAATCTGTGCTTCTGCTTCTTCTGAATTTAGATCATGTCAAAGGCTTCAAGACACCAAAGTAAGTGCATATTTAGTTAGGTTATCAAAAATAGTCAGTTTAATTAGGTTTTCAGCTTGCTTAGAAACAGGTTTTTGTAGTCAGCTTTGTGCACTATGCCATGAGCTGGAATCTGCCTTCTGGAGGTGAACACACTCTGAATTCCAAGAACCTTGTCTGACTGCACAGCTTTATGTTGCTTGCTCTAAGTTCCTGTTAGAAAGAAAAAGGTGTTTTCATCTGTGAAATGCAGATGAGTGTGGGTTAAATCACGGATGCTGCTTTTTAGTGCTGTCAAAGAATGCTCCAAGAAGGACCCAAGTTTCTCTAGTGTTCTGATGGCAAGATCATTTCCCTTCAGTTAAAAAGGAAGAGAGTTGCAAGCAATCTCCTCAAGCTGCATTTCTTTTCACCCAGACCTGCTTGAGTGATGTGAGCTGAATTCAGGCAAAAACCCATGGGGCTTTGCCTCATCCCCATCAGTGTGTGTAGCTGTACTGAGGAAAACACCTACGCTGGCCCACGAGCACACACACTCACAGCCTGCCAGAGGTCTGACCTCTGCTCTTGCAAGATTGAAGCTTGGAGGAGAAAATTCCCTCTAAGGAGTGAACATAATGACATTTTGATCCCTTGAGAAATGCTGTTGTAACCCTGCCTGGATTCTCACACTGTTTGGATTTTATTTTTAGCTTTGGCATTCTTGAAGATTAATAAGCATAATGTTGCTGAAATTACTCTTGCAGTGTAATATTACCTGAATAAAGTGTTAGGCAGTTGAATAATGGAGCTGAAATGATAACTTAGGGAGAAGCACATGCTACAAATGGCACCAATTTGTAGAAAAAGGCCTGTTTTGGTTTTGTTCTGCCAGTGGGCTTTTGGCTTGTTGTTTCAGAACACTTGCTAGCTAGTGAGGCACAGAAAAGTGTGTAACAAAAATTGATGGAGTGTTTCCTTGTAGTGGGACTCAAAAGGAAAATACTATATAGAGGTAGATTTCAAATGTACTTTTCTGTTACTGTGGGCTTATACTACTGAAGCAGTGTAAAAGAAGACTTTTACCTGTAATGTCTGTTGCATAAGCCAGAGAACATCCATTCCTAAGGGCTTTTTTAATATTTAATAGCACTTGAAAAAAAGTGAAAAATATCTTTCCACACATATTTTCTAATTTGGTTAAATTTTATATTTGTTCCTATCTACTGATTTCTATGAAACAAAAAATTTCTTCATTTTCTGCCACCTTTATTCTTAATAATAAGTCACGTGAGATTTTTTGTTACTGTATTATAGGTACACCTTAAAAAAAAAGAAAGAAGAAAATCTAATGGTGTAAAACTGAACCTGCCAATTATTTCTCAGAAACTTAACACAAGAGACTTGTTTGTAAATGTTATGAATGGTACTCAATGAAAACTTTGTTTGATTTCACTTATGTTTGGTATAATTTGTTCTGCTCTAGGGCATCCTGAGAATAGGAGATTGTAGGCAAATGAATACTGAGTGAAGCAAAGATCGTTAAGAGAGGAACTGGGGGGGAACCACACATGCTGGACACAATTATGTGTGTGTGTTATATTATGCTATCTTGGACCCATCAGCACTGACTGCTTTGTTCCTTAGAATGACCTTTGATCAAGAGAGACTGCATGTGTCTTTGGTCATTCCCACATCCTAGGCTACTGTAGATGAAGGGAATTTCTGTGGTGTCTTAACTATAATCTCACTGGGAGCTGCCTCATTGTGTGCAAACACTCTGGTAGATGTCTGCCTTGTTGGGAGTTTACAATTGGAGGAAAGGATGGTGGCATTACCTCAAGCATACTAGGCATTGTGCCAGTGTAACTGAGCAGATGGTGACCCGTGGGTCATGGGACTATATTTCTGAGATAGATGGGAAAGGAAATTCTACAGTTTGCAGACCAGATGGAGAGTTCTCACAGCACTGGCTAGAAGGAGTGTATCTACACGTGTGTGTGTGTGTGTGTGTGTGTGTGTGTATGTAAGAGAATGTCAAAACAGAGTAAATTACCAAGTGGATATTATTAAGTGTAGGAAGAAAAACTTATCAGTGGTTTTTATGGAAGAGGATGTCAATAATAAAGGTATTTCACGTGGCTGTTAAATGCAGCATTCTCAAGTTTCCTGGTAGTTTGTGTGCTTCACTCTTTTTTACATTATGCAGCATTTTAATTAATTCTATATAAAATATCTGTAATTAAAGAGCCCTATTGTTCTTATTCCAAAAAGATAAGTGATTTGCTTTCTCTTTAGTATTCACTTTATCCATTTTTTTCTTTCAAAGAGGTGTTCATTTCCATTTTTTTTTTTACAAAGAAGGCACCAGGTGCAAAGTTTCTTTACCTAAAAGGATATTCTCTGTCTGCCAGGTTTGCCTTCTTTCCTCTATTATTATTTCTTGAAGGTTTTTAGGTGCTCTCAGTTGTGTCTCTTGATGGGTGCTAGCAAAGTAAAACAGATATTCTTCAAGCAGTAAAAAGAGTTTGACTCCCAAACATCTGTATAGATTTTATTTACACTGAAAAAATGCCTGCTACATTGATCTGAAAATATAGAAAGTATTGAGTCTCTGGGAGCAGAATATGTACTTCACTAGATGGACTAATAGGTGTCTGACAGGTTTTGTGTGTCACAAAATAATACATGTATTTCTAAAACAGGGAAGAGAGGGGTTTCTTTTTCTGAGAAATTTCCTTTGATTCTCTTTTAATGAGTCCATGTCTTAGTATATAATCCATAAGCCATTCCAGGAAGGAAAATTCAGTTGCAGGGTCTCTTTCTCAAGATTGAAATTGCATAGAAATCAATTAGAAGAACCTCCTTCTGGTCTGTTTGCAGTAATTGTGACCACAGGGAAGGGCAGCTATTGTGCATTGTTCAGAGTTTAAAAAGAAAGTCAAGTCTTGAGCTCTTTTCACTTAGTCCTTTGTTTTCCACCTGGAATTAACTTTTAAAGACAACAGTTCAAGAGGAGCCTAAGGAATCCTTTAAAGAATGAAGAGCATAAAATTAATAAATATTCAGAAACATAAACTATAAGGTTGGGCATAAAGTTCTGGTTGCTATTATGTTTCATCCTTCATCTAAAGAAGTGAAGTAAGTGGAGATAGTATTAGCTGTTCTCTCCAGTCAGTTAAAAGTATATACTATAAAGGAACTACAAGAACAGTATTTGCCATGGAAATTTCTGAAATATATTGTCTAGAGAACCTTTTTCCCTTCAGTTTCCTTAAAGAGCGCTGTTCACTCAAAATTGGATATGCTGATATCTTTTATTTGAAAAACTTGAGAATAATTTTTAACCATTGTTTTAATTTTTCCTCTGAATTTTACTGGCATTTAACCTTAATCCTCAAAGGTAGCTCTGTGCCTTTTAAACTCAGTAGAGTGGTAAAAGCTTTAAGGGCAGTTGTAAAACTAGAATCATCTCCATGCAGTTTTGTTTGTGCTATGCAAAGTTGGGAAAAGGAAGAGGGAAATTTGGCTTTGGGTAGTCAGCAAGTGATAGGAGTCAATAGTACAATTAAAAAGCCAAGGTCTGGACAAGGTTTCATCAAGTAGTCATATCCTTAACACCAGGCACCTTTGGAGACATCTGTAGATGCCTACCTGTGGAAGATTATCAGGACATGCTGGCTCATCCATGTGACAGATGTTAGGTGTGGAGGTCACGTTTATGGGCAGAGACTTTTACCTTTTACATGCTTCTGAGATAAGAAAACACGTCGCTATCTAAGGTCAAGATGCCTACAGAGGTGGTGCCTGTCTCTTTGTGTCTGTGTCTCTTATCTCATAGCCACAGGTAGTGGAGCACATGCCTAACTTTTAAGCAGGAATGGTCTCATTAACTGAAATGGGACTACTCATGTGCTTATAAGTTGGACACATGTTAAAATGCTTGGTTGAACTGGGGCCCAGATTTCTATTTTTATGGAAAATTCACATGTGCAAAGAGTAATAACATAATTAATCTCTTTTCACGAAGTGTTGGTTTTAATAATTTTACTCAGGGCTTATTGTGCATAGTACTTTTCATCTTCATGGCCTTTTACAAACATCAGTGTAGGGATTTAAATTGTGTGTATGATTGTGAAAATTGCTCAGTCTTATATCTGACTTTGTAATTCTGTACCTTCACGTTCTTGGCAGGAGGCTCCTGCCATACAGCTGGGTCGGCTGAACCAGGAACTTTGGCTCTGTCTCCACTTAGCACTTTGGCAAATTATCTCCCAGGTGGAATTTTGGAGGTTGTAAGTGGTTTCAAACTTCTTCCAAGTCCAGATTTTCAAGTTAATGACTTCATTCACCTCTGAGTAAAGCAGAGGTGGTGATGTAGGCTGTGTTTGGCATGCTTGGCTCTTATCCCTTCCTTCTCTTCACCGCAAGCAACTCAGAAATCGGAGGAGGACCAGAAAAGCGCGTTTGAGGTACAGGCATAATTCCTGTTGGCTTCAGCATGGCTTGAAGTACGTGCTCAGATCTCAGTGTTACCTGTATATTAACTCACCACAGCATTTATGTCAATGTGTAGGACCTCAGCATCTGAGGAGGGAGGACTGTTCCAAACACATTTCCAAGGCATGAGAAGCATTTGAGGTACAGTGGTACTGACCACTGGTTCCACTCGTGATGCTGCCATGCAGAGTGGTTTTCCTCATATAAGGCCTGGATTGCGGAGATCTTTGCATTTTCTCCAGGGACTCGAGAAAGCTCAGTTATTCTCCAGCTGGGTTAGCTGACCTGCTAGAAATGAGCATTCTCATTCCTCCAGGGTGTAGCCAACCTCACACAGCTGCTTCCTCATGCCCTCCATGGTGGGGTGGGGGAGAGAATCAGAACGGTAAAAATGAGAAAGCTTGTTGGTTGAGGTAAACACAGTTTAGTGTGTACAGCAAAAGGCACAGGTTCAAGCAAAGCAAGGAATTGATTCCCTCCTTCCCAAGAGCGGACAGGTATTCAGCCGGGCTCCACCACACGTAATAGTGATCAGGGAAGGCAGATGCCATCACTCCAAATGTCTCCCTTCCACCTTCTTGCCCAGCTTTATAACTGAGCCTGATGCCATATGGGGAGGAATGTCCCTCTGGGCAGCTGGGGTCAGCTGTCCTGACTGTGTCCCTCCCAACTTCTTGCACCCTCCCAGCCTCCCCACTGATGGGGTTGAGAGGCAGAAAAGGCCTTGGCTCTGTGCAAGCCCTGCTCAGCAACAATGAAAACATACCTGTATTACCAGCACTGTTTCCAGCATAAATACGAAACACAGCCTATATTGGCTACTATGAAGAAAATTTACTCCATACCAGCCAAGACCAGCATTGTGTGACCTCGTTTTTTTTCTCCGTGAATCTCAGGAGTAGCAGCTAGGTGAGAGAATTTAGAAATCTTTTTTTACCACCCCGCAGAAAGAAAATGTCCTTAGAAGATTTTTGGTTTATGCAGTTGTTTTCAGCAAGAGGGCTCCTCCTACTGTTGCAATTTCCTTTTTAAAGGAAGATGCTCAAGTTATTCACTTCTGTCCCTTTCAGAGTAAAAGTTCACATCAGTTCACATTGCAGAAGAGAAATTTTCTCGTTTTCCTGTTCCTGAGAGGAAAAAGGTTGTGTTTTATGGAGAAGGCACCTTTTTCTTGTGGGTGACTGTGAAATACTCAGGTAAATTGCTGTTGGTGATGTGGCTTCCTTATTGAGTTGTGTGTTTCCTGATGGCACCCTTGGAAGATACAGCAGCTGAAATATAGGAGAAAGACCTCTTTTCTGTCCTGCAGTCATCCTCAGTGATGACATTGCCCAGTCTTGTTTTCTTTCTTCACCTCTGCTGGAGGTAAAGAAGATGTTTAACTTGTGCTACAATTGAGCACATTACAAATGCATGAAATGAATCAAAATATGATATGAGGGAAGGGAGTAATTAAAGTGCTGCAGTTGCAAACAGGCTGATCCTGTAAAAAGATGAACCCCAGGTTACAGGAGGTCCTGGATTTAATGGCGTGCTCGCGTTCATGGCTAATGTGTGTGCTGCTGTGCTGTGCTTAAGCGATATACGTGGGAACTCCTGAAAGATCCTCTTCACATAACTAATAAGCCACTAGAAATTCTTTAAAGGATCACACCCTTTAAATAAAAGTATTGCCTCATTAGGAATATCAGAAAATAGAGTGTCTGAGCAGAGATGAAAATGGAGCTTGTGACTTAACAGTGTAAATGCAAACCTAATTAGTCTGGTATTTTAAAGTATTAACAGGGAGCCATAAAATAAGATGGATTGGAATGAAGAAATTTGTTGTAAAGAAATTACTGGGTAGTGACAATAGCCCAATTTATTAACACTCCATGATGTGGAAACAATGAAAAGGGTATTAATTACTTTACTAGTACTGATTTTGCACCGTTGCCCAAAGTAATTGGTTTATTGACCTCTCTTTAATCCAGAATAGTTGAAAAAAATAATTTCAATGGCAAAAATTAAGTTCTGTGCAGGAATGAGTTCCATGAAGGAGATAGTTATTCATAAATAATACAGAGTGGAAAAAATCTTTTATAAATAATATATACATATAATAGTCTAAGAGTAAAAGATTTTAACTATTTACAAAAAGGAATGCATATAAAGCAATAAATTACAGACAAACACAGGTGTTTTCAAAGTGGTGCATATACTGCCTTGCAGAAGTCAGGAGAGGTGAAGGGGAGCTTTTACAAAACTAAAAATAAGGAACTTCCTTTTAGGAATGAGTTGTTAGGAATATGTACTTAGAGATACTTGAAATTAAACTGAAATTAGAAAAGCAAAAATATGTCTTCTTACAGCCACTTTTCTTTAAAAAAAAATTATCTGGCACTGATTGAAAACTAAAGCTATGTCTTTGGGGTGTCAGTCTTGATATGCACCCGGAAGACTGATAGCAAACAAGTGATTTTGGCTTCTGTTTCGTTTGGCTTACATTAAGAACAAAAAAGTTCATGGTTAACAGCTGGAAGTGGGTGAAACCTCTATGGAAATCAATGTAATTACAGTAGACAAGGGGTCAAAACACACCCTGTTAATATGTCCAAGTAGGAAGGCACGGGATACAATACAGTGTGTACTGCTGGTGTATGTAAGGTTATAGTTTGATCCATAAAATTCAGTATATTGTCACTTTCAGCTATACAAAAAAACAGCAACTATCGAAGCAGCAGTATTCCTTCTCTGAATGTTGTTATTTCTGGAATATCTTGCACTCAAATTAGGACACTCTATTCAGGCTGTTTTAAACTCGTTTCCTCCAAGAAATGAACTGTATAACCAAGCCTCTATCTAGTAAGTCTATTTATATGCTCAAATACCTTAGAATCATTGTTCTGCCTTGGCTCAAGTAGCAATCAGTAGCAAGTAGCATTGAATCATGAAATAGTTTGGGTTGGAAGGGCCCTTTAAAGGTCACCTAGTCCAATCCCCCTGCTGCGGCAGGGACACCTTCTACTCAACCGGATTGCTCAGAGCTTCATCCAACCTGGCCTTGAACACTTCCAAGAATGGGGCATCCACAGCCTCTCTGGGCAACCTGTGCCAGTGCCTCACCACCCTTTCTCTGCTCCTTCCCTCTTGTCCTGTTTTCACTCTTTACCTTCATTAGGAGACTCCTGCCTTCAGGCATCAGTTTATGTTTTCTGGCTTATAGTATCCATGTAAAACAGTGATGTAACTTTATAATGAGAAATATGAGTGGCCTCTACACTTGTCAAGGTTTCTAACATTCAGATGGTTAGGCAATTTGCCTATATGTAATGTTTAATATATGTAATGTATGTTAATGAGTTCAGTTAACAGATATGGTTGACTAGACTGCAAAATCTGTAATGTTCCTAGGTCTGGAGTATCCTCTCATTTATGTTTTGTTTCATTTACTTCGCACGTCTAGAGAAGAATATCAGAAGGGACTTCGTGCTTCAGGTCTCTTGAGGTAGATTGGCTGACCAGGATCCTGTCTGTACTGCTTGGGTATATTGATGAGATATTTATAAATCTGTAGTACATAAGGCATATAATCTTGTAATGAGAGAAAATCAAGTCTACTTACATAATTTGAAAGTTGCAAGTGAAAAGATACTTTTTCTGCATTATTAAAAGAGATGGTAGGAGAAACTGCCTGTTTATATTTGCTTGCAGTTGTGTTACTTAGTGGTTTAAGTCTTATATGGACATTTAACATTTAATTGAAACTATGGTCAGTCATTCTTCACTTCTTTGTGTGAGGAAAAATGAGTTAAAACCGTTTCTAAGGAGATTTTTTCGATAGGTGAATTTTGATCTTCATGATGGTAGCTGTTATTTCCATATGCCTTCTCTTTGGCCTCTGTGTTTAGAAAAGAGAGATGCTTAGAAAAGGAACAGTCAATTTAGTTTTCTATTCAAACAGAACACTTGGATAAACTATTTAGCTCTGATTTTCATTTATCCTTTCATAACGGATGGAGAGGACTTCATGCAGGAATGCTGGTATTCTGTTACAGAGTAGCTTAGTAACCCAAATTTTCCTAGTGAGTATTCCTGCAGAAACATTCACATGCTGAATTTTATTGTCTAGAGGAGGTAAGCTACTCTTGAGCAGTGTTAAAAACAAGAAGTGTTTTCAGGTTGGGTATTTTGGAGTGAAGCAGAGTGTGAGTAAGTGTTAGATGCTGAATTTCTACCTGCTACGTGAGGGATGCAGTGAATTAGGGGTGTTTTAGTATGCCTGACTCTTCAAACTGGCCCTGCAGCGTCAGCACGACTGGTATTCCTACATTCTGATGTATTCTTCCTTGAGATCCCTAGTGAAAGCACTGTGTGTTATCACATAAATGGTTTTTGGGTTTGGTTTGTTTTTTTTGTTTTTTTTTTTTTCCCCTGCTTTTTCACATTTAGCTCAGCTGGTTGTTGAAGGCAGCCTTTTCTGTGCAGAATTTTTTAGAGCATAATAAAGCTTTCATTCATAGGGAGAGAACCTGATGTTTTCTTTCTTTGGCAGAATTCAATAGTCACTCACTGGTAAATCTAAAGTCAAAGCAGAGACATGCAGATACTGAAGTGCCTCTGTACCCGCTGTGCCTGGGTGCCTGTGGAAATCAGCTGTATCACGAGCAAAGGTGGTTGGATTCAGTTGGGACTGAGTTGCTCAGAAGTGAATGTCCCTCCAGTGCAGGGCTGACCAGGATCTACATGATGTTAATCCAGTTTGCAAGGTGACAGGTGTTCTTACCAAACTCGCTCATGGGCACCCCTGCACCCACTGCTCGACAAAGGAGCTGAGGCCAAAATACACATGAAAACTGGCCTCTCTTTCCTTTAAAATGTGTTCCAGAGAAACAATAAGAGGACAAAGAAAGAATGAGTAGAAAGAGTAGAATTCTTGTTCTCATTTTATGCAGAAGGAATTGGACTTTGTGGTTTTTTTTTTTTTAGAAGTGCAGTGAATCAGCACCTGTTTCCAAAAATTTCACCAAATGGAAAAATACCCAGTCGGCTTCAAATCAGATAAGTAAATTGATAGAACCAGTTCCTGGCCATAGGGATATTTGAAATCTCAAACGTCACAGATCTCATATCTAAGTAAGCCTCAGAATTCGGGTTTATTGGTATAAAATTTGATCTTCTGTAGTTCACCATTTAAGATGGTTTGCCATTGAGAAACTTGAGGTAAGAAATACGTAAGAAATGTAAATGTAAGAAAATGCAGATCTCATTGTTGCAAGAGAAATTCCTCTCTCTCTCTCTCTCTCTCTCTCTCTCTCTCTCTCACACACACACACACACACACACACACACACACACACATTCTTCTGCATTTTGTCTTTTCTGGTGGCTCGGGGAACGAGCATCTCCCAGATCTACTGATTTCTACTCCATGCCCTGTGTGTGTGCTGATATCCTTCTGCTATGCTGGCTCTGAAAACATGCTACACTAATTCAGACTGAAATAATAGAATACTTTTATACTAATATGTTAGTACATCACAGTACATTGCCACCTCACACTAAAACACTGGTTCATAGCATCTTTTAAAGAGATTCAAGGGCTCAACAAAAAGAATTTTCTCTCTATTAATGAGTTAAGTGGTAGCTAAGCTTGTTAGGAAGACTTTTAGATGATTTTGTAAATAGTAAGGCTTTAAAAGGAAAATGTCTACAAAGCTGTTCTAGATTCCATCCAACAAAGAGACTGTATCATTTGTTTCAAAATGTTAATGTTTTTTGTCTCTTCAACTTCATTGTGGTCAAGCAATGCCATATAAGTCATCTCAGTGCAGCCATTATTTATAGCTAATAATCTCCTTTAGCTGCCAAACCGAAACTAGATCTTCACTCTTGAGCTGAAAGCGCTTTTCTTTCTACAATGTGCTGGAAATGTGCCAATTTACCAGTTCCATTAACTTAATGAGGTCTGACAGCCTGCAGCAAATTTTCTCATAATCTCTCTTGGATTTAAATTTGGTGCTGCACAAACAACTGAGTGTGACCAAGTAGTTGCTTTTTAACTCTATGTATTCTAAACAAAATTCTTTACTCAGTTTAAATACAAAACAGGCTTGAGTCTTTCTTTTTTTTTTTTCTGGGCATTTTTTTATTCATGCAGCAATTATTAAATTTATTAATAAACCTTTCAATCTTAACAATAATCTGGATGCTGTATTTGTGTTGATCTGTTAAACATCAGTATTAAAACTTCAAGTGCAAGTGATTTCAAGTGTAGTGCTGTCGGTGGTGAGAGAAGGATGGTATTTATTTATTTTTATAATACACCTGAATAGTTATATGAGCTGTGAGGTTATGTCATGATTTTCACAGACTAATAAATAATCACTCTTATAAGGTCAACAGTAGTTTTAATGCGAGGTTAATCCTTAGCTTCTGTTTCCTAATACTTCCAATGATTACTGTTCACCGAAGGCTGTAATATGTTACTAAATTCACAAGAAATGGAATTGCTTGGCAAATTAAATGGGACAAAATAAGGTCTTGCTTTCTTTTGTTTGATTTCTACCTTCCTACCAGTGGCAGCCATCTGCTCAAGGCACAGCTGAAAATATGGTTAATTACTCATTGCAGGAATAATGAGATTTTGTTTGTATTTTTTAAGTACATCAGGTTTCTCTAAATCTGGTAAACAACAAACATGGCACTGCAGTAGCAAATTGCTACATTACACTTTAAAAGGGAGCTTGCAACAAAGGTTTGATCTGAATTTAGAATTGTCAGGACTATTTCACTTCTATTAATGCTTGCACTATGGCATTGTTTCTCATACCGTCATTTTTCCCAAGAAGATGAAAATTTTGTCTTGAAGTGCTTTGGACATTACAAGACCTCAGTATTTGGGGTAGGAAGTATGTTGGAGAAATACTGGATTTGAAAAGTACCTTAGGTAAAAATAGGTCATCTTGGGCAGCCTCTTTGTCTGGAGGGTCTCCTTGCATGGGCTTTGTGTGTTTTCTGTTTTATCACTGTATTTGTGATTAACTTCACTCTATAAATATTATCAGACTGAAAGTTTGTACATCAGCCCAGGCCATAGTCTTTTGGTTAACATCAAATTCTGCAAAATTAATGTGTAAGTTCTCTGTTTAATATCTCTTTTCCTGAAACAGTCTTTCAGTGATCTGTTTCTGGTTTATGAGAAGGAAAAAACCTCTGGCCTTATCCCTGCAAATCTTTCAAGGGTGTTTTACCTCGCGTGAGGCATTGCCCAGTGCACTTAGTGGAAGTGTCCATGTACTCATAGCAGCATGAAATTGTCACTGCAATATTTTTTTAGCTGTATTAGAATATTTTCTGTTTCTGACTCCTGGAGAGACTTATTCTTGTATAAACATCAAATTTTCGTGTGTGGGAGATTGGAACAACTGTTCATATTTAGGTAACGAAGGAGTCCAAATAAGCCGAAGTTAAAAATTCAACGTACATGTACAATATTATATGAAATTAATACTAACATCTTACTCTTCATGCTGGGAGCCATGGTTTAATGCTGAGAGCAGGGAAGTCACCTGGATGTGCCTTTTTTTACATATCTGATTCCAACATACTGACAGTATGACCATCTACAAAAGGTTTTAATTTTATGTTCCTCAGCCTTCCCAGAATTTTTTTCCCCCACTCTCAGGCAAGATCTTTCTTGAGGCCTTGAATGTACTTGGTTAACCTTAAAGTCAGAGTTTTAAACTCTATTATATATTTTATTGCAGTTGTGATGTCTTGTGCTTACTCAGGCAAGTGCATTGCACTGTCTGGGGAAAAGGATATTTCAGGGTTGTGGAGGGGCTTTGTAGCAAGGCTGGATGTTTCTTGCTGTATTTCTGAAAATATTCTATCAAATTCCTCATATTAGCTCAATGTAAGTTGTTGGAGATAAAGTGAAATATTAAAAGAATGAAAACTTTTTTCAGGGCAGGTATCCTTGAGACAGGCAGGTACTGTTAACATAGCAAAACATGGAACCAGTGTTTAATGCCATGTATATATCAGGCAATTGTGCTTTGGACTAATGAACTTAGACTGTACCATTAATCTAACATCAGTGAGCCTGGTGGGGCTGAATTCCTGCCAATGATCCTGCTTTTATAAAAATGGTCATTTTTAGAAAATGCTTTTTTTTCCCCACATAATAGCAAATTTCAATGGAAATCTGTATAATTGAAAAGCTTAGTTAGGAAGCCTACTTTAAAAACAAAAAGTGAGAGACAAATAAAATGTGAAAAGCATTGTTAATACTTAGCAGCTGTAGTGAGATCTCACTAAACTCTTTTCTGTTTTAGTATAGATTTTGTATCCTTCTCGTCACTGTTCTATAAATGGTCGCATAAATGTTGCCATTCATAGGCAGATCCTTGCTTGTTCCTTGTGCCTTTATAAGCAGAGATTCACAAATATTTTGATGTATGCGTATATGATCATAAATAGGGAAATAACCTGGTTTACATTTGTGCGTGTACAGTGTTTGCCTTGCACTTTAATTCATTGTTCTTCTAGGAAATTTTGGGCTTGTAAAATGTTAGTTCACCAATATAAACCTCCACATTTTTTTCCTTGTGTTCTTGTTCTTGATTATAGGTACTCCGTGAAAAAAAAAAAAGGAATATGTTCAAATAATTTCACAGGACTCTGAATTTTTGGCTTTGCCACAGACTTCCTGTGTACTCTTGGAAAAATGGTTTACTACACCATGTTTTGATGGGGGTCTGGAAAAATGTGTTTCTGGGAAGCAAGAAAAGTATTTGATTATGTTTTCTCAAGTGAGAGGGTTCCATAATAAATCTACCAAACAAGTCAGGCACAGCAACTTCTAATGAACCCTAATTTTTAAGTACTTTTTAATGGGAAGAAGTTGTCCTCACCACCAGATCAGAATATTTGTAAGAAACTGCACTTTGACATTTTAGAGACAACCTCAGCAGATGTTCAGGCAGCTATCCAGGTGTCTAAAGATAATAGAAGAAATTCCAACCCAATGACATCAATAGCAAAACTTACACTGACTTCAGCAGGCCAAGATTTTACCCTGTCAGATCTGTGCTAACCCTTGTGACAGGACAGCTCTCCACAAATGGATAAAGATGAGAAACAATTTTAGGGCACATCCTCTTATATTATGGCATCTCTGCCTTTAATGTTCTCTTCAAGAACTGGTGTGAATGCATATTTGAACGTTTACCTTTAGTAAATATGTGAGAAAAACACACGTGTGTGAGAAAAACAAAGCATAAATGGCATTTCCTTGACATTCTCTTGGTTCTTTTTCACTCACAGGTACTTACACATGTGATAGATACTTCCAGAACATTGATTTAAGCACTGTCAATGCCAGCATCTATGTTGTAATTTTCCCTGTTTAAAGATAGATACCACTATGTTGGATAACTTCCCTCAGGTTCCAAGAACTAGTCAATCTTCTCTAAGCACATCTTGTAAATAAAAAAACCATGAACATTGTAAATTGGTTTAAGTGTTGATAGAACAGAGAGCATGTTCTGTTGAATTCAGAAAAAACAAAAGAGTAATTTCAGGTCAAAGGTTCTCATGTTCAGTCCTCGTTGCCAATTATCTACTTAGGTGAGCATACATTACAAAAACTAAACAATTATATATTATTATATAATCCACATGTTTTTATTTAAGGCTGTCTTAGTAACCAAGTAACACACATGAGTAACACACAATAGGGCAGATTTGTTTTTTTTTATTCCAGTGGATTCATACCAGTTATTTTAGCTCTCTCATGAAAATTCTCTGAATTGCCACTGACTTGAAGAGAGTTCATGGACTTCTGGCCTTAAGGCCTTCACGTTACATGCAGATCTGCATGTTTTAAAGTGGAAAAGCATCTTGAAGCTTATATATTGTACATCAAATCCTTGCAAAATCCAAGGGCCTGACCTCATTTAGGAGATACAGTATTTCCTCCATTTTGTATTCAATTTTTTTTTTCTTCCAACCAACTACTCTTAATATTCGTTTTACCTGATAAAGAAGAGAAGTAACTCTGTGGTTCAGTAGAAGTATTCCAATAATAAGCATTTATTCATATATACACACGGGCAGAAATTAAAGCTATTTTTGTTCTATTAAAACAGTGAGGATTGTGCTATTGCTACTGATAAAACATTTTTGTAGTGCTGATTAACGTGAAGTAACGTAAGTTTCCATTTTTTATCTAGAAGTTCATATCTATGAAATTCAAAATAATAAAAACCTGTCTTTTGGAAACCAGACAGGAGATTTTAGCCTTATTATATATGTTTACCTTGTAAGGAGTCAGTAAGGTAAAGGAATGTCCAGGTATAGTTTGTACATAGCTTAATTAATTTGTGATGCAGCCATAACTATATAAGAAATACTTTTACTGCATTTGAAGATGAACTTTATAATGCTTTACTTTAATAATTTTGAGTATCAGAATAAAAACAAGCTTTGGAACAGCACTTTGTGCTAGAAAATATTATCTGTAGCCAGTTAGCACTTCAATTTTATTGGAATGTGAATCTTAAGCTTCAAGAGCTGTTCAAAAATTCTGCAGTTGCTGTTCACTAAAATACATTGTAATTGCATTCACTTCAGCCCAGATTCAGGAAAATATTCTGATGTGAAAAATCATTTAGGATTTTATTTGGCCTTTATTTTAGACCTAACTGCAAACAAATAATAGTCTTAATACCTTAGTTTCAATATGTCCCTGGGAAGCAGCTACAGGTATCAGCTATAGGTATCAGTACAGGCTGTTGTCTAGGATCAAACATTTCAGGGCCTTCCATACCTCTGGGGAAAAAAAAGAACCGAGTAAAAAAAATCACAAATTCGATTTAATCACCTAATTATACAAATAAAAATAATTTTTAATTGTTGTTGCTTTATTTTGTCTGGTTTGTGCATATATACACAGAGACAACACATGTAAATACTGTTCAAAAGAGGATCATATTTAAACTTATAAAATAGAAAGTGTTCTTAGGTGTATTTAGACTTGCATTTAAACATAGGCAGAGGCCATCTGGTTACAGCACAAGACAAATTTGATAATCTGTTCTAGAGAGCAATGTCATCTTAGTCTTCTCAATAAAATAGCAGTGGATAAAGATTCAGAGAATTGAGCAAAAATTACCCCCATGTGGAGCCTCTCAGACTCCTCCAAATCTCTTGGGTTTTCAAACTGTGTCATGAAAGTCTTGAGGGAAAAGATTTTGAGATTATTTTTATTTGGGTTTTTTTGTTTGTTTTTTTTTTGTTTTTTTTTTTTTTGTTTTTTTTTGTTTGTTTTTTTTGTTTTGTTTTTGTTTTGTTTTTGTTTTTGTTTTTTTTGTTTTTTCCTGCTTCCAGTTCAGACTGGAAAGTCTACAAATCTGTTCCTTATAGTGAGATTTTATCATTGGTGCATTATGTCTTGTCTTGCAAACAGAAATAATTAGTATGAAGAAAATATATTTAAACCTTTTTAAATGTAAAATTCCAAGAGTTTTCCAAAAACCAAACCATTTGTTTCTGGTTTAGTCTGAGATTAAGTGAACTGATTTTTGTTTCAATTAAAGAGCAGACTTTTATCGGTATAAGGCAACTCTGAGATAGATGAGTAATTGGTAGGGTGTGCCTGAGTGTTTTTAGTTGTCTGTTTGCATCTTTAGGAATTTATTTAGTGTGTTTAAAAATACCCAGTGCTACCAAGAAGTGCTAGAGGCTGAAATTCTCAGTTATGTGCAAAAAGCACATTTGCCTTGCGCGTTAAGCTCTGCTGTTCTTCAGCTGTGTAACTTTTCATAGGCTGTAACTTTTCATAGGTCGTAACTTTTCATAGGTCTCTCACTGGCATTGCTACAGGGATAAATTGCCCATGGGATGGGCTGCAGTCACAGCTCCATGGCTGCTGCCTAGCAGACACCAGCCCTGGCTTGAAAAAAGCCATCACTGGGTTCCTGACCCCTGGAATGCTCAGCAGAGTTTCCGTGTCGTGCACAGTCATCAGGCGTTTTCTGCCCACGGGGAACTGGCTGTGCCTGGCTCAGAATTTTTGCACAAACCAGCAAACAAACACAGATTTTTAAGAGCTTCCCATTAGGGCACTCCAGGATGGAGTCTCTCTGGCTGTAGTCACTCAAACTTGTTTGTAATTTGTCTAGGTTTGGTTGAATTTTAAGCAGTTTATCAGCTTGGTTTTCCTTGTATTCTGACCAGACTGTTATTTCATTTAAAACATGATCAGTGAATCATTGAGGCTGGAAAAGACCATTAAATTCATAAAGTTCAACCATTAACCCAACACTGTAAGTCCACCATCAATGGTAAGAAAATATCCTATCGATGATAAGAAAATAATAACAAGCAATGAGTAATTAATGCATTTTATACTTGCCTTTGGAAAAGTTGTAAATCTGTACGGTTCTTTCATGAAGCAAAACATCTGCAAACTGATTGCTGGCATTACAATTCAGAATCAGGCTATAAATATCACCAAACTTCCTGATCCATATATCCATCAGCTTTTTCCTGATCCATATATCTTATACACAAAATCCTCCAAAAAAGGCTACATCTTTATAAGCCAAGCTACTCTAAGCACCAGCAAAGAAAGAGAAAATATACAACTATATTAATTATTTGTTTATCCCATTAAGCCACACACAGGATTAGACACCTCAAGGCCAAAAAGGGACTTGTAGACCTGCAGTCCAATAAATAGCGGGTTGCCACTACTTGTAACATATTTTAATGTGACATTTACTCTTATAACCTGGCATTTGCTGACTACAGGATATTTAATAGGATTTTAAAGTGGAATTCAGGATACATGATTTGTTCATCAGCAAATTCCAGGAAAATCAATACTTACTCAAAAGTGCTGGGTGAAAAGGCAACTTCAATTTTCTTCTAATGGATGTTCTTTCTTCTGTATTCTAAAAGCCATTCAAAAATTGAGTGGGAGAAAAGAAAGGGGGACTATCACCTGCACTTGCACTTTTATATGTGGAAAAGCCTAGATAATTACCTGTTTGCAAAAATACCTGTGGTGTTTCCAGTTTTATAAACTGGAAAGAGAGGAAAATAAGAAGAATAAAAAGGGCATGTGAGGGGGAAGAGAAGATATAGCCTCAGAGCCTGGTTTGGCTGAAACCATTCCATCCACAGGTGGAATACACTTGGCTGGTTTTCTCATACCATCCTAGCCAAGGAGGAAAGCAGCATTAAACCCAAACAAAAAGCTCTTCCAGGGGTATAATAAGGCTATGCCTGCTGGTTTTGATGTTGTTTCAAAGCTCATAACTGTTTTTCAGTTCCCAAAGTGATCAGGGCTTAATAATGAAGACTGAAATTAAAGACCTGAACAATGTGAGCTGTGAAGTCAACTCTTTGTTCTTGATATGAGGGTGCCATTGTGCATTAGCACCCTCAGTGCTGATAAATACTCTATAAAGCTCTAGACCACAAATGAACCTAGTTTTATTGAGGTGCTCCTGCATACACTTAGCTTGCTCTCCTCTCTGCTCTTGGACTGTGCAGGACTCATGGATATAAAGGCAAGGTGTAAAAGTAGCTGGTAGAAAAGTACTACTGATTTTCAGTGCACTTTTCCCATTTCACACTTCTCCACTTTCCCAGAAAAGTTTCAGTGAGGCATCACTGAGGTATCTATTGAAAGTCTCCTCACCTTCCTTGTCACTTTAAAATACCTTCTCAATTTTGGTGTTTTCAAAATCAAATTTTTCTCCTTTTTTCTCCAGTTCTTGTTTGCAATTTGCTTTCATAGACATATATTGTATGTTAATTACTATGTATCATAGCTTATATAAATACATATTTTTATGAAATAGTCAGAAATTGAATCATTTATGGCCTTGTACTGAAGTGTATCTGCAAAGTGCTTACTAGGAAGGGCTGCTTAAGTTTGGTAAGTCCTTTTTCTTCCAAGACAACTCTTGTCTTGCAAAAGTTTGAAAGAATAAGTTTTTGCTTGGTTTCAAGGCATCTGTATCATTTGTTTAGCACGGAAAGCGTGGTTGCAAAACCAATAGCTACAATGACAGCCTAATTTTACTGTGTTGTTCTTCAGCATTTGTGCTCCTCAAGATATGAGGATTATATTCTCTGAATTGTGTTCAATTGTCAAGAAAAAGATGTGGAACCAAAGAGTAAGGAGAAGTAGGAAAAGGTTCTGCTGCAGGATCAGATGGTAAAAGGCAGCAAGAAAGGCAATGTCGAAAGACATTTGCATGATTATTGAGTGGTGGCACACAGAGTGGACACAGCTCTGAGATTTGTTGGCTGAAGTCACACTAAGCTATGAAGGGCTGCGAAAATGGGGACAAATAACTTCTGACTGATACAAGAGAAAGGAGGAACCCCAGGGCAGATCCAGAAAACATAAAGTAGAAAAATCTGAGTGTAGGAAAGTGAGAAAGTGAGAAGAGAGAGGCCAAGAGCTAACGTGAAGGAAAGTGGGTGAGAAGAGAGCTGGCTCCCAGGGATATGGAGGGAAAAGAGGAGAGGAGAGCCTGGTGCAGTGCTTGTCCAAGTAAGACTTTCAGGATTGCCTCATTAAATCAGTGGAGTTCCTATTTGAACCAGCTGAGGGTTTGCCTAACTCCTCCTGATTCAACCTCTTTTGTAGGAAAGACACTTGAGAGTGAGAGCTGTGTGTCCATCTATTTTACATACAAAAAAGGGAAATTCTAGTATTTCTAGAGTAAATAAAGCCCACCTAAAACTTGCCAGGATCAAGGCCTTTCTGTTCCCTACATTGAGTGTAGCTGAGCTGATGCTCAACCTTTACCAGGGAATTACTGCTTTGTAAAAATGTGTGTTGCAAGGCTGTAAAGTTACAAAATAATCTGATATTTCTAACAAAGTATTCAACTGTTAATGGTTCTGTACACATCATCACATTTACACAATGAAATAGGAATATTAAGAAAAATATATTTTTCGGTGTAACAAATTAAATTGAAATATACAGCTGGGCTTGTTAACAGTTTCTTAATTAAGAGGGGAAAAAGTAATTAAAACACATTCTGATTTCCATATCTAACTTACCAGAGGATAATTCTAGTAAAAAATACGTTGTTGAGTTGTGCTTATGCTTTGAAGCCACAGAAGGAAACGGAGTTCACATACCAGAGTAGTCAGTCCCAGCCAGTTTCTGTCTCCAGCATATCAGCTCATAAAATTCCCTGCCTTTTTGCAATAGTAATAACACAGTGCATTCTTTAACTTTTAGATTGAACAAGAGAAATTGGATGTTTCAGGTCAGATTTTTCCACACAAAAGACCTAATTAATAAACATGTATCTAGAATCCTCCACAATATATAATCTACATTTGCTACATAAAAGTCTTCTTGTATGTACAAATTTTCCAAATTTCTACTGATTTCTTGGTATGCCAAGCCCACGTGTAGGTTCAAGCCTGTGTTCTCCCCTTGACTTTGTGCACGTAGTCCTGCACCTACTGTGGCCAGATGGGGACTTGAACGCAACTTGGTACATTTAGGCAGGAACTTTTGGCCTTTAAAGAAGGGTTTATCCATCTGTTTGGAATACATGATTCAGTAAATGTGATGCAGTCCCTATTTTTAGTGGCTTTCAAGGTGCAAAGTGCCTTTTCCTTCTTACTCACAGAATTTGTATGTATGGAATAGGTCAGGTTATCACAATAATTTAGATAGTCTCATGAGATTTTTCAGAACCATGGGTCCATCCCAACCTGGTTAGGTGGTCTGATGCACATATTTGGAAATACCAATGGCTTTTGTATACCAATATAATCATGGGTTCACAAGAGACAAAGATGATGTCTGGATCTGAGCATCTGCAGGAGTAAAGTGAAGCATTGGGCAGTCTGCTTGAACTTGGACTGTGGCTTGAAAAAGCTTTAGTGGTGAAAGGATGAAGGTGGAGCCGTTGGTGGTCTGATCTTAAGTTTTCCACAAAGTATGTATTTGTGAAAAATCAGTCTTTGGTTTGAAATGGTTTAAAAGTAAAAGGTGCAACTTGTGGTTATGGAGATCTGCTAACACACCATTTGACATACAGAATGTTGGTCATAAGACAGGATTGGGCTAGTAGCATCATTTTTTGTCTTACACTCTCTGTTTACCCCAAATCTTTCTTTGCAGTTACAATTACATAAAAGAGCTCTAGCAAGATTTTTCAAAAGAGCTCAGGTTTTTTTCAGGTTGCCCCTCTGATTATTGTAGCACAAAATTCTAGCCATGACTGTATTTTTTGGATGCTTCACAACATAAGATTGAATTCTTTTCCATGATGCATTTTTCTACTGTTCTCAGGTGGCTGATTTCTTCACTTGAAAAAGATGCAGGTGCCTATCATTGCCACTTTAGAGATACTTTTCCGTCAATTGCAGCCTTTTCAGTGAAGTCCAGAGAAACCCTAGCTTTTCATTAGGAGACATGGACAAAAGTACCACTTCACTGAACTGCAGCCAATAAAGGGGCAGAGCTTGAATTACCACAGGCAAATACTGTGTCTGCAGATGAGTGAATTTGCAGTAAGCTTAAAATTGTTTTTCATCTTCGCCTGTCAACCATCCTGGGATGGTTGGTTTAGAGTTTTCTCTAAAATATTGCACTGGGTAGAGATTTAACATGACATACTATCATACTTTATTTCAATCTGGGCCCATTTCTGGTTTTAATCACACCATTGTGTTATGTATGTGAGTGCATTTCTGGAAATACTGGAACTCTGACTCTGACAAGGTATAGACTAATGCATCTTGGCAATGCTGAGATTCTAGTCCATTCTTTTACACTGCATTTTTTTTTTTTTTAGTTTAAATTTTTAAAAAAATAAAAATTCAAGGAGAAGGCTGTGTCTTAGGATTCAAGTTGGAACAAGCTTTGCTGGGTTTTGTTTTTTTTTGTCCAGTGAGCCATAGGAGAGGCTAAACTGATACAGAAATGATTGGGGATCTTAAAGAACAATAAATAAACAATATGTCATCTTAATGCTCTTACATATTTTTGAAGAGAAATTATTACTAATGTGTTAGTATTAGTTCTCCTATTGCCTGATTAAGGAGTTTATAACATTATGGTGAGATGACAGGCTGCTAGTTACTTCATTCCCAGTGAAATATAGCCTGATATTCAAAACCCGAGGCCTGTGTTTGCCAGGTCTTGCTCTATAGGAGAGATCCTAATCTCAGTAAGATAAACTGCTTAAATAAAAGTTGATGAAAGAACAGTCCAAAGACTGGATTATGCTCTAACAGTTTTACAGTGCTTTGCTTTAGCACAATTCCGTGCTTGTGTCCTTAGGGAAGTCTAAACTATTCAGTGTTTACAGAATTGTATTAATCTTGATTTTTGCCAAGTTAATTTCTGTTCAGTATTTGTATATTCATTTTTATTTTGTACTGGGAAGGAATTATGGGGAAAGGGTTAAGAGCATGCTTGCTCTTCATCTGTTTTAAATCCATAAATGTGAGCCCCTGTGCTGTTTCTAGGTTTCAGATTACACTCTGTGATTTATAGGGAAAGGCTGTTCTCCACAAGTTGAAATCCCATGTGTTTCCCCACTATTGTAAAATAACAAATCCTGGAGAATGCTTCCAGTTGCAAAAATTGCAGTTTTGAACTACATTTGTAACTGCGTTTTTTCCCTGAAGTGATGGCTTTGACAAGGGAAGTGAAGTCCCCTTGTCCTAATGCCATCTTTCACCGTTTGCTGGGCTTTTCATTGCAGCTTGCAGAAACCACAGCAACACCCTTGCGTTTGCAGGCTTCTATCAGTTTATTTTTGGAGGCTACGCCCACTAAAAAGTGCAGCTGTGAGAACACACTTATATTGCTGTGCATAAGTAACATCCAGAGCCCCTACAGGGATGGCAGGCCAGGAGCCAAGGTGACCTAACAGTCCATCAGCTCCCAGTCGCTTCTGTTATCCCATGGTGGAAACGAGAGCAGAGTTTGGCTTCATGTTTTTCAGTGGATTTCTGTGGCAATGATGGGGGGGTTTGGATACAGTTTGATTTCAGAATTCAGTGCTTGGGAAGAGCTTCATAGCAGCAACTTCCACCTTCTCCTTTTCATTACTGAGGAGCAGGAGAATTTGCCAATCACCTCTATAATAAAAAAACACGTGGAAAGCGTTAAGACTTCTGTAATAGTATCATCACTTAATCTGGTAATTATTTAAATATTGGTATTCACATCAATGGCCTTTTCCTTTCAGGTATTTTTCCTGCTCTAATTTCTGTCTCTGCAACAGGAGACCTGCTTCACTGCACAACTGTGCAATGACATTCATGTGTTTTGAACAGCTGAGATACTCTCTCAGCTTTGCCTGGGTAGAGTAGTTGAATTTGTGAAAATGTGTAAGTGACTCTAACCTCTTGCCTGTGATTGGTTTTACAGATAAGGGACAATGTTTTTACATCTATTCTCTGTTACTGAAAACACACATATCACTGAGATGTGGGGAAAAACTGAAGGGAGTTCTGGCTAAAGTCATTGTGTGAGGTTTAAATAATTAAATAAAAAATAGCAATATTGCTTTGACCTTTCATGGATCCTCTATGAACTGTGTCAGTAGCTGACCCAATGAAAGCTTATTTCTTTTGTCTCAAAACAAAAGGTTAAATGGGATGGCAGCAGTAGTACCACAAGATGAGTCCTAATTAAGATGTGAGATACAGCATATGTTAAATTAGCATGTGTTATGTAGAGTAGAACCAAATAATTGAGAAAAGAAATGTATGTAGTTGAGAAATCTCAATGGATTACATCATTTTGATGCTTTTACATCTCATATTCAGCATTAGATATTTTTGTGTACAGATTGTATCTGAGGTGCATTCTGAGCAATGCAATTTAAACCAAGTAGAAAAGTCAAACTCAGCCTTGAGTCTGCAGGGACCTTGTAGTTCCCTACAGTGAGCACAGCAAAAAGCTACTGTGTAGTGTGAGCAACTTTTCGAGCATAATGCAGTAGTGTAAGATCAGCCAGTTAAATATTCAAAGGTTATTGTAAGTTTAATAGCCAAACAATAGAGAGGCAAGTAGCCAGAGGAAATACGGTTATTTCTTCCTGGTGCCTCCGAGTGTAGCCCTGCATTTCCTTTTATAATTCAGAGCTAGAAATGAAAAGCTCTGCAAAAAAATATTATTTTTAATCTGAAAAGATGGCCTTTGACCAGAGGAGGCAAAATAATAATGCCTATGGCTTCCTGTGTGCACTGAACAAAAAGCTCTGTTGTGTTCTGAATTCAGCTTCTTTAGAAAAAGAGTTTAATGTGTCAGACTGTGTCTGTAAGAGTGCTGCACATTATTATTTACTTATCTGTGATCTCATTTGTGCCTCACTACTTTCAAATTGCTTGGCCTTGAAACTGTGTGAAAAAGCTACAGCCTTCTAACTCAATAAGATGCAGAGAGTGAAGAGCTGAATAAAGGTTCTCTGTGATTTGATATGGGCATCAATATCAATTGGTATTTGATAATGACACCACCAAAGCTGGGAAACAATACTTGGTTCTGACAAAATGGGAACTGGCTTGTATATTTTTCCTGCTTTCTTTATATGGCTTTTTGGTCCCATCCAAAGATAATTTTGTCTTCCTATTCTTTTTCCCATGTTCTTTGTGCAGCTCTTCATGTCCTAGTAACGGGCATAAGTTAAAATGAAATTGTGAAAATATACAGCAAAGGCGATTAAGGATGTACAAGAAATCTCTGGCTATTGCCCGATTTCCATACAAACTATCCTGGTAAGAGTTGAGTTCTTAGCTACCATCACTGTGGAGCAGGCCACAGAAGAAATATCTTGTTGCTGCATCTGTTTGCCCCAGCATGCCATTAGTTCTGAAAACCTACACCTGATCTTCATTCTAGCTTCAGCAATTTGTCTTTGTTCTAGACATACAACGAGTTGGACCATTTCCTCTAAGGAAAGTTGAACAAATTTAAGTGTGACACTCCAGAATCCTATGCTGTTTAGCTATTCTGGATCCTCTTAGGTCTAGTTGGAAAGCATTTTTTGTTTGTTTTTGTTTAAAACATCAAAATCCCCCCAAAGGAGATGTTATTTCTTAAACTTGTCCTTCTTTGTATGTCTGTTAAAAATCTGCAAGCCAAATCAAGCTAAGTCAGACTATCTGTAGAGAAAAGAGGATTGCTACAACTACATGAAAGGATTTCTCAGTTAAACCCATTACTTTTGAGAAGGGAGACATGAAAGCTGCTGTAGAATAAAATCTAAATCCATTAAAAGATGACTGTGGTTTTAAAATTACATATTTTAAATAAAAAAGACCAACCACATATAGTTTGGAAATTACATAGTGGGTGAAGAAGAGTACGAATGTTAATCCAAGTTAAGCTAATTCCCCATGGGCCAATGTTCACAATTAGTAAATAATCAAATTGTTTACTGGCTGAAGGGTTCACCTAAAGTCTGAATTTGACATTACTCCTGCAGAGCAATTTTTAAATTTAGAATCACTGATACTCCTATGGAAGTCAGCCCCTGCGATTCCCCTAGGTTGGGAACAGAAATTACATTATAAGACATGCATTTAAGTCAAATAAACTTTTATTTTTGAAGTTAAACCCTTGAGACATACTGTTCTATAGAAATTATTCATCAAATGCTTTCATAGAAATAATTAGCTATTGTTGTTGAATTATTCAGTGCTTAGATGAACAAATTCATTTGATGAAATCTTACCCGTTCATAACTAATTTACAAGCATGAACAGGAGTTCAGCAGATGTAGATCTTTCATAAACAGATTGTTTGCCAGTAATTACTAAAATGCCTTTGAATGCTGAGACCGAAGAAATTTTAAAAAGCTAGCTTACCTTCTATTTGTGATTCTTTTTGTTCTGTGTGTATCTATTATTTGCATAGTTCTGTTGCATTTAAACCTGTGAAGACGCTGGTGGTGAGAACACTGAGGGGATAGATGAATTAATCCAAATTTGATTTCTTTTGTCACTAGTTTCTAACTTTCCTTACACTGAAAATGTTATGGGGGCATTTATTAAATTCCAGTACCTGAAGGGAGCCTACAGGAAAGATGTAGAGAGACTATTTACAAGGGCAAGTAATGACAGAACAAGGGCAAATGGTTTGAAACTAAGAGAGTGGGTTTAGATGAGGTATCAGGAAGAAATTCTTTTCTGTGAGGGTGGTGAGGCACTGGAACAGGTTGTCCAGAGAAGTTGTGGATGTACCATCCCAGGAAGTGGTGAAGGCCAGGTTGGAAGGAGCTCTGAGCGACCTGGTCTAGAGGAAGGTGTCCCTGTCCACAGCAGGGGGTTGTAACGAGGTGATCTTTAAGGTGTCTTACAACCCAAACCATTCTGTGGTTCTGAGTAAACTAAGCCTGTTCAATAAAACTTCAGATGTGTAACTGTTTTGCTCTTCAAATGCCATCATACTTGTCTAACACTTCTGGGCAGCTTTTACTGGTTTATCCTTAAGATAGTTTTGCAAATCATTTATGGGCCAGGCTATGTGTAGAGAGCCCCCACTTAACTGATCATAATGATGGCAAACAACAGTTGCTAAACTAGCAACAAATGAAAGGAGGAACTGGGTAGTCTACAATATTGGAAATAATCAGTGATTCTGATTTTATCCCTGGGTATGGTGATCAAGTATTTCCTGCTTCAGAATACACAGCAATGCAACCTAATCTCTTCCAATTTTCAGCATCTAAAATGTAGCTCAGTTCAGAGAGATTTCCATCAACTGGGAATAGGCAGGGAATGACAGAATAAGCTTGAGCCACAGCAAATTCTATACCTAAAATGCCTGGAGGACTAAGGATGGAAGATTTCATTAGACTTAAATGCACTAATGAAATGGATTAATGTAGTTACTCTGAATCTCTTCCACCAGATTCTGTGACAAGGAATGTTTTTCAGGGCCTGAATGGAAAAAAATACTTCAGTTCACATGCAAAACATATGATTAAAAACTGATGCATTAAAGATAAAGCTCAAATCTAAATAATGATTACTGCCAAAAGCTTCAGGCCAACCACCTTCAGTCTTCTTTCTCAATACTTTACCCTGTCCCAGGTCAGAAATTTAAGATGACTGCAGAGGTTTTAAATAGGTTTTAAAAACTGAGCCTGACTTCAAATCAGTGTTGGGTTTACCGGGAAATGGGCATTTTCTAAAAGATATTATAAATCTGTGGCTCTCTCCAGCTGCATTTTCGTTCTTGTCCAACTCATTCTGAATAGACAGTGTTGACCTTTTAGCTCTGATAATATCAGCGTCTGTGTGCGTTGGGAGGTCTGTGCCAGACATCACAGCCCTGATAATGAAATGTTCTGCACATGAACAGAAAGGCAAGTGTTATAAATAGGAAATTAGCACCACCTTTCCTCTGCCCTGTTGCTTTAATATTTCTGTTAACACTAAACCAATATGTAGAACACCTTCCTGAGATGAAAAGGGGAACAAACTTCAATGGAATTACTAAGGGTTTGATATAAAATTTAGCAGCATTGTAAGGACAATAAATATTTCTAATTAATAATTGTTTTTCCTTTCTGATTCTTTATCAAAATAACTATTTCAGAATGGGGATTAATCTTGTAAAGCTTAATTTTTAAAAAAGGTTTTATTTGTCTTGAATCATAGAGCAACTGAACCACACACCTGCTTAGTTTGTTTTTCATAAAGCCACACAGTTTTGGCAAAGAAAAAGTTTTAGCCTTTGTCCTAGAGCATTCTTCTGTGGTGGCCCTGCATTTCCCCTGGCAGGAAGAAGGTAGGTGGGTCCTGATTGAACAGTGACATTCACTGTGGCTGTCAGTGAGAGTGGGACTGGGGAATGAGCCACAGCTTTGGAAACCTGCTGAGGCTTTGGCCAATTGTGTTGGGGAAAATGAACAATATGTAGTCAAATGTACAAAAGCCTGAATTGCAACAGTTCAGAGCATTTATTAATGTATAAAAACTTTCCAACCAAGTGGGATTGTCAGTTGAATTACGTAAAGTACTTCATCATGCTTGTTTTCCAATTTAAGTGAAATTCCAGTTCAGATTTCTGATGGACTGATGAAGAGATCAGATTTCCTCCAAACGGCTGGTTGTAGGCTAAGTATCTTAACAACTAAAGGAGGGCAGGAAAAACTAAAGATTTCTAGTAATTTAATTCTGCCAGGCTTTCTTTTTTAAGGTGGGTGCTCAATCCACTGTATTTTCTTGCCAGTTTTTTTCATCCTCATTTCTTATGCTTTGATTAGTGCCTGAAACCACAACAGGTTTTTCAGTGCACACATAAACAGTCCTAGTTTATACCTGCAGATAATGTAGCTTTGTATGAATCTATTGGCCCTATTACGATCAGAATGGTCTTCTACTGTGGGGCTGACATTGAGTGAATCTTAGAGAGGTCCAGAACCAAGCCTGAATTTTCCCAAGGAAAAAGAGTTTGCCTTCCTGGAGAACAGTTCTGTAAGAATTTCATATTCTCAGGAAAAGCTTGATAGAGGTTTTGTAAGCATCTCGTGTTCTCAAAATAACAGGTGTTGTTTTTCACTTTAATTTGTTCTTTTCTTGTGTGTGTTTTCAAAACATGCTCTTTCTATCTCGTCCAATAGTAGTAGAAAAGTGTTGTGTCATTCAACCAATCAAGTAGCTGTTAGAAAAAGACCCTATACAAAGAAAATAGATTGTTAGAATAAACATCTTCTAATTCTTTGGAATTTCTGAGTCCTTCTGCTCATTCTGTGGTAAATAGCAACGTTGTACTGTTGAATTGTTACATCCTTCTTCATCTTTCTGGATTCCTAAGGGTTATAACGATGTTATAGATTCCTTGGTGGCTTCAGGACCTCATTCTGTGAGTTTAAGTCCACGAGAAATATCACATAGCATGTGCTGTATTCAAGGTGATCTTGATGTCTTCTTCATTTTGAGAAAGAAAATGACTGGTAGCCAGTGGAAGCTATTGGCAGTTTTTCTTCAGAAGGGTGCAGGCTGAGAAGTTGTCCAGTATCAGAAATAATAACTTTAGCTTGATTTTAAAGGCATTCTATGTATATTACTTTTTAAGATAACATGCTGCAGGTTATTAGAATCAGTCAAACAGTGTTTGGCAAGTTCCTTCAGATGTCAGTTAGGATATTAATGGATGTGGTGATGATGAGGCTCAAAGCCTGATGAATGCTCAGGAGAGAAAAATAGCTTTGTTGCCAAAATGGCAAAAGGCCTGCTGACCCTATTGATAATGCACTTATTCAACAAGCTTTCCCCCAAAGTCAGGCAAAATTAAACATCTGAAAATGAGGGACTGCAATTGCATGAGAGCTTAGCTCACACAGCTATACTGCAGCAGAAGGGCTCTCTGGAGTTGCCCAGCAGTCCCTGAAAATCCCTCCTACGCTGCCATCAGAGACTCACTGTGCACAGCAGTGCCTCTCCAAAGGGTGTGGGGATGGACACACCAGCAAGGTGAGGTGCTGTGCTCTGGCAGCACGCTCAGGTGAGCTAATTTCCAGCCACACTCCTAAAAAAACCCCCAGTATTCACAGTAGAGAGGGCGGTAACACACTGAGTACCTATCTGATGTCTAAGCCTGCTCCATGTACCCAGAGGCTGCAGACAGCCCCTCTGTAACCAAAATTCAGAAATGTCACAAGTGGCTGAACAAACAAATATCACCAGTTAATGGTTAAGCTCTCAATTTATTAAAGCATTTGTTACCAGTTTGCCAAAGAGATCAAACAACCGTGAATCATAACCTTGGCTACTAATTAAATCCTTCTCTTAAATGCTTCTCTCATCGCAGAAGCATTAAATCTTGGGGAATCAGGACAGCCTGTTGTGCAGAATTACATTTTACAGCAAAAGCAGAAACAAACTTACTGTAAGGCTTCCTACTGGAGCTGGAAATGGGAAGGATTAAAATGAGAATATTAACTTTCCCTCCTGGCATGGTAGTTCATGTTAGCACTGAAAAATGATTGATGGTGAATAGCTGCATTGGAAAATCATTTTGGTCATGTAGCTTTGTTATTTCACTGAATGGCAAATATCATTTTTATTATCCGCCTGCCTTGCTTATAGATGGGACTTGTCCTCTAGATAGAGAATGAGGGATTTGGTGTGCTCTGCTGGTGACTGGCTGTCCCAAAGAAAAATGTTTTACTCAGAAATAATGGACTGCGAAGAACACCCCAGAGGAAATGAGGCATAAACCAAAACACTACAAGCAGTTTTATGGCAATTCAAATATATTTCTATTTGTCAAAAGATGTTTTTGTGTGTTTTTATGTATAGGATGTATAGCTGCATGATATCATACCTTTGATATTTACTAGAAAATTAAACAGTGTTTACCTTTTTGGCTCCCATCTCTGTGAAGCAGAACTTAAAAGCCCAAACGCTTTATTTCCTTTGGATTTGGGGAGAAGTCATCCAAGTCCTTAGCAGCAGAATGATGCAGCACAGGCTCACAGAACAGGGGTACCCTGAACCAGCTTTAGGCTAACTCACTCAGCCCACTTGGAACTGATCCAAACACACAGCCATTCCAGCCGGGAGTAGCAAATTTCCATTTTTGTAACTTGAGCCATGATGTTGCAGTCAGATCTGTGGGAGCAGGGGCCTGGAGACAGTGTCTCTAAGACACCTCAGGAAGGTGTTAAGAGGGGGAAAAGCTGCTTCCTATGCAGATCCAGCTGCAGGTTTGGTGCATAATTATTGAGGTAGAGATGATTTATATAAATAGACTTATGGGTAGCCATCTGTAGACTTGTGGTGAAAAGCTGTATGTTATTGGCTTGAAAAGCAATGCATTTTATGCTGTTTCTGGAGGAACTAATATTTTCTGTTATTACTAGGTCTGAACAATTTCTGTAACAGAAAGAACCCACCTGAGAGGCAATAACTAGAAGAAGGAAATGATGGCCTTTTTCTGGTTCTGCTTTTGACTTTGCAGAATGCTGTTTTCTTACTAAAAAGTGTGAGTTTTCAGAAGGGGAACACCCCAGCTACACCCCTTCAGAGGACAGACATCCACCATTGCACATGCAGAACTTTTTTTTACTGGGGGAGATCTATCCTGAGGAAACACCTAAATACTCACAAAAATTCCAGGTTATATTTAGCTGCAGAGGCTTGGGTGATACCATGCTGTAACATACTAAAGACTCAAACTTGCACAAATTTTATAGAACTTAAGTATGACTTCTCCATCCCTTAGTGAGTATGAATGCTGTCACGTTCAGTATGGACAGAGAGCACTGCAAGGTGACATCTCAATATGCCATTCTATCAGTAGTACTAATAATAAGGTTATAAAGATAAAACATCTGGAACACCTAACTGCCTTTACAGCTGCTCCCCAAAGCCATCACTAGAAGTCTGTTTGGTTTGAGAGTTAGAAACACTAGATGTTCGTGCAGTTAAAAAGGAAATAAAGATGCTGCTGTAATGTCGTTCAAGTGTATCTTGGTAAGAGCAATAGAATGAGCAATCTGCATAATTGGCTTAATGTTTGATATTATATTTTGATGTTAAGAAGAAAATGCATCATTTTTGCAAGCTTTGAAAATTCTGAAATAACTGTTGGTTTTAAGGCACTGTTTGAAAAATAATGTCAGATTCTATGAAAGTCTGTCATTTAAAAGCACAATGAGCAAATTATTTTCTTTTATTCTGTTGTCAGATCATATGCACAAAGAGGGACATATATTTTTTAAAGACCTGTCAGATTATTTTGTCATTATATTAAGTTACAGTTCAGTTTGGGGATAAATATGTATGTAGATGTTACTTCCAGAAATGCCAAGATTATTTGGATTGTATAGCAGTCAATAGATCAAAACTCTTTCAAGTGTTTTTTATTTAAATAATCCTTTGGGAAAAAAAATCATATAACTGGAGAAACATATTGTACAGAAATTGTGGCGTGAACACCTCAAAAAAACAGACAAACCGAAAAACTCCTAAAAACTGGAGTACCTGTATGAAAGCCGTTTATGGCTGGATATGCAGGAACTTGAGAGTTTGGGGGTTTTTTTGTGGAAATGAAACTGGGAGGGATGTATGGAGGTTTGCTTAGACACAGAAGGAGGTTATGTGGACACCTCTTTTACCTGTGAAATGGGTGCAGACCCAGTGTGAGTCGGATAAAACCCTTCTTGAAAGGTGAGGAAGGTCAGCAGAATGGAGTGTTGTGCTGCCTGGCTGGCTCACAGCTACTTAGACTGCACATTGACGTGTTGGGGGAGGGTTTTCTGCAGCCTGCTGTGTTTCTTGTTTGAATGGAGATGCTCTTTTCCCCCCTCACTCTCCTCGTTTTTCCCACAGGCTGCGGGAACACCACCGCGCTGCAATCAAGGTGATTCGGAGGATGCAGTATTTTGTGGCCAAAAAAAAGTTCCAGGTGAGTTGTGAATAGAAGGCTCCTTTTCTAAATAAACCCTTTTATTCTTCTAATTCATTGTCTCTTTTAGAAACTTAAGAGAGACTAACACAATTCATTTCAGTAATGGTGATCTACACCCACTATTCTCTCCCTCCTTCAATAGGGCGGTTGTTTCGCAGCAGGTTAGTCAACTATGGATGCACCGCAAATAGGCTAAACTCCTGAAATGCAGTCTGAATTAAAATGTTATTTTCTGCTAATGGACTTGACCCTTAGCCCTCTGTTATCGCTGTGTCTTTCTGGCAGTGCAAACATTCTCGTATGTCTCCATTAATTCTGAGCTGTGTGCTGCTTTCATGCCCAGTCAGTAGGATTAGAGATTAAAATACTACCTCAGCCTTGTTTCTGTCCCTTACTCAATGATAATGAAGTCCTGATAAGAAACCAAGGTGGAAATTTGTTAGTGTATTGTAAAGTTTCTCGTTTCTTCTCCTTTCTCCCCTCTGCATAGTAGGAGACCTTCTTCCCAGTTAGTGAGATACTGATTCTCTTTCCTCCTCTGGCTCTCAGTGATGCATTTCCCGTGTGCCCCTCCACTTGCTGTGGTCCTGTGATGCCATAAGCATTTAACAGTAGCTAATTAACCTTGTTTCCTGATCTGAATAAAAAATTCTGACTGCAAACTTTCTAAAAATCTATTTTATTAATCCAGTAAAAACACATGTCAACAGCCTTTAGCTTGACTTAAACCAGGTGAAGGTATATATAGGTAATAAATATATTATCTTACTTAAAATTAATTAATAAGGGATAATCTCGAGAACAGGCTTCACAAATGAAAATGCGAAGGGTGAGAGGGACTTAACTGCCTACATCCATTTTCATAGCTGACCTAGCTACTACTGCTTCCAATAAACCAGAAAGCTATCACACCTTTAATCTAGACCCTTCAAAAAGGAGGAGTGTCTTTTCTCCTTCAAATTTGAAGGCTACAAAATTTAAGATCAAAAAGATCATGATGATGAGGAGGATGAGGATGATGACTGACAGTCCAATATGTAAGGCAAAGTTTGCTGCTACTACAATTGTACAATTCTGATTTCCTTGTAAAATTCAGAAGCATTGCCTGAATTCTTTAGCAAATTTCTACTTTGAATATTCTCGTTTTTACTAAAGTTCTTGAGCTAATTTATGGCTAAGGTTGCCTGAGCTTGTCAGAAAATTGCTTTAGTTGTGTATAATGTTTTCAGACCATCACTGTTTAGGCTGAAATGTCCCATGTCCAGAGTTTTCTTGAAGAGAGTCCTTTCAAAAAGTTTCTGCTAGCACATTTCACCTTTTATTATCATTATTAGACTAAAATTAAAAAAGGCACAGTGTCTCAACTACTTGAAGATAATATTTATAGTCAATTTGTTGAGAAGTTTCTTATCACTTGCTGGTGAGCGCTTGAAACTGGACGAGGGATATGGCCCATTCCAGTGATGGGTCTGCTGCTGTTGTGTGAATAATTGCCTAAATGTGGCCAGTTCCATTAAAACCTAATTTATTTTCATTCTAAAACTTGATTGTGATCCTTTGCTCTGTGGTAATTACTGTATCATTGCTCTCGTAAATTTAGATCATAAAATATTTGCCATGGTATTAACCAAACTGCTTAGTAGCAAGAAATCCGCTCATTGTAGATCTACCTCCCAAGTGGTATTTGTCAGAAACAGATTTTGAAAATGCCTGAACACTGTGTGCAACATTATCCACCTGGCAAATAAACGAAACTCCCCTGCGGCAGATGATTTGATAGAAGCTGAAAAAGCATTTGAGTGAATAGAATGGGACTATTCAGTTCATGCTTAAAACTTGTTTGTGCTCAGTATCTCGGTTGCTAATCTGGCTTCTCAGTTGTACTCTCACTTTTGCATCTGCAAAAGACTCAGTCCTGGCCATCTACAAAATCCCTCCACAGGGTTGTCCCTTTAGCAGTCTTCCTTCTTCCTGAGTGATCTTTCTGATCTTAGCTGCTGCTAAAGAACTAAAAATGTCATTTGGCTGAAGTGGGGTGGATTTTAGCTCTCTACTCCTGTGTACAAGTGGTATGCAGCTGTTTATTCAGAAGCAGAATCTCCAGTAGGAAGGTAGGGGAATATCTGGTACTTCTCCATAATTTCTGAATATAAGGTCATGATCAAGCTTGGATAGCTATACTTTTGGATAGCACCAAAAGTACAGTTTTCCAAAACACCCAGGTAACTTAATGCACAAAGTCACCTTGAAATTGAAGCCAAAAGGTGATTGTGAAAATCTCTCCTGTAATTAAGTGATAACCACTGTCATTATTCTTTCATCAAAAGTATGTTGTAAATCTGTTCTATGCACATAAAATAATCATAAGAAATTATATCGTTTTAACATGTACCAAGTAATGACTGTACTGTTCCTAATAAGCAGACTAATGTAATGTCTGAAAATAAGGTAAAGCAGAAGATGCATTTTAAAGATGTATCTTTCAGCATTTAAGAGGTCTGTACAGCTGGTTTTTAGTAGGTATTTTCTTTCTAAGCTTTACATTTATCTGAAAAATTCCAAAAAACGAAAACTCAGATATTTTCTTCCTGTAACTGCTGAAAAAAGCCACAACAAACCCACAACCCAGTTTCATCTTAAATCCATTGGACTATTCATGCATAAAATTAGCTGGAACACTAAGGAAGGCCAGGAATCTAAAGGAGTATTTTTGAGGGATGCCTCTGAACCTTTTGAGTAGAGCAGCATAGGAAGAAGAAGAGGAAGAGGAAAATTTTGCAAAATAGGTCCCAGCATGAACCCAGCATGGTTTTTAAACTATACCAGCTGTTTGCAGGACACACCTGTAGGCCTAAATTTGACTAGATATATTTTTTAAAAGGCTCCGTTAATAACAGGGGGTGATGGCATCAGAAGGACAAAAGCCAGTCAGAAAGCAGAGCCTTCCTGTTTAAAACTAACTAAATAAATAAAACCGATAAAGAAAAGCTAAACAGGGATACAAAGATTTTCAAAGGACATGAAAAGCAAGTCTTTGTGAAGTATCATTTCCTCTTTAAAAAGAAGGAGAGAAATTTAGGCTGTATTTCAAAGTCCAGGTTTAAATATAGTCCTTTTGAGGATACCCATGTATAACCCATGAACCCAGCAAAATATTATAAAGAATTAATATCTTTTTAATGGATGTGTTTATGTTCTCATAAAGTCTGTAGGACTGTTTCAAATTCTATGCAAATGATCACATTCAACACAAGTCTTGTGCATCAGTGAAGATTAATGACTTATAGTTAAGGAAGGGTTTTATTGGTTATAGGGAAAGCAGACTTAGAAATGAATGCTTTTCTAGGCTTTGTTCACCCTACCTACCAAAAACAAATTTTATGTATTAGTTGTAAAGCAGATGTTTTTGACACAGTCTAATATTACAACTGAATTTCAGAAAAAAAAATCACCATACTCAGTTATCCCATTAGCTTGATTTATGAGTAAATAACTTTTGTTTTCCAATTGTGAAAGTTTCTAGAAGTCTTAAAAGTAATGTTCATAGATACAACTGTGATATCCATCGCAGATACAGAGACCAGGAATTTGTTCTAATTTCCCATTTTCATTTTGAAACTTTTAAAATGTTCTTTCCATGTAAATTCTTCCAATTGAGTAAATTGATCTCCTTCTAAAAGAGCTTTTTAAGTTGTGGTATGATTTTTACCATGGCAAATATTCTATACATAGCATAAATTAAAAATACAGGTTGTAGTTGTACCGATGACATAACTGTTGCCTGATTTGCTACAATTTCCCTAGAAAATCTTACATTTATAGTCGTCATATTATATGATTCATATGAATTGTGTGTGTAATCTTTTCTAATCTCTATGCTGGACTGTACTAAACTATGTATTTCAGTGTCTTGTGCTTCACAGGGTGTTTACCTCATTTTACTTGATGTTACCTGGTTGCATTTCCCAGAAATTCCCCTTTCCTGGATTCCTTTTCCCAGGTCTGCTTCCCTGCCCATGCAGTTACTAGGGAACAACAACAGCCACAGCCAGTGGTGCACATTTAATATTTGGCATTAGGTTTTGTGCCTTTTAAAAACTTTCATTTACGACAGGGAAAATTCTAACATATTTAAGAAGAGTTTTGCCATGAGTTTTGCTTAATTAGCAGAGGACCAAAAGTCAGGAAGAGAAGCAGTTAAGGAAAGCTGTGAGACTGGCTTCTGCTTTTGTCTGTTCCATACTAATCTGTTGCCAGCTGCAGGTTTTTTATATGGTCAACATCAAGAGTGTTTTCTCATAGAAGATCAGCTTTCAATATGAAGCAGTTAAAGAAAAATCAGTATTGACTTAAATACCCAGTCTTACTCAGAAGTTTAGCCTCATTCTTAAAATATATTTACTCCAGGTTTTCAATTCTTGTTTTAAAGAGAAAGAAACAGCCCCATAAATGAAAAACAGGCAGGGAAATACTTACATTACTGTCAGACTCCTGTGTCAGAGTATGAGGGTGGCAGGAGAAAGCTCTGCATCTTTATTCTTACCGAATACCTTTTCTGAATCTGCAGTTTTCAAACTTGCAGATTTGTCTTTTGCTTATTTATAGTACAAAAAGAATACAAGAACTGTTATTTTTTTAATATTATCATGTTTACAGTACTAGTCCATGTAAAGATTTACAGGCTTATGCCAACGCAGAATCATATTTCTTTCTCTGTGGATGTTAGTTATGATTTATGTGTGTGTACACAGTTGGGATGCTTGGGAATTATTCTGTGCTCCTTGGTTAGATTGAAGCAATTCCCAGTCCTGCTCAGCCTTCCACTAGAGAGTATCTCACATTCACCCAAGGCTTGCAGTTGACGTGGGGAATCTGGGAGACTGAAATACAATTTGTTTGATGAAGTGATGTTATTAAAGGAATCGTTCCTGAAATGTGGGAGCTGCTTCCCAGGCAAGTGCAGAGGACTGCATGAAGGTGCAGTCTCCACAGCCTGGTTTTTGTATGGTATCCCACTTCCCTTTGGCTTAGGAAAAAATTTTATTTATGGCATGGATTTGAGGTAATTCTGAAGTTTGGGAAATAAGATAAAGCAGTACAGAGACATCTGCTTTTGGAGTACAGGTGACAAAATACTTCTGAGACTTAAAAAGAGATCCAGATTCTGGTATCTTAGAAGCTACCACTGAAAACTCTTTTCCTTGTTCTCAAAAGATGCAAGAAAAGAGAAGTTGTAACTCAGTGTTACCAAGGTTTTTACAAAACCTTGACAATTATCTGCGGAGTTTCTATAAACAGCATAACGAATGAGTCAGAAATCATAGAATAATTTGGGTTGGGAGGGACCTTCAAAGGTCATCTAGTGCAAACCCCCTGCCATGAGCAAGGGCATCTTCACCCAATCAGGTTGCTCAGGGCCCCTCCCAATCTGACCTTGAATGTTTCCAGGGACGGGGCATCCACAACTTCTCTGGGCAACTCATTTCAGTGCCTTATCACCCTTACAGTAAAGAATCTCTTCCTAATATCTAATCTAAACTTGCCCTCTTTCAGCTTGAAGCCATTTCCCCCTTGTCCTGTCACTACAGGCCCTTGTAAAAATCTGTCCCCATCTTTTTTAAAAGCCCAATATACTGAAAGGCTCCAATGAGGTGTCCCTGGAGCCTTCTCTTCTTCAGGTTGAACAACACAACTCTCTCACCCTGTCTATAGCAGAGGTGCTCCAGGCCTGTGATTATCTTTGTGGCCTCCTTTGGACTTGTTCTAACAGGTCCATGTCTTTCCTCTGCTGGGAACACTAGATCTGGCATTGATTGGACTCCAGATTTTAGATGTAGGATTAAGATACCTTTAATTTGCGCTACCCTTCAACATGTTTGTTCACTTGCTTCCCAGTTAGTCATAGTATATTATAGGTAGATATTATTGCATTTATCTTGATACTATTGCCTCTATACTACACAAAAGTTGTTTTTTGAATAATAGGTCAGATGAAGTCTTTCCCATGTATGAGATGCAAATTACAGACATGGGGCATTTCTTGCACCAGTGTTTCCCAGCAGTTTTGAAAGCTCAGCCAGTCTTTCTGGAAGAGGAAATCAGTCATGCACCTTCCTCTAGGACTGTGTTTTAACTTCCCACAGTAAGACCTGAACTGTGAGCCCCAACTGCTGACTGAGAACAGGGGATTGTGCATGTGCAAGACCTCTTTATTTTTCAGTGGCCAAGGAGTATGAACCTTATTTCCAGAAGAAACTAGAGTGTGCACAGACTTCTGAACAAAGTGCCAGATAAACTTTTTTTGGCTCCAAGCTCTGTTGAGCTCCAGTTTGGTGGATTATCTCTTGAAAGGCATAGAGACTTGCAGTAACAAAAAGGTGGATGAAATGATGTCAGAATTATTCCTTCAAAAATGTGTGATCATGGCAACAATCAAAATAACTCATGTTTACACAGTGCTCCAAGAACTTACTGTTTACTCTTGAAAAACATTTACATTGCCACAGACCATTCTTCCATCCTCATGACTTAAGGGCATGGTTTTTGTCTCTTATTTTACAGCAAGCCAGAAAGCCCTATGATGTCCGAGATGTCATTGAGCAGTATTCTCAGGGCCACCTCAACCTGATGGTGCGAATCAAGGAGCTACAGAGGAGGTAGGTCAATGAAGCCCCCTCTCGGTACCCATAAACAGCAGCAGAAGGATGTTTGTAAATTAGGCAGTGATCAGTGCCCATGGGTAAAAAACTGCCAGGGTTAGAGGTGCCATATTGGCAGGACTGTGCAAAATTAGGGAATATAAAATGGCATTTGCATAAATTTCAAACAGGCAGGAAAAAGCAAAAAGCTTAAAAATCTGATGATTGGGACTTACATGTCCCCTCAGTCCCTGCTAGCTGTGACTATAGACTGCAATGCCTACATGACAGGGACTGTTCTACACCTGGAGGTGAAATACTATCACCTTCTCTGGTAGAACTGCATGTAAGAGCCAACTAAGAGATGACAGATGCAACAAGAAAGCTGCAAGAACAAAGAAAAAGCAAATCAGTGCTGAGCACATGGAAAAATAATGGGCATGGTAAAACTTTACAGTGGTTAAAAAAGCTGTAGAGCAGTCTAAGTCAAATCCCATTTTGCTACTATTTTTTTCATTTCAAGCTACTATTAGCATAAAGCAACTGCTTCACTCACAGAACAAATCAGAATTATTTGAACTTCACTTTGCTTGTTTGTGAAGAGGCCTCCCTGCTCCAGCTAGAGAGAGTGAAGGTTCAGACTGATAAAAAACAAAACTGTTTCTTTTTGTTTTATAGGTTGGACCAGTCCATAGGAAAGCCATCTCTTTTTATATCTGTCTCAGGTAAGTCAATACAAAGGATGTGTCTAAAATTAATCTGATGAACGTATAATTAATGGAAAATACTTGCTAAAATACTTTTCATTTTATTGCCAAATTTTTAAACCATGCCAAGTGGTTGTGCTCTGAAGATTAAGCATTGTCAATAATATTTAGTCATCAACACTTTTAAATTAGGGTTGTTCTTACTTAGATTCTTAAAGCACCTACTTTCACTGAAGTCTTCAAAATGTTGGCTCTAGTCTTTCTGAGACTCACCATATATTTAATAAATTGGTGTGCTAAGATTACAGAGTTCCTGTGAAATTTGTAATATTCACATAGATGTTTGATAGCTTTGAAAAGACACTGGAAGAGGAGTACAAAGGACTAAGTTTGTTTGTGACAAGTCTGGCTAATGAAAACTCTATGTTATTTGCAAACTCATCTTTCTATATAGTTTATTGTGGGGGAAAAAAAGATAAAGTGTTACCAAATGTGTTATTCAAGTTGGCTGTAGAATCCTTTGCATAGTGGCAGATTGTTTTAAGTGGCAATTAAAACATTAACTAAATTGGGAACATTTTTGCTCTCTGTGGTTAAAGCATAAAATGAAGATTAAAAATGCCTTAAACTCGGAGCTATTAAAAGCCCTGGCATGGGCCAATGCTATAAAAAGAAACAGAAAACTTTTTTTAAGGAATGGATCTATCGGCCTGGTAAGGGTGTTCAGTTACACGGTGTTGGTGGGCTAGTTAAACACACCCTGTTGTGGTTTGCTGCTATTTTGTTATACCACCATATATTAATTTGAAAGTGTTTCTTGTTCCACAGAGAAAAGCAAAGATCGAGGAAATAACACGATTGGTGCCAGACTGAACAGAGTGGAGGACAAGGTAAGGCTCAGCTGAACTGGCACTGAATGAGGACATGGTTTGTGATTGAACAGTGCTTGTTTCATAGGATGTGAAGGAAAATTCAACCGAACATAGAGTTGAATGCCTGGCTTTCCCAGGTGAGAGAGTCTAATTTTTGTCACAGATTGCATTTTTGGTTCTCATCACTCTAACAGAATAAGAAAAAAACCAGAGTTTAATTGATTTCAACCACTTTTGGGACTCACTTGGGTATTTTATTTTTAATTGCCTATATTACATACGTCTCAATGCTTTACTTCCTTCCTCCACAATAGATAAAAAGCTCTGTTCCTTTAATAACTCAGTATATTATGATCCCTAAGATTTGCCTTTGATCTTTGCTCTGTTGTTTACGTAAGTTCACCTACAATTCCTTAGAGAGGGAAATAGCAAACCTTGTTCCGTCCTGGTTTTCGTTCCTTATGATAAGTGGAGTTCCTCCTTCCAAGTGACGTGAATCCAAAAAAATCAGACTTGCTCTATAATCACAAATTAACAGTTAAGTGTTCTATAAGCCTTTATTTCAATGCTGGCTGTGCTTGAGAAAATACATGACAGGTAGAGGTTGTGTCATTGTTAAAAAATACAGTTTGCCTATGCTGATACTTAGGAAAGAAAGGAAGTGTTAAGAAGAATAGTTTGGACCTTTTACTGATCTCTTAGAGTAATTTGGTGAGAGAGTGAAAGCATTTCTTTACTTTAGAGTTGTTTCACTCATGTATCTGACCTGTTCATTAGTTATTAAGACTGAAACTTTTTCCTGAGGAAAAGAACTTTCAGAGTGTTTCTTCCACTACTGGAAATGTGTGGTAACCTCATGAAGGTTTTATTCTTAAGAAATATCGAGCAGATATTCTGCAAACTAAAAGAGGTGTGAGCAATACATCCCAAGGACTACAAACCAGCACCCTGATCTGCACTGATTCACTTGTGACATGCCCTTACACATGTTCCTTACACATTTCTCCTGAATTACTTTAATAAACTTGAATGATAGTACTCAGTACTTCACTCTCCAGGAAATAATGGTGTTTTAAAGGAAACAGATTTCTTTTGGTATATGGGGGGACACAAGGGAAGAGTCAAGTAGAAGAGAGGAAGGTAGAGTGCATTTAGCACAAAAAAGAATCACTGTGCAGTGCTCCTTCACATCTGTGGTTAATATGTGCTCTTACACATGGAAGCCCTTTCCAGAAAGTTTGGATTACATTTATTTATTTTCTCTCCATAATGTCAACTAAAAACGTGGAACACTAAGAAATGTCTTGAGACTTGTGACAAAGAGCAATGACTTTTCAGTGTGGACAAATAATTCTCAAATGGCAGCTAAAGCAGCTTCTCAGTGCTGTTTGTAAAATCTCCAGCGAGCCTGGGAAAGCCTTGGTGTTGTCCTGGCTCAGAGATAAGCTGTTTGGGGGTTATTAATTACTCTTTTTTACATCCTTACAAATAAGTACACTGTGAATTTATAGTGACTGGGTTTTTATGTCTTGTAATGGGACTGTAAAACACTCCCTGTATAATTTTAGTATAGTTAGGTTAAATTTTAGCCTTGTTTTAAATAACAGAGCCTTCTTTCTTTGCAGTTGCATGAGGTCATCTGTGGTTTCAGAGTTGTATGTTATCTGCCCTATACAGCTAGTCCTATCTGCAGGAATTTTATCTGAAAGTAGCTGAAAGGCTAAAAATAGAGAATTTCAGTTGGACTCAGCAAACAGTGCTTAACATAAAAACACACTGGCAATGCTAGAATCACATTTTTGCTGCAGCTGTAGATGGTGGCCAAAGCTAATTTTTTGGTATTTTTGCTCTCAGAGATTGGCCCTCTCTTTCTTATAAGTGCTTGGTATGCTTTCAACATATAGTTAAATCCTTCCTGACCTGAACACTATATTAAGGATATCAGGTGGTTTTTAAGGTGACAAAATATTTTAAACACTTTCATCCCGTTTGGTTTGTGAATTAGTTTTCAGTCTTGGACTTCAGGAAGATCTTTTCAGTGCTGCAGGCTAATGTCAGTGTCTAAACACTTTCTGTGCATTTGAAAAATCTCCTGTAAGTCAGAGGAAGGTTATGTACAGCCAGCAGTACAGAGGGGATGGCATCTAAAAGGGACATTTTAAAATAAAAAGCTTAAACAGCAGTGTATTGACAGGAATTATGATCCTTTATGGGAAAACCCTGAATTTTCAAGTATTGACATCAGCAAAAGGTTGTGTTTTCTTCTGTAAATTTAGGAGTGTGCTCATTTAAGAGAGAGAGAGTCCTGTACTCTGTTCCTCTTGTGCACTGATACTTTGACCTTGTGATATGTGCAGTTTGTGATTCTGAACCTAAAGGGATTCACTTGCAAGAGCCTTCCTGCAGATTCCTTCCCGCTGAGTGCTGTGATTTTGGTGAGATGCTGAAAAGGTGGCTTTGTGAATGTGACTAGAGACTGCCCAGCTGATAGGCCTTCATGAAAAGAAACCCAACACGGAATCACGTCATATTTGGACTTTGCCATTGTTCTCTGCTGCTTGCAAAGCTGAAGGTGGCAAGTGCTGTGCTCTCCTAAAGGCGTTTGCCCTGCTGGGCACAGGGGGCTGCCCACAGCCCCATCAGCTATGCTCCAGTGGGAATGGAACAGCAGGAGTGCAGCACCCAGGCGGGGCTCACACACCCTGCCAAGTGCCAGTGGTCTGAGAGCGTGCATGCGGATACCTCAGGGAATGTTGTTGAGCAGGATTACAGCAGCAAATCAATTTATTTGCGGTGGCCAGCCTGCTCTTTTCATCCTTGAAACATCTGTGAGTGACTATTCAGCCTACCCTCAAGGAACCTGGCCACAGCTGGCTTGCTACCAAGCTCAAAATCAAAAACAGTTTTTCCAGATGGGCCCAGCTGTGTGTGCACAGTGCCCTTCCTCCTCACAGAGCACTCTTCATCCTCATGCCACAGGCAGTGCCTGCCAGGGGCTTAATGCTGGGTGTGCCTAGCAGCTCCAGCCAGGAGCAAGCCCACAGCACACTTGGGAAATTCTGTGTCCTGCAGCTCCTGTTTTCCTTTCACTGCACTAATTTTAGCTTGGCTATAAATTACTGCAATGCTAGCTTTTTAATTTTCGCATTAATCTGTTCTTTTTCAGCCTTTTGCCAACCATTAATTTAGCTGTAACAAGCACAGTTTGCGCTTCTCAGGTAATCAGCCAGGCTTGCTGCTTTGGCTGCCCTAAGGAAATCCAGTCTTAAACATAGGCACTGCACAAAATCATCTAGAATATGCAGTGAAGGCTAAAAATGGCCAGTCCATGAACTCTCCCTGTTGTCCCTGCAAACCAGACTGTCCCAAATGTCTGTAGGTCCTGCCTGTGGACCTCCCAGAGTAGCATAACACAACTCAGATTTACAAAAATAATTTAAAACCATTCTGAGCAATAGACATTATCCTTTCTTTCTCTTAAGTTGTTTTGAAAATAGAACTTAATCTTCTGCAATTATTTGAACACTTCAAAGTTTGCCTTTCAAGAATGTTTCTAGCAATCCAAATCAGTTTTCTAAACATCCCTTCTTATATACTCAGAATTGTTCCTGTATCTGAGAGTAAGTACAGTATTAATATCAGGATTGCCAAGGACATAATTAAAATCTTGTAATAGCCTTTTTCAGTTACATGAAACATTAGGAGTTATGTTAGCTGATGCAAAACTTTGCATTGTAGAGATTTAAATGGAGATTTCTATTTGTACAGGACATATGTGGTAGTGAGACATGTGACACCTTTTAATGTGAATCAGACAGTTCTGTGAGACAATAGTAATTCCAAGCTTTTACACATTTTGCATGCTTCTAGCTGAGAAGGTGAACCCTTGTATTCTAACCAGTACTAACCCAAAGAGCAACATAGACATGGTTGCATTTTTTCAGATTTTCTTGGAAAGCAGATAGCACCACTTTTATCATCAATGAAAAACACGTCTGTCACATGAAAACATCTACCCTAAAATAAGTGCTGCTGTGCTTGTTGAGTTGACTAGTGGAAATCTGAACTGATCTTGGAAACCAAAGTTGGAAGGCAGTGTAATTCTCACAGATCTTTTGAGTTCTAGTTATGCTGATTTGGTTCCCTGTCTTCCATCTACCGTGTCTGTGATTGCTGAACATATAGAAGTCAGTAAAATTGTAAGGACATAATAAATATTTGATACCTTTTTTGTGGTGAGTGCTGACTATGTAACTTTTAAAGAGAATTGAGTGCAAAGGCTTGTTTGAGGTGACTTTCAAAAAGTGATGAATCTTACAACATTTATGTACATGGTATGATATTTTCTTCTAGCGAAATAATTTTCTGTAATTGTTTCACTGGAGAATTGATTTTATCCATACATATGTTAGAAACCAGCTTGACTGGGACCATGTTGAAGAGAGGTCCAAGGAACTAAATGACCATTGACAAGTCTTGGCCCAGTTTCTGACTTCATTTTTGCTGTTTTCCACTCTTGCTTTCTAACCAACTAACAGTTCCCCATTGCAAAAGGTTTCATATCTGATTTATTTATCTTGTTGATTTGCTTAAAAATGTGTGAACTTGAGTTATACATTGCAGAGGAATCTTACTGTAATGTTAATAAATCTGCTATTTTATTGTATCATAAGGCAAATTGTAATCATGCCATTGCTAATAATGAATCTCAGCCCATTCAATGCAGATAAGTTTAGGACATGCTGCAGAGACCATTTAAATGTGACAGGTCATTCCTTTGACCAGAGGAGCCAGCATTTTAGTTTTCCCTCATCACACTAGGCAGAAGCATTAAGCTTTATTGAAGTTGTATACCTTTGAGAGGACAACTTCTTTTGGTTGTTGTGACATAGTTTTGCTCAGCACCATGGATATGTTATTTTTATGACAGCATTTCTGTCATACATGAAAATATAGATCTGTACTTATTTATGTCTCATTATTTGATGCTCCATACTTACAACCCAACATTAGATAGTTTAACCTTTTACTTAGAAAAGTATTACACCATTTACATTATCATAAGTTCAAAAATACCAAGTTTCATGTTGACAGCTTGTTCACCTGAAAGAATTCTTCATGTGTAGCCAGTTTTTCAATTTCATGTGAAATAGCTGCATTATCTAACAATAGGATCAAACCTTGGTGGGTTTTTCCTCTATTTTTAATGTCATTCTGTAGCCTGGGAACAGTTACCAGGCTTCCTTGGGTAGCAGAGCAATTAGTGCAAACATAAAAAAAAGCCCTTGACTGATGTTGCCCTTGTTGCACTTTTTGGCTTTTTTTTTTTTTAATTAGATAGTAATGGATTAATTGAATTTTATTGAATAGATATCGATGATAAAACACTGACAAATAACCCAACTTTCTGGCCAGTGCTGGAAAGCAAGGTTAAAACCATTGCTTGGAGAGATGGCTTCACAAAGTGTCTGGCATGGAAATTCAGCACTTTGCAGGCTGAACATGCACTAGGCATTTCAGGTATTAAATATTGGCAGCTTCTGCAATAGGTGTGTGAGGATTTGCCTTCCCAATACTGAGAAATGGAACTGAAAGCTGTGGGCTTGGCTGGAAGCTTTAAAAGATACATGAAATCAGTAAAAATCAAAACAAACGCCACCAAGCAGTTACTCATCTTGTAGGTAGTTCTTGCAATCATGCAGAAGTAATAACCTGGGGGATGTGGAGGAATATTGAGGCATATGGAAGATTAAGTATCCCTATTAATTTAATCCTTAGTTTTTTTCCAGATGCTGAAGTACAAGCATACGGAAGCAATTTCCGTGCTGAACTTTGTGATGGAGGATGCCCATTTTCTATAAATTGGACTACAACTAAGCACATCCTTCAACAGTCTGGGTCATTAGGCAGCCTTACAGATTTAATAGCTTTTCTCTTACCAATCTGATAATATTTCAGTAGATAAACAGTGAAAAACTACAGATTTCTGTGTCCAGTGTCCTATACTTCCCATCTTGCCAGCTACAGTAAAACAGAATTATCAGGCATATATGGTTAAAAATTAAAACAAAAAATAATTGCTTGCTGGATTCACTGCTGCCAGAAACTTCAGTAGCTAGAATAGAAACAAACTGAGAGAGAGATGAGGCGAAGCCATGGAGAAAGACTCACTTGAGGATTATTAAACAGGATGTCTGTATGTAAACTCCAATTTAGCAAGTACTTTAAACAGTAGTCAGAGATTTGTTGGTAAAGAAAAAAAAAAGGAAAACCATGATTTTATGCGTATGTACTTTTTTATGCTTTTATTTGTAAGACTCTGCTACAAGCCTTGCACTACAAACAAGATTGGGGCAGAAAAATTTGTTCAAGATACCCTTTTTATCCTAGCCCTTTATACACAGCTGCTTGCTGCCGGATTTGGTCACCCACACAGCCTCATGGAACATTGCTGTGCCGTCCCTTGGTTCTGATCTGTTTGCAAAGGCTGTGCAAGTAGCACCCTGTTCCTGGGAGGGTTGGCAGAGCCATACTTTGAAGACCTCAAGGTCTTTGGAGTGGTCTTCACTTGCATCTGTTTGTTAGCACCAGTTTTATCTCTTTGAAGATCATTAGATCCTATTGCTGCACAAATTCAAACCAGTCAATTTTTGCATAAATTTTGAAATGGTTTAGTATAAACTATGTTAGGTGCTATCTCTAAAACTATGTTAAGTGCTATCTCTAACCTGTAGGAGAGTTTCTAGGTGTAGTAGCTTAGGTACAGTTACCTGGCCTGCAGAGCAGTGTTACAAGCACTTGTGGTGTTTTGTGGTCTGTCTCTAAAGCATCAACTCTTGGATCAGAGTAAATGTGATTATATTTTAAAAAATAAAAATATCTAGTATTGAGCATAAATAGCTGCAGATAGCGAGAGTACTGCACCTTATCAACTTATTTGCTGGAAATGAGAGTGCACACTTCCTCAGCACTGAAAAATTAAGTGATACAAAATATGGTCTTTATTCTCAAGAAGACTGGCCGAAGGTAGTTCAAGCTAGCACACAGAGGCTAGCTCAAAAGCAATGACTAATTGAGCTCTGGTGACTCATTTGCATGAGTTGTCTGTGATACTCCTCTACAGATTTTATGAAGAGTAAAAAGGCAAAAAAAAATACTCCTGAAGAGAATAATTCCTGTTTAAGTGAGTTTTGATAGATTTTGCTGCAGATTTCTAGCACTTCTGGATGCAGACAGCAGTTGGGAAGCACAATGCTGAGGACAGAGGGTAAATCTTTACAAATTCAAAGAGTTACAAATATATACATACATATATATATATATTTCTTAACACTGGCAGTGGCTGTTTGCTTATGATCCACACAGATGTCTGCTTGCTTATTAAGAGCAGAAATCCCAGAGGAATTTTAGCTAACATGCAATATATCCTATAAAATCTAGGAATCTGGGGAGGGGAGGAAATTGGAGGAATTGAATAATGCCTTGCCGGTTAATAATCTTTCAAACAATCTTCAGATTGGTTGCTGGTTTGGGAATCTGCTGGTGGTGTTTATATTTGAGTAGGTATGCAAGTGGATGTAAGGTCTGCAAATAGGGATGACTCGATCTTTTATCAAACCTCATAAAGCCTGTTTTGTCTGGCATTCAAAGATAAACCCAAGCAAGATTTGCAACGTAGCTTCCATCATTCTTGTGCAGAGAGTGTTTACATTTGATGTGGAGTGGAAATGCATGGTTCATATGCCAAGGGAGAATGTGGAACAGTTGTATGGACTACCCTGTAGAGGTGATTAGAGAAAAGGGATTTAAGTGAACAACACGTGTGCACAGCATGCTACACAGGCAACTTTTATTTGTCTTTCTTATAGGTTAAAGGAAAATAAGAGACCATAAGATTATCTCTGCTTTTTCGGGGGGGAGGTATGTGTGTTACAGATGAGTGACCAAAAAACAGTCCAACATAAATGGCAAATTTTGGGTTTGATACACTAGGATGAGCCTTTACTGAATGCATCGAAGTTGGAATCGTTCCTTGTCAAAGATCTGTTTTTAGAGTCATCTTGCTGGAATTAAAATACTTTATTTTCATTTGCAGTTGAGTATCAGGGAGGGAAAGTGGATTGAGCTGAAAGGACTCTATTCAGCTGCAGTCTTTTCAGGGTTGGAATCTATTCAGCTCTTGGAAAAGATTCAGAGAAAAGGGAGGTATACTCCCTTTCTTACACAATGTCCATACCTTCTGACACCCTATCTGCTCCTCCTGTTCCCCCCACTCCTCCCCACCCTCAGCTAAAAATTGCAAACCAAAACTAGTCCAGGAAGAAAAATAGGAGAAGAAGCCTTTGCTGTCTGACTCCTATTTAGGGCTAGAGGAGTCAGAGGGAAGATATGAAGAAAAATAGGCAGTCATTGAAAGTAGAATATGAGCACATGGTTCAAAATATACCTACCACTCCTAGAGCTCAGGCAGCCAAGAGGACCAATATAGTTTCCTCAAATCCATCTCTGTTCCTGTGCCCTACCCACTGTTGTTGATTATAACAACCATTTACATGTTTTTTTAACTATCCCTCTGTTTCAGCAGTTAGCACAGGGCTGTGAACCCATGTCAAAGGCTTTCTTTCTGTCCCAAACTAAGTGATGCTCCAGTGGTTCCATCCAGCAGCCCCAGCTGGCACAGTGTGATTGACCTTGTATGCCATGGGTGTAACAGTCTGAGCAGCTGCCTCCCTTTGGATTGACTTCTGTGGCAGCTTTGTTATTTGCATCATGGCATGAAAGCTCCTGCTCTGACAGGTTAAGCACACAAAATAGAGAAGGGAAGGGAGAAAGAAAAATACTATTTCCCTCCTTTACAGCTAAGTTGCAAGAAGTGACTTGCCTGAGGTATCACAGTGGCATCTGTGGCACAGCCAGGAATTCAACTTAAGCCATGTCTGGGACTTAACCACAAATCAGCATTCCTTTTTGTTGTTGTGTTTAAACACCCCTCTAGTTTTGAATAGTTATATTGGCCAGTGCAGGGTTCAACATAATCATATCCCATTAATACTAAAGCCATCCAGTACGTGAGAACAGCATATATAAACACATAAACCACACCAACCCAGCCAATATAAATGTACTGGGACTATTTTAGACAGTGCATTTTAAATCATCTAGAAATTAATCTACTAAGATCATTTTGTAGCCCACAAACCTAGGGGTGGAGAGGACTGAACATGCTTAAACGACACAGAAACTGTCATACATACAGATAATTATGCATGTAGTTTTGAAAGCTAAACAAATTATATTAAATGCTGTATTTTCACAGTCAAGCAGAGAGCAATATTCTAGTGAGTTCAAATATTCATGTAAGTTTCTGCTTTAAAAGCCTTGGATCCAGCATTGCTTGCCATTGACCCTTCTGTGACATCTGTTAATCTTGGGTTTATTTCAATTTCTTTCTCTCTCTTTTTTTAAACAGATGACTCCACTTAAATCAACACTTGGTTTCCATTAGACAGATAGAAGGTGATTCACATAGTAACATGTGCATCTTTATCTAGTTAAGTCCTAATAGCCTTAATATATCAAGGAAGCCGGTGTGATTAACAGCACTAAAGGCTTTGTCAGACACTTCACCTAATAAATACTGCCCCTTGTCCAGTCATAGAAAAAGAGTGAACAAATAGATTGTGTTTCCAAACTGAAAATGTGTACACCCTTGTTAAGTATTCTAAAATTATCCCTATAAAAATATATGTTGACAATAGGAGTTACATCTACATCTCTGTCTGTGTTTGTGCATGTCTGCCAATCCCAGTGTGCTTTGGCTCTTTGCCCTGCCTGGGCTGTCCTTTTCCTGCTTTATCATTTCATGATGCAGCCACTACTCGTGTATGATTTTCCTCCTGTTCACTTGCAATTGGGGCAGATTCTTTTGACAGTTCTTTGTCTCTGGTTGCCACAGCTTACCTGTCCCAGAGGGATGTGTAAATGTCAGTTTTGCCACTCCAGTTAGTGCTGGCAACAGAGACATCTGATTTGACTTGACCATCATGTAGAATAATCCTGCCAAATGAGGCAATCAAAACAAAAACCCCAAGAGTAAAATGTATTCAAAATGTCATCTTGAATGGAGATGGGGTCCTTGCTTCATCGTAGCTGAAGTTGTCTGGAAACTTTCCAGTTGTGCCACCGGTGTCTGTGAGTACATGCTGTAGTTCTCAAGGTACTGAAGAAGCCTTTATGCTGCTTCTATCCCAAGTTCCTAGAGAGCTTCAACCAGAGGAGTTTTGCAGCAGAGCACTTTAGAAAGGAAATGGTCATGGGGAAGTTTTTGCCTCTTCAGATTTTCTTCCTCTGTGTTTGCTCCATGTTACAGAGAGGAATTTTGGCCAAACTTTTGAGGTCAACCAGCCAGTCCCAAAGGGATTTCACCATAATCTCTCAGCAGAATTTTGGTATCCGAAGTGGGTGGGGAGGAACACAGTGCCTTTTCACTCATGCAAAAGAGCTGTAGTTTCTGGTATAGCCCAGAGTTCATACTCTTTTGGGTAACACAGTGCCCTGCAGGCACATTGGCCTGGGGCCCAGGGATCCATCAAGCAGCATTTGGGTGGCACTGCTTCCACATGTGGCTTGTTGGTGTGGGCATGATGCTCTGCAAACATCCAGCTGTTTCTGGACTTAGTCCTTAGAAGGACTGCCCTTCTGGGCAGGGCTGGTGCTGCTGTCTTTGCAGCACAGTTTTGACTATAGCTGACTTGACATGGGGCTCACAATGAATGGGTCATTCTAAAGCTGCTCCAAGATAGCAGCTGACAAAGCTGGTTTTGAATCTGAGCCTTCTGAATCTCTGTGCAGAGGAATTTATGAATCTCATGGCAGCTAGAAAAAAATGTCAGTGGAAAGTAATTTCTTTTGAATAAAGAAAGGGGAAGAGGAGGGTTATCAGTTAGTGGTGCTACACTTGAGAATGAAAAGGACAGTGATCCCTACAAACAAGGTCACCTTCATTTTTTTTTCTGTGCACTGGCTGTACAATTTGAGTGAAAAAACAGTTAAAGAACATCACACCACACCTGAAACAAAATGAGAACTATTTTTGTTGGCGGTTTGGAGTGGGTTTTTTTGGTCATGAGTAGCTGTGGTAAATAAAGAGAGCCCAGACTGATGCATAGTCATTTGTCTAAGACCAAACAAATAATTTCCTTTTTCCTCCAATTTTTGTCCCTATTCAGTCCTGAGATGGCTGCTTTAATAAAAACTGACCAAGTGCAGTGCTTCAGTGATTTTGATGGCTCCTTTTTTTCCACTGCCAGTGGAAGAGCTGTGAGATAAGAGTAGGAAAGCCATAGCCTTTAGAAGGTCAGTATTTCTCTATGGCATATCTGAAGGTATAATTAAATTAGGACACAAGCAAATTCATTAGATCCATCAGTGACTGCTACATTTGTATTGTTCAAAGAGCTATGTGTTAGAGGAGTGTAAGTTATACTGTGAAACAAATTGCTGAAAACAACTGATGTAGATTTTTGTGCAGTGAAGTTCCTCATCTGTACCCTCCACACATCCTTCCTGAGAGAGGCTTGTGCTGATTCGTAACTGAAGCAAATAAGGGTTAACTTCATAAGTGCAGCAGAAAATCTTAAGAAAAAATGAATTGTTCTATCTTCAGAGACACAGAGATGCACTCGGAGTTGAAGTCTTTAGGATCTATGGCCTCTTTGCAGTGCAGAATCATCATAATGTAATGGAATTAATCCAGCTCTCACTTGATAATAATTCAAGTTAATTTTTCTCTCCAGCTGCCCTGTGTTTCCCCCCAAGCTTTGACCTGTATTGTAACCTTAAAAAAAACATCTTCAAACATCTCAGCTCCAGCTCCTGAGTAAAACCTGGGATGTTCGTCTGGGCTGAAAGCTCTGAGAGCTCCAGCCTTTTCATGTGTGTGGGTGGGACTGTTCTGACTTCCAGTGGTGCTGGGATTTTGGATATTATCAGTCACAAAGAATGAAACAGATGTGTGTGTTACAGATTCCTAGGCTTTTAAACAAAAAATAAAAACAATGTAAATACAGCAGTAATGAAACAGGTATTTTCTATGCTACATAAATTACTAGTAGATAGCTAGGAGAAATTTAAAAAGCAGTAGAGAACTTAAGAAACTATTGTAGAAAAATGTGGATTCATTCATTTTTGTAGTGTGATGGGGGGGGAGGGGGAAGGAAACCAGTTGCCAAGATGAGTTATTAGAGGTACATTGCATTAAATGCAAGTCCAGAAGAAAATAATCTCTACATATACATGTTTCAAACATTTTGTGTGATGTTTTGATCACTATTTCTTCTGGAGGAAGTTATTTCTAACCTTGGAAAAGACAGGGAGGTTAACTTTAAACTGAGATTCCTTCTAGTAAAAAAGTCTTAAATTCTATTATTAATTCCCAATAAAAGTGAGTATTTTGAATAACTTCAGGGATGCCTGCGGAGTAGGTACATACTGGTCACACTCAGAAATACTTTCCTTTTAGGACATGGGTGGAAAACTGTAGGAACAGGACCAATAATTTAGTCAGCAAAGCACCAAGGAAGCTCCTGGAAGAATATAGTATACATTAAGGGACAGCTAGATATCTCTTTGAAATTATCTAAGAAAGTTAACACAAATTGAAGGTGGTATGAAGGTAAGGGCAGAGACAGGTTTAATTAGAGATTTAATTAAGGATGAAGTTGTATTAGCTAAGCTGAGCTGGCAATTACCAGGCAATAACTTATGGAATGGGGATCTTCCCTCCTTCAGCCTCACATGAGGCTGAGGGAGCTGGGGCCAGAGTGTGTCTCCTCGCTGTGCGGGTGAACACGTGTATTGGACCCTGTGACATCTGTGAACTTGTTGCAGCTTGAACCTTGATTCCAACCTGGATACCAGAGCAGCTGGAGGGCATTGTAAAAAAACCCAACAACTGATGCCAACAAATAAAAAAAAATCCTTTCCAGTTTGAAAAAAATTTGTCTGGAGAAGTGTTAGAGCACATCCAAAATCTCCCTGGGTGTTGTCCTGATTCTTAGTGATGCAGAAGGGTAACATGGAAAGCATTTGAGAGGGCTCTCTCTGGCAGGGTAATGCATGTGCAGGTACGTACAGACTCTTGCTTGCCTCTAGCAAACCTTGAGCTCAGGGAATTGTGAGCTTTTGTTACCCATTTTATACCCAAAAGAAGCAGAAGTCTGTCTACAATGAGAAGCGCCATTTTCTTCTCCTTTGCTGTAGAAAATCCCCCTCTCCATTGAACCCAAGAAATTTGCACTCTGTTGTAAATAACAATGAGGTTTAGTGTAAAAGGCTGGGTTTATCTCCTCCCCCCTCCCCAGCTTTCTTTCATTTTTGCAGAGGTTTGTTTTGTACTCCAGTGGAGCTGTGAGGAACGCATGGAACAGGAATCACAGTGGTGCTTTCATGGCAGGGCTGAAGCTAATCACTTGGCTTGCTGCTACAGGCATCTGCAGGCACCTTGAGCTGTGCTACAGTAGTGTGCTGGCTCTGGAGGCCCAGCTATTTTAAATCATAATAGTGACACAGTGTGCATGCCTTCTTTCAAAGAGCCTGGGCAAGCCATGCTGAGTTGATTTTCTTGGCACGCTGTGTACCTATAATTTTGTCTTATGTTTTGTAATGTTGGTATCTGGGCACAGAATCAAAAAGCTCCACTGAATATATAAGATCTTTTTTTTCCCAAAAGAAAAACACAACAACAAACACATTCTTTGTTTTTAGATTGATAATATTCCTTCCAACAGCTATAGATGTTTAAGAACAAAGAAAGTTACTGGGAAAAGAAAAAAAGGGAAAAGAAACTTCATGATTGTAGGAAATGTTTTGAGGCTTTTTTGGCAAGAATGTCCAGGTGTTTTGTTAGTGATTTTTCTTCTACCGCGATTTTGGTTCTCTGGTAGTATTCTAAAGTGACTGGGTTACCCAGGGCAGTGAGAAACAAATTATAACCTTCTATGAAACACCTGAAAAGCCATGCATGCTCTGATAAGCTGACTTAGTCCAAGAGAATTGTCTAAAGGTCACAGTTTATTCTGTGTTGGTTTGCATTTTTTGTGCTGTTTGAGGAAGTAAAAGGAGGAGGATCTAGTTCTGTTACTCCTCACTTCATGTGCCAATAGCCTGGTTTTCAAAGGTGGTGGCAGACACTGTGGGGGCTCAGCATCACTGAAAAGTCAGCCCTACCTCTGCTCTGAAAAGGAATTTGATGCCATATTGCATGTACAGGGCTGAAGAGGCAGCTGCTTTTCAGAGCGAGGACACCGAGCACCTGAAAAGCTAAACCTACCCTTGCTAATCTCTATGAAAACAGGAAGAGTAGAGTTCAACAAGGTTCTCAAACATTCTGTAATTTAGGATAATAGTGTAATTAACCCCATGATAATAGCATGAAATGGATAAGCGTGGATGGGGCTCCATTCAAGTACAAACAGAAGACCCAACTTCAACTGCAAAGTAACCAAGAGGGACCTTTCTGTTCCTGTTTTCTATTCATTGTATGAAATTGGTAAATGCTACCTACCTATGCTATTAGGGATGAGACTGAGGAAGAACAGCTTCTGAATACCAAGTAAAAAAAGAGAATGAGTGAGCTGTTTTTGGCAATTTTTTTGCTAGAGATCCACAACAGTAGTATTGGAGTATTACGAATGAGAACTTTTTGTGCATGGATTTTTTGGCCACCTCTAACTATTTCCTATGCATCAGTAACCAACTACTCTTAAACACAATATTGAAAAATTGTTGTGATGAAAAGTGTTCCTGTTTTTTTATTTCTCATCTCTGAGGATAGGGCTTTTCCCTACCATAGGAATGTTACCATGGTATGTTGCACCCATTTTTTCTCTTCTTCCTTTCTAACCTGAGATTTGTCTATTTCCTGTGATTGTTTCTGCTGATGCTTTCCCTAAGCATTCAGGTTTGACTGCTTCTGTCAAAGGCTTTCTGAAGTTATCCTTGGTTTCCAGAGGCAAGAAGAGGAGGACAGCTTGGTTTTGGTTCATGGTAGTCAGTAGACCCAAAGCTGTTCCAAAAGTGTGTTTTGTTTCCAGGCAAGAGGATTTGATTTCAGAAAATTAGCCTCTCTAGCTAGTTGTAGGGAGGCAGATTGGTTAAAGTTTACAACCTCTTTTTGTTTAGCCCCTGGAACAGGGCCATGGAGTCTCAAGTTTCCTGTATAAAGAGGGATCTGTACTCGGTCAGAAGGTAACCAGGCAAGGTACATGAAGGCTGCAGGGTGAATGGCTCTTTCAACAATGAAATCAGTTTGGGGTCTTTAAGATCTCAGCAGTGAGTTGTCTCAAGACAGTGTTGAGCAGGCAAAATTCATAAAACCCTCAGAGGGCCAAAATAACCACCCTTGAGAAAACAAAACAAAGCTTCAGAAAATACTAAACAGCAAAAAAATTCCTGCAAATCTGATAATCCTTATGAAGTTCTCTGGCTCTTGGGAAATCAGAGGAGGTGAGAGCTACTCATGTCTTCATTTCCTTCCCAGTGAGTCCTGTGTGCTTTGGCTGTTCACATGCATACCCATGGTGAATGGTATCTCATGCAAAATATCTTGGTGCACTGTTGTTCTGGGAGCAAATGCACCAATGCACCTTGAATTTGAGGATTATGATGAGCCATTCCTGCAAACAGGATTCACCTTGCTCCCTTCTTCCTGATGCTGAAGGCGTCACTATACAATTAGTAAATCATATTCATACATTACTCTAGAGCTCTCAGGCAGGAAAAAAAGAAGACATGAAGAAAAGAAACAGACTCTTAGAAATATTGAGTTCAAGAAACAGCAAACTTGGCAGCATTGAGAGAGATACAGTAGTGAAGCTTTGTGTTTTTATAATCTCGTTTTCCTGATTTCATTAAATTAGTGGGGAAATGCATTACTTGTTTCCTTTGCTCATTTTTCTGTTAGTGCACTGTTGTCTTTCCAGTAGCATGCTGTTTGATTCTTTTATTTTTCAGTGATTTACAGAATAAATTCCATCAAGAAGAAAAGAAAATGGTAGGCATCTGATTCTGACCATCTTTCCACATGGTTTAGGGAAGTTTGCAAATTGTCTTGATGCGTGTAAGTCCATCCTTGAATATCAGAAAGTTAACTCCCCCAGCACAGCAGTCTAAACTTTGCCACTTTCAGTATGTGGCTTTAAAACATTAGAAAACTTCATGTTGAGAAACATTAGAAAAAAACATTTAAAACCTGTAACTGAGCAGAAACATCACCAAAGCAATGACAGTTTATTTAGAAAACTTACGAAAGCCCCAGTATTTCTGGAGTATTTGTGGGACCTTGTTTTTGGTGAAACCATGAGGCTGAGGCCTGAGTTAATTTCATGTAATCTTAGGCACGTTGAGCCATAGCACTAGCACCCCTTTCCAGGCAGCTGGGAAACTCTTTATCCTCAAGGCAGGTTCTGCAGGGAAGGTGGGGTGATCCCAACCTGCTGCAGTGTGCAGTGGGGAGCAGCAATTGCTGGGTGTCTCTGTGAGGTCCTGGCAATTTTCTACTTTTTCTCATGTTGCAAGCAGCTCCATTGTGAGCTGGGTATTTGCAGGGATCTCCATAGACAGTCGTTCTTGCAATGAACTTTCCAGAAGTAAGCATTTCTTGTGCTCTTTCCCCTCTCAGTTTCTGATTTTCTAAAGGTACATCTGATACAAAGCTGTTTAAATATTTGTCTTTAAACAAGTGGGCCGGACAAGTGCTCAACACTGGGGAGAGAGCGCTGGGTTTTCTTGATATTTCCTGGTGCCTGTTTAGTTGTGATTTTTATGGAATACTAATTACTTTTTTTTGTTCTCTGCTTAAGCTAAGCAAGAAATAGGTATAAAGTCTGGCTCTCTAAGTGTGTGAGGTGATGCCAAGCGGTGTCAAAGAGTCCTTTTCTGGCAACAATGGGCTGTTGTTCAGTATCCTCACGCAGGTTAACCACAGAGCTGCTCCTGAGAATCCTTCTGATTTATGATGACATTGTTGGCAGCAGCAGAAAGCCCTCTAGCAGTGCTTTCCACAGTGCTGTGTCAGCAGTTTCTTAGATATACACACACTTAATATACGTATTTATAGCAGGGAATTCTGGCCCAGTTCTAGAATTTGCCCTGTTTTTCTTTGCACTTGAGTGATGTTTATTCAGCAGTAATGTATCTACCTACATCTCAGGTTGCAAATTTAGTGTCTATACAAATATCGAAGCTGTTCTAGTCAGAACAGCCCTGGGAAATGAATGAAATTAATTATATTGATCCTATGCTTCAAATGCCTTGCTAGGAGGAGTTCCTTGGGAGGTAAAGAGGCAAGGAATTCTGGTTCTGCAGTGATACAACTTGTCTCAATAAAGCACATATAATGGGATTAGAGAAGCAGCTCTGGATTCACATATACAATAACTATAATGCAATTATTATTTGTCATCAGAACACAGCTTCTGCTATGTTTGAAAGACATGACTTTTCCAAATTGAAGGGGAAAAAAGGCCTTTGATCTCCATTTATCAAAATTTGCATTAAAATGTTGATTTCCTCTAGTATCATTCTTGATACCCTCTTTCTGCCTTTCCCTCTGTTCCCCAGGAATTAAGGAAGCTCTGCCCTGCTTTGGCTTATATATAATTTGTCCTTCATCTGTTTCTTATTGCTGTTCTCTTCTTGGGCAAAAATGCTGATAAAAACTACACAAATGTAGAACTCATGAGATTTGTATCTTCAACCTTTATTTGAATGTTTTTAAGGTTGTTTTTGGTTGGTTTTTTTTTTTTAGTTTTGGGAGGCCCCCCAGTCTTTGATTTGCCTAGAACAAGCTACAGTTTTTTCTGTTCTGAGGCAGTAACATAATGAAATTTTTTGCCAATATTGAGCTACACACTGGTATAACACCAGTTTCTAGAAGGCAGCCTGTGGACTATGCTCAGGTCCAGTCAAGATCAATCACTCACACAATTCAGGCTCTTAATCTTTTCTTCTAGTTTGTGAATGCATAGAGAAAAAGAAGTGAAAGCACATAAACAGCTTCTTTATTGTATTGGCATTTTATTGCATCTTGCCAGCCGTTGGTGCAGAGTGACCGGGTTAGGGATAAATGATGACCAACAGGAGGGGTAAATGCACGGGATCACAAGTGGGATGGGAAGTACTGGTGAGGCATTCCTGCTGCTGCCAGAGATGTGTGGGAGTAGCCGGGCTATATCCAGACTATGCCATGTTTAGCTCCAAATTCTGCCTTTGGGGACAAATCCCACAGCATATCATGTGCAGGCACCACAGGCCTGACCTCTTCCTCAATTATGTCACTTCCTGCTGTGATGTCCAGGATCTTATTAGGCTTCTCAAGGAAATCATTTAATACCACCTGTTGAAGAAACATTTCCTTCTTAATTTTGCAAAGCCTATTGCAGTTAATATCTAGGCATGCCAGGATTTGGAGTTCTCTGTTTTTCCTGAAGAAATTCTTATAGGATATGAGTGACTGATAATTTGTTGGATGAACAAAGTCCTTGATTGATTATCATTCTGCCTTTCTAAGGGTTTATTTTGAATACCTTGTTTGACACAGTAGGATTTAAAAAAACGCTGAGTTCTTTCATACTGTGGAATTATTCCTGGTCACAGAGTGCATTAAATGCAACATAAAGGCTTCAGTAAAGAGAATACAGTAACATTCTTACAGAGATCTGTGATGCAGTTCTCAAGCTCACCTCAGCCATAATGTTTTTTCCAGGTACTTCCCACTCATCTTTTTTCTCTTGTTTTTCTCTTGTTTTTCCCTTGTTTACATGTGAATGAGAGGTTTTTTTCTGCATTGTCTGGGCTCAGACAGGATTAATTGGCATTGCTGGGAAAGACTCCTGAACTCGCTTGTGTTGGTCTCAGTCTTGGCATCACCCCCACCAAGCCTGAATATCACACAAAGTGAAAGTCCTGGGGTTTTGCTGCTTGGGAGCATGGGCTAAATGACTGCTAAGGGATATTTGCTGCTGACATCTCTGTGGGAAGGTAAAACCTATCATTTTCCAGACAGTTATACTGTGGATTTCACATAATTTACCCAAAATCTTGTCTTATCAGAATTAAGTTTTCTGCTTCAGAAGATGGAGGGCTAGAGTTTTTCTTAAAAAGTCTTTTTTTCTTTTTTTTTGGCTAGAAATTTATTTTTGTTGACATTGCTCTTAGAAAAGGCAATTAATTTGTCTGAGGTTGCAAAAAAACTTGGATATTCGGCATTAAGGAAATCAGGCCCAAGGGTTGTACTTTGGCAGAACTACTGAAGAGTTACCATTTTGCAGGAAGCACAGGATAGACTATACAACTCCTAATGCATTTGTTACAACTTTTCTTATTATCTGAGAGAACATCTGATCCATTGTGTAATTTTAAATATATATTTTGATGATTATTATAAAAACTTTTACAATTAAGCACCTGACAAATGCTGACTGAATGAGGAATGCAATGCCCTCTTAAGGCTTTCATTTTATAAGCACAGAAAGTGAGTTTTCTTGTCTGTCTTTTAAGTCCTGTAATAATTTCTGCTTCCATAAATGCACTGTTGGTGAGATGATATTATTTATTGGTGAACAAGCAATTTGCTGCATTGGGTAAATAGGCATGTAATTCCAGGAAAGCTCAAAAATTAGGAAGTTTTAGTGAAATGAAAAAACAGCTCTCTACTAAGAGAGTGTGTGTGCATATACAAGTCTAGCTAAGTGCGAATTTGGTTTGGGTAGGAAAAATAAATAAATAAGTACATAAATATAGCCGTGAGTCCCTTGAATCTGTCCTGGTCCTCTTGGACTGTGTCAGACAGTATTTCCCTGTCCTAAGCACAGCAAAGTGTCTGCCAGGGTCCCTGTACCTGCTTGTAATCAGCCAGACAGCATCTGCAGTGGAGGGTGAGATACACAGCAAATTAAAAAGCAAAGGGGAAGCCAGAACATAAAAGAGATAAAAGCAAACTTGCCATGAGCTACTGTTGTGGGTACTTTTATAACAATTCAGCTGAGTATAAGAGCCAGGCTCTATCCTCAGGATCTGTAGAATCCCAGAATGGGTAAGGTTGGAAGGGACCACGGTGAGTGACCTGGTCCAACCTCCCTACTCAGGCAGGGCCATCCCAGAGCACATGGTAATGGAATATTACCAATATTGCCGAAGGGACGTGCCCTGACTTGTCTGGCCCCTGTGTCTGAGCTAAATAGCGGCAATTGAGGTGTTCAACCCCAAAGGACACTATTAGCCAGCTCACGTGGCAACAAGTCCAGACTTGCAGGGCTCCGGAGGTGGTGGTGGGCTTTGCCAGAGAGACTTAAGGCAATGGTGAAGGAAAAAGGAGGCGGTTCTGAAGGAGGGTTTAATCCAGAGGTTTTATTCTGGCCCGGAGGCTTCTGAATCCAGCAACAGCTCCAACAGAACTCCTATCAGAGCTCTTCACAGCCTTCTGACTGCTTCCAACTGACCTCGACCGCATGGCCTGCTTGCCCTTTTAACCCCGGGGGAAGGGAGGGGTCGCAAACCCACCAACCAGGTGAGGGAGAGGAAGGTCCACGAGACAAAGGGACACCTGGATTGCTCAATGTCCCCCAGGGTCTAAGGCATCTTTTGAATTTGCCCAACCACACAACGCCCCTTATTTGACAGGCAGTTCTCAGCAGGAGTCTGGGTAGGGGAAGGAGGTGATTGACACCTGGGGAAGGGATTTTTCAGGGAGAAACCTGGAATGCTGGGGCATCACACTGCAACAACATGGCACAGGATTGTGTCCAGACAATTCTTAAATATCACCAGTGAGGGAGAATCCACAACTTCTCTGAGCAATGTGTTCCAGAGGTCAGTCACCTGTCCCTTCATCCAGGTCATAGATGAAAAAGTTAAATAAGACTGGACCCAGTATTGAACCTTGGAGGACACCACTAGGGACATGGATTCCAACCATCTGGAATTAAGGATGATGCAATGCAGTGGTGCTTAAGAATCAGTCAGGTTCTTTTCAAGATTGTTTTCACTCCAACTTCTCATGTGTAAATCTCATTAATCTCAATGTGACTACAAGCAGGCTCAAGAAAAAGGCAGTGTGTTTCTGGAACTGGCTCTGGAAAGCACCATGGATTGAGCAGGAATAGCTGTATTTAACACTTAATCTAATGGAGACATGCTCTTCTTTACATACTTCCCTGAAAGATGAAAAAAATAAAACACACACCAATGGCAGAATTTAACAAAGGTAGAGAGTGGACATCAGCATAATACAGAATTGCTTGGCTTTTGCTTACAAGTTTGGCTGAAGCATAAGTGAACAATTGCACATCTCTTTATTTAGGCTGCTTGAACCCACCAGGCTCCACTGACCTTCCCTGCAGCAGCTTGCTTTCTCCAGGAGGTGTAGTACATTTAAGTTTAAGGTGTAGTACACTTCAAGGTTATTTGTTCATTTTTAAAAAAATTTATTTGAAAGAGACTGTTCCCAAATTTAATGTTGCACACTTGGCTTTAATTCATCAAGGTACTTAAGTGTGTGCCATGTGTAAGTATAAATGATTACTGTCCACTTCAGTTGGAAGTACTGTTGCTTTAGATTTATGTTCTGCTTGAGTAGCTTGTTGAACAAAGGTCCTCATTTGTAGTTAGGTTTCTTTTTTTCCCCTAACTTTAAAAACAGCTCTCACTTTACTGTTTTAAAAAGCTTCCAGCTTTTACAAGAAAAGTGGAATCACAACTGCCGTGGCCTTTTGTCCCTGTATGTATAAATCCTGCTTAGTGTGTGAAAGCAGAGGATCCTAACCACATGCCCAAAAATCCATGTATGTCTAGAAATTTTTAACTTTCTTATCTCTGGTGATAAGGACCAGACAATTTGCCAGGACGAAAACTACAGATTCCCAAAGACCAGGTCACTGCAATGAAATCAGGGCTAAACAACTTCATTTTATGTGCCAATAAGTTACATTTTATAGTGTTGACTGGTGAAAAGCAGCAGTCTCCTGTGTCACATTCATTTATGCAGGACTCATGAGATTTCCTTCCAGTCCTTTACTCACCAATCAGCACTGTTGTATAGGATTTAGGAAGTCACTAATAAATCTCACATAGCAGTACAGATTGATGAGAATGGGGTATGATTAAAGCTGGAAGTGCTTTTGAGTTGTCTGCAAGATACATCCATGTGTAATTTTTCTCTTATGTAATGAAAAAGTTTTGTCATATTTTAGTCTTAGAACCAGATCCCTCATGGTGGAAATAATTGTGAAGTTCTACTTTGAAAGAAAAAGTCAAAAAACCTTACATTACATTACTTTCACATTACAAAAGTAAGAAAGTCACTATTTTGGGGTAAGTTTTAGAGTCAGGTGAGTTTTAGGCATCAGGATGGTGATGTAAGATTTTCCTGGAGCCTTTTCTTCTCCAGGCTGAACAATCCCAGCTCTCTCAGCCTGTCTTCACAGACCTCTGATCAACTCAGTGGCTTCCCTCTGGACCTGCTAAAACAGGTCCACGTCATTTTAGTGTTGGAGGCCCCAGAGCTCCAGAAGGGGTCTCAGAAGAATGAAGTAGAGGAGCAGAATCACCTCCCCTGACCCGCTGGCCACAATTCTTTAGATACAACCCAGGATATATTTGGCATTCTGGGCTGGAAGCATGCACTGCTGGGTCACATTGAGCTTTTCATCCACAAACAGCCCCAAGTCTTTTTCTCCAGAGCTTGTCTTGATCCGTTCTCCACCCAGCCTGTATTTGAGCTTGAGGTTGTCCCAACCCAGGTGCATCAAATTCATGGAAATGTTGTAGAGTTAAGTTGTTTGGTTATGTACAATCAGTGTAAGGTTACAGTGGAGGGGAAAACCCCATGAGCTAAATTATTGTGAACTTTATGTTTGAATACTGAAAGTCTTTAATTCAAAATGAAATCCCTATTTTACTGAAAATAGGAGGTTCCTTCAGCAGCTTCTTCCTAAAGATACAACCCATAAAGGCTTGAAATACTGAAAATTGAAAACAGTAATAATTACAGCAATGAAATGAGAAATTCTTCGTTTAATGTGATTATATCAATATCTGTCACTTCTTTCTAAGCCAACCATGACATCTCTTCCTATAGTTTCCCAATCAAAGCACTCATCTGTGTGCTTGTACGTAATCTGGCATTTCTCCCATCTGTTCTCTGGATAATGAGTTGGGGTTTGTTTTTTTTTTTCTCAAAATGTAGTAATTTCTTGTCCATCAAAAATAGTTTTATTAAATACATACTGAGTAGGAACTATGATGCTCAGTATTTTTCACTGAATAGTATTACATGAACATTTTCATAGCTCAACCTCTGATCTTTTATAGCCGTCTTAGAGTCAAGAAGAGATGGAAGAAAAAGTACAGCTAATTTACTAACTGCTGACAAAGTCTCCAGATATGCAGAGAATGGGAGTTGCTTAAGGAAGGGAGAATTTCCATTTTTACAGGGTGTTTCCAAGGGCACTGCTTCTGCCGTCTACCCCTTCCCATAGTCACTTTGATTTAAAGGAGCTTAAGTATATCCATGATTGCTTTGAGCCCTACTTCAGCTCACATCAAAGTGTGTAGAAAAACTGGCAATTAACTTTAAGGTTGTAGGATCGTGACCTTGCTTCTAAGATCAGAAATAGGATCGCAAGTAGCAAGTTAGGCAACGTTACACTTCAGGACGGTAGCACCTATAAAGCCAGTAAATTTCAGTGCTTATATTCAGCTCTGAGGGGAACTGATCACTGATTTTAAATGTCTCAGTACATTTTTCAGATTTTAAGTTATTTTTACATTTTTTTCTAGAGCTATTTGAGAATTTTGTGCCGGGAAGTTTTAGTATGGTACTTTTCCCATCAGAAAAAACAAAAAGTGAAATTCCATTTTGCAATGCATATTTCATATTTGTAAAAGTATATTTTTGTTAAAACACTTAAATTTCATTTAAGGGATCAATCTAAAATTCTGTTGACCAGGCAACTCTGACTGGTGCATAAGTGCCATTTAGAATGTGTCCAGAGGTCAGCTAAGTCTGTGCTGGCATGTGCAGGTGAGCTGCTGCCTTATCTAATTGCAGTTAGGAAGGCACATCTTCATTCTCCCAGCCCATCATGTTGACCCTGTGAATTTCTGTGCTCAGGGATTTGTGTGCTGTAGGGCTGCTGCATTATGGTGAATATATTTCAGCTAAAGAGCATGATCTGTCTAAGATGATGAAGGGAGCTGACCATCAGAATTGCTTTTGCCAAGCACAGCTCTGCTGCTCCAGGTGCACATTGCCGATCCCAGAAATAGTATCCTGGCAGTGTCCATTTTACTCATTCAAAAGGAGTTTGTATTCAGATATGACACTGTGGCACTTTGTGTTCAGGACTGGTGCATATTTTGCCTGCAAGATAAATGCAATGACAATCTTCTTTCCCATGGGAATTGTCTTGAGTGAACTCATGACCATTTCTGTGCAAGTGTGAGAGCTGCAAGAGTTAGATGCTGTATTTTCAAACCCTTACACTGCTGTCTTAAGGAAAAGCTGCTTTTACTGGAGGAGGTGGAACACCACTTGAAAAGCATTGGTTTCTTTAGTGATGTGCAATGCTAACATCAAAAAGTCCCTCACTTGGGCTTGATGTGCTTTTCATTAAAGCTCCTTGGAGGTCAAACGGTGCCAGACAGGGTCCCAGAGGCACAGAGCAGAGAACAGAAGAACTCTATGAAGTTTACATGACACAGAAACACTTTCTGCATATGGCTTTGCACAGAATGCTCACTTTGAAATGTTTTTACTTACATAAAAATAACTGGGGTTTTTTGGTTTTTTTTCAAAGCACAATCACTTCTAAGGAGCTGTGTGATTTATTGTTTGTCCTGTACGTTTTCTTTGCTTTATAGACTATTTAATTAGCAAAGGTCCTTCTGTTTCTGAGCCTTTTGAAATAAGTTCAGGTTCTCTCTGACAGCTGCCATTTTTTATACCCTGATACCATTACCTGCAGCAAATATCTGCTGCTCAAGCTTGCTTTTCTCTGATCCTGCTCAGTCACGAAAGGCAGTGGTCTCCCTGCTTACTCCTTGCCTTGTCTGCCTTTTTTTTTTTTTTTTGCAGCCAGATGGTGCATGCCACATGTAATTTGTGTCAAAACCAGTTAATACTGAACTGCTGCAGCACTTTCTTCGTATATGGTTGGTCTCATCTTGTAACAGTTGGTGGATTTCACAACTTGTTTCGTTGTAGGACAGTAAGTGCACTCTGAAAGAAGCAGGTACTCCATCACAGAGACTGAATATGATAAGACAGCTCTGGTTTATGCTATCACTATAAAAAGGTGTTTACCTCAGTACAGTTAGCATTACTTTCTTCCCATAATCCCAACATAGAATGTCTTTGTGAGAGTTGGAGGGAGGTGCAACTTCTCTTCTCTTCTGGCACCTCAGTAGATGTTGTTCATTGTCATCTGATTAACAACAGCACCAGCATAAAAAAGATTTGTTTCCACTGGCAAAATCTATAAAATTAGACTTTGTTTTCATAAAATCTGTTATTTGGGTTTGCAGCATGATGGATGAACAACTAATTCCAGTGCCGCTGAAAGCTGATTTTAAAAGACAGTGAACCACAACAAAGGCAAAAGCTTGTGTGGAAGACATGGTTGGCTTTGTGGCAGGAGTTGCGTAAAGGAACGGTATAGTCATGCATGACAACATCCTTTTCAGAGAGAAAAGGCAGGAAGATTAAATAGAGTTAATGTTACAACTTGTGTTTAAAGTACTAAAGTAGGCTCCTTGCCTCAGTAACATATACTTTGATGAGAAGAATTTGAGCTCATTTCAGATGATAGAAGGTGAAATGTTCATGGCAGAGACTACAAAGCAGCGACATTTCTTTTGCAGGTGCTTGAGCGTCAGTTAGTAGTCATACATCACAGGAAAATCCATTTTGGTCATGTAAATAACTGGCTGTACGTTCACAAAAGCAGAGTAAAGTTATAAAATCAAGATGTTGGTTGTAGCATTGCTCTGTGGTGCGTCTAACATGTTTTCTGGTCTGAATGGAGGTACTGGCATTTTTTTAGCTTCAGTCTTACACATACCTAATTAGGTGAAACAAGTTGCAGTTTTTTGTGCAGTTACATCATCTCAATTTTATAAAAAATTAAGAACACAAGGACTTGTATTGACAGTTAAATCCATTTTTCTACCAGTATATGTGTAATATGGTACATTAAATTAATTGTTCTTGCAAGGTGCTAATCATTTCTTCTCTCTGATTATCAGAAAAGTGCCTTTCTTTCCTGCCTAATCTGTTTGCAGGAAAACCAAAAATGGTATCCAGTTGTATCTGTTCTGTGCAATTGGCCACAGAAGTTGTAATGGGATTTAAAAACCCAACATATGTGACCCATTGCGTGTCACTGGTGGAATAGACTCTGGAATCCTTCAGGATGGGATGGCAGGCTCTGATATCCCTCTAAAACTTATTATCCAAAAAGGTGTGTTATCAGCCTGAAAAAGAAACCCACAGTGTTCATTGGTCACCAAGGTTTATGAAAATAGGACCTTGAACAGTCAGTGTGTGTTTGACCTTTTGACTTCCAGAGAATTCCTGGCAGCTCTGTCCAACCAAAGGACTGTTTACACTGGGTATATGAGGCATTCTGAGATTGAGCTAGGATAGCAAGAAATACCAGGAATTATTATGTAGATGATTCAGATTAAATAAAAGAACAAAATGCCAAAATAGACTTCAATGTCTATGTAAAATTTGAAACATGCTCCTTCAGGTATCTACATCTGCATCCAGCTGGCAGAACTTCTGGATACCTTTTGCATATAGCTACATTTACCTGTAGATCTTTTTATAAAGTAAATCTATTAAAAAACATACATATATATATATATGTATATGTATATCTATACACATATAATTTATATATATTTATTTCAGTAATTGAATTGAGAACATTTGTGAGGGATGAAATTAGATCTTGCTTCCAAAAAAAAATCTGTTTTTAAATCTTGCAGCTTTGTTATGGTAGTATGTTTTATGTTACACGAATTACTCTCCTTAATGTGAATATCTGGAAGATACATTCACCATCGGATTTAACTTGGATTTTGGAATGTCCACAGAAAAAGGATCAGCAGAGCAGTAATAAAAAACAGGCATTTAGTACATTTTTTTCTGACACATCTGTGAGCAGTAAAGAGACACAGGGTTTTACCAGCCCTGAACATTCAGTCATAAGTGAAACTTTACAACTGCAGTAACAACAGCGCTGTGAAAACATTCACTGGATTGCCACAAACTCTCTACTTACTACTGAAATCCTTAGATAAATATTGAATGAAATTTCTTATTGCAAGGCATGGCAAAGGAAAACAAACACACTTTCATATCCACTTTTTTCGCCTCCAAGGTACATCAGGTGACACGGAGGCACATTAATTGAAGGTGATTTTTAAAGGCTTGGTTTCCAGGCTCTGAGTTGCTACAGGTGTATCTCTCTTGTGGTTACTAGGAGTGAAGGACTGAGGTTGTCAACCTAGCAAAAGAAAACATCATGAATACACAAAATCCGTGTATGTGGCCACATACAGCTTCTGTATTTTTCTCTTTAACTTAGCATCTCACAAACGCTGACAAGTTAATTTAAAAATTGGAGTCTGTTTTGTGTTTTGATAGTATTAGAAATGGATGTTTATAAGAGAGACTTTAAAAGATGCAGACATTCCCTTAGTTTGTAAAGCTTCAGCTCTGCATGTCTAGGTAAACAAGGTTTTTGCTTCACAGAACCACAGGATCATTTAGGGTTGGAAAAGACCTTTAAGATCATCAAGTCCAATCATTAACCCAGCACAGCCAAGTCTACCATGAGGAATGCTGTCTTATTTATCTTCCTGTGGATTTTATTTTCTGTTTGGTTTGGGGTCTTTTCTGTTTAATCACATCTTCTGAAAATATTTTCAGCATTTCAGAATTGCAGTAATTTTTTTGTCTGATGTGGGATAAAAATAGCACTACATAAAGAAAAACATGTACTGAAATACTGATATGAAATGGTTTCCTATTTTATTAGTCATGTTAATACCATCTGAACCTGCAGAACTGAATCCAAAGTGACTCTATCCTTGAAATAGTTTCTGTGCTCTTCTACTTTTTTCTTAGGAAAGCCAAAGTGTAAGAAAATTTCCAGAATGTTGATGCTGTGCCCAGAACATTTGAATTTACTTAATGCCAGAAAATCAGATATGCATATCGGCAGTTGGTCAGATGGTAGCACAGTTCACTGTTTTTATCAGTGAGACACACTGCAGTGAGTGTCTTTTATGGAAAGACCTTTGAACAATATCCACATCATAGGGAGTTCACCATAGTGTGTGAATTCTGGGGTGAACAGGATTTTAATACAGTTACTGCTAGGCTGGAAGCAGGTCATACAATGGCAGAAAATACTGTCAGAAATAGGCAGTAAATGTCATTCTGTGCATTAGGGCCTGGATTTCTAAAGAAGTCTAACAAGCTTGGCTTGTTAATGGTCTCTGAGAGCAGAAGTGTGTCTGAGAGACAGGGATCTGAGTTCCACCTCACGGGCTGTGATGAGATCTGTGCTTTGAATTGGAAGTGCCACTTCTAAGTTCAGAATTAGACACTGGCCTCCACAGCATTCACGCTTCCCTAGCACTCAGCAGAGAGCCTCTGGCACACATCCACTTTGGGCAAGCCTGGGCAGGTTGCAGTAGAGAGAACTCTGTTTTCTGGCCCCAGCAGCTGATAACTGCACTTCGAAGGGGTCGCATTTGTTCCAGGGCCAACATCATGGAGCCCATGTGGCACATCAGGTCCTTCTGCTGCTCACTTTCTGGAGTGATGTTGCTTGTAGAAGAGTTAAAACTTGAAGAGAGTAGTGAGTGGGAATGCCTGAAAAAATGTCAGCCTGCTTTCTGAGAGAAGAGTACCTCGAGAAGAGGTTCTTCAGTACCTCTGAGTACTTTTCAAGCACCAGGCTTGGCACATCAGAGCTGCATACCTTGACATCAGCATTGTTTTCTTCAGGAACAGACAAATAACGTGCATGCTAGAAACTGAATTAAGCTGACATGTCTTCTACATTTAGCAGTAAGTGCTGCAAAGCAGGCCAAAACCTATAGATGTGCGTGTGAGCAGTGCCTTCTCAAAAACAAGTATAGGTTTTAGTCTGTCATTCACAGAACCATTCACAATAATGGGCTCAGGATTTATCATAACAGCAAGAGCAAAGATCAGAGGTAGTAAGCGTTGACTGATCCAGATGTCACCAGTGAATGAGCAAGGCCCAGTGAACAGGTAGGGCTTGTTGTGATCTTCTCACCCAAGGGTATGCTTTGGTTCTTTGATTTCTGGTCTCTTTGCCTTCCATACTAGCCACTAGTTTTCAGAGTCTTGCCTTTCCTCAGAAAATGTGATTTTTCAGGGCTCTGGAATAAGTAAATTGCAGAGCCTGTAGTTTCTTTGGCATCCTGCCTATCTGCAGCACAGCCCCTAGATCAGCTTCCCAGTGCGGGATCACCTGCCTCCTGGATTGTTCCTGCTCATCCTGCACTCAAAAAGTATAGCAGTCTATTGAATAAAATCTTGTTTAAAAAGCAATTTTGCATTAACATTAAGGGAATATGAAGACCCTAAAGTGAGGTTATGTTTCGTTTAGTTTGGATGAAGACAGCAACTCTGTAATGTATTTTTGTTAACATTTCCATATTAAGTCTGTCAGAGTATCAGACAAATTTTGAAGATTTGTAAGCAATTAGGTGGTGATGATAGGATAAGTAAAATGTGTGACTGAACTTGTCCGGTCAATAAAAGGAAGGGATGAACCCTTCTGCTTGGTTTCCAGGTAGGTCAGAGAGACATAATTGCTGTGTTGCTCAAATTAGAAACCAGAACAGTTGTTTTGGTGTGTTTAACCTCAGCTGCACGCAGCATGTCCTCACAGTAACCTCCCCATTTGCTTGTGAATAATACCTCATCAAAGAGCCAACTGGCCACCATTTTATTATGAATTCTAAAATGCAGCATAAAATTAGTAACATCAAAGAGACCACTCAAGAAACTAAGGTTGGCCCTACCTACCGCGTGCAGAGGTTGTGTTTCTGTTAAATCTAGCTTCAGGTGGCGATGCTGAGTTTGCTCCAGAGAGGCTGCCTCAGCTCACAGTTTCTCTGTGAATAATCTCTCAGAATAATCCTTAGTTCTGAAAGATTTTTGCATGTTATTTAAAATAAATTATTTTCTTTTTTCACCAATATCCTAGCTTGATGCAGTTCACTTTCTTGTTTAAAATGGAAAAAATTGCATTATTCTGTATTTTCAGCACTGTTGTTTTGTCTTCTTATAAAAGACCTCTGATGTGCAGTGTGCCACACGTCTTGATTTTCTAGGAGGATGACCTCCCTTTTCTTCATTTTGCCTGTCTGTGCAACCAAGAAAATAACACTTTACTTGCTAAAACTAAAGTAAAGCTAAATGCTTGCTGCTCTTCATTCTTTTTAATCTAGCTTTAAAACTACACCAGTACAATTCACTAGCAACTCAGAGTTTCTGAAGGCAAAGGCATTTTACATCATGATAATAGTGAAGAATACTTTTGTCGTGTGTTAATGAGTTTTGTTTTTAGATTAAGAGTAAATGGGTTTTGGCATCTATTAGGTGAAAATAAAAGTGAAGGAGACTAAATATTTTGTAGCACTGCACCTACATTTGGCAATAGCAAGACACAAAGAAACTTCCCAGCTGGTGTGTAACTCTCATGGAGTCCTGGCTGGTTTTAGACTTCCCATAGATTTGTCAGTCAGAGCTCTAGGAAGATTCAGAGATACTCGGTACATATTATCCAAAAATTTTTAGGAAAACAGGAAATTATTAGAAGTCAGTGGCATAAAGAAATACAGTCACAGTACAAGGGAACTCCTTTAGGCTACATGGATCTTGAAAGGCACAAGAAACCATATTTTAGAAACCTGGACTTAAATAATGTGTGACAAAGCTATGGTCAAGCCCTAGTCAGTCAGACGTCACTGGCAAAACTCCTGTTTTAATTCTCAAAGCTGAGCATGTAAAAATTTAGGCATATTTTGGAAGAACACTATAACATACTTTATATTAAGTACTATGTATTGACTGATCCATCAGTGTTTCAAATCTCTCCCAAAACAAATATTTTGTGTGTACCTTGGTGTCCCCAGGAACAAGAAAAGCCATAAAACCAGCTGGTAAGTGTGTTACAGTCACATTTTTTTTTCCCTGGTGTGGTCATTTCTAGATTCCCTTGCCAACTCAGTTTGCTACTTGATTTTGGTATTCCTTCATGACCTAGATTTTTTGGGTTCAGCAGACACAAAAAAGGAGGAAATCTCTATCCAAGTATACAGGTACACCAGCTTTACCCCCTCATCTCTGGAATATTCTTCTAGCCCAGCTGGTAACTTGAAGAAAAGGCTCCAAGGAGAAGGTTCAGACCCAGTGGTCCTCCAGCCCTTGCTGTGGACCTGGGATCTAAACTCATATGATACAAGTTTGGCTACTTTTCTGAAATTTTAAATTTAAAAGGAGATTTTGATAGAAGGGAACTTTCTTGCTTTTTTACCTGGAAATCCTTCCAGCTTCTCCTACCAAAACTTTAAGGTAGGATGAAGTGCCAGAAGATTATGCCAGACACCAAAACAGTGCTTTTGAGTCTATGAAGGAAAAAATGAAAGGCCTGTGGCTTGAATGGAGAGGAACTGGGGGGGAAAAAAGAGAGGTGATAGATTTACAATGCAAATGCAGCCCTGTATAAGTGACCTAAATATAGACAAGCATTTCGTATTTCCTTCTAGAAATTCCATGAAATTTTTAAAGTACTGAAGTATTGAAGTGTTTTTTTCTTTTTTACCTTCCATGTGCTTGAGTTTAGCCCATCTCTTTTTGTATGCTAAGCCTGCATGGAGGAGAGCTGCCACCTTGAAGAGGGTGCTTGGCCAACCCAGTCCCCACCCCATTACTGGGAGCTGTCATTTCACCCAGAGGCCATAACTGCAGGAAATAAAACCAATAGGAATGTTACACAAGTGTGTGTACATACCAGTCCTCTAAGTGACTTATTTATAGTCTGAGCCGTAGTGCCTATTCATTAAAATCTCACAGAAGCCGTCATCCCCTGGCCCTTAAGCTGTAGAATTCTATTTAATACCCTCTTGCTCAGAAATCAGCAGCTCTCCAGACAATGCAAGTTATGACAAAAACTCAGCCTTGGGCTGCTGTCACTCGAGCTTTGGATTGAGGATTTTGGCCATCATGGCTGCTGGGGACGGGGACACAGCTCGGGGCACGGTTTGTTTTCCGTGCGGGAAAAGCCCGCAGCGTTCCCTGCAGGGGCTCAGCCGGGGCAGGGGCGGGTGTTGGCAGAGCTGGGGCATCGTCAGCCAAGGCAGTCGTACATCACTGTTCTCCTTCACAGCCAGGGAACGTGAGCAGCAGAGAGGAAGGGATTTGCAAAAGCTGTGCTTGAGGTTTGGTAGCTGTGCTCTAAAGCAAGTGAAATATCAGGATTTTGGAATGGCTGGAAAGACAGAAAGGCATAAATGGTGCTTGGTATTGGGTTTTAAATTATTCGAGCAAGTAGCTGTTGTTCACGTCAGGCAGGTACTGAGAGGTATTTAAATGCTGCTGTAGTCAGTGGGAGTGGAACACTTAAATACCTTTCAGAGGTTAATGTCAGAGGTCAAGAGAAGGATTTCAGAGACATTGAACTTCACCTCTATAGAGCAAATGAGTTGGAAGCTTTTGTCTCGAGGTCAAATTGAGTGAGGTGCCTGTTCAGTCAGGCATCCAGTCCCACACCTGTACCTGGCACCTGCCAAATCTGCACAGTCAGCTAGTTGCTAATGGCCACTGGGCTAGTGCTCCCTCTTGGAATGTCAAACTGGAAGGTTCCCTCAGGAATTTGCAGATGGGATATGTGACACCATGAAATACCATCTCCTGCTACTCTGCCTTGGCTTGAAAGAGCAGCATATACAAAATGTTGTAGGTAGTGTGGTTGGTTTTGTTTTTGTGAGTTTTTTGTGAAAGCAAGCCAAAAGTTTATGTGTAGGGAGAGGTTTTCCTTGACACTCAGTTTAATAATAAAATCTTTCTTTGTTTTTTTGTACCAGTGACAGGTCCTACATTTGAGTAGACCAAAATATCTCTAATGTTTTCTCTGTGGTTCCCTTTTCTTTTAGTTACAGTCCACACTAGAGGATTCTTCCAAGGTTTTTCAAGCTTCTAAATGCCTACAAGAGTTGCTATTAACTTAACACAATGCTCTGCCAGCCATCTGTTGTGGTTTATATCATTAAATATCAGTAGGGGCTATGTATTACAGAACAGGGAGAAAAGCTCTGACATAACAGAACTTGTCTCCCAGAGGAAACGATGGAGAGCCAGAGGCTACATCTTTTTGGACATTTAAAGCAGCTCAGAGTGAAGTGTAGGAGCTTGTATTGCAGGGTATTTTTGCAATCCTATCTGTGCAACCACAGAGGTCTAAAGTCTTCCTGGTTCTTAGCAGGCAGAAATTAGGATGAAGTATGTAGACCTTTAAGAGTGACTTACATCTTTCTAACTGTAGAACACAATGTTTCCCCATAATAAATTTGCATTGCAAATGACACTGCTTGAAATATGTGTCTCCAGGAGAAGTAGAAAGAATATACCTTATATGTATTTGCATTTCAATAGCACCTGAAATGTGTTGCAGGTCTTCTGCTTGCATCTGGCTGTCTTGGATAATCAGAAACCCAATACCCAGAGGAATTGCTTTTACAGGAAACAGTCCACAGCTGGATCATGAGATTATAGCAGATTTCACAGAGACTGACTGATGGAAGAATTGCAGCCAGTTTGGGCTCGTGGAGTAGCTCTGCATGTTTATATCTCTGCATGGTCTGGTTTTATCTGCTTTACCCAAAGGAAAAACATACTGAAGGTTTTCTCCTAAATAGCCTTAGCATCTGACTTTGCAAATGCCACTTTATTTCTTCCACTGCAGTACATACGCAGCTTCTCTGGTGTCTGTCCTGTCTTTCCCAGCTTCTTCAGCTGGAACAGCCATGGCAGGTAAAAAACAATTAACAGCAAAATAGTGTACAAAACACCCTTAGCAACTTGCAGTTAACCCCCAGTTATTCCCCAGCCCAGACTTCTGCATCCAGCTGTGACAGTGTCCTGTGGGAACAAAGGAGTAGCCGAGCATACCAGAAAGAATGATTAAGGTGATAGCGTAGAAAATTATACTTCTCCAACTCATTGCAGTGCCTAAGGATGTGTTGAGACAAGGAACCATGGATTGCCAGTGGGCATGTTTGTACACAAAGATACCGAGTATTTTGTTCAGACATGCCTAAGCTCATACTGATAATGGCATATTCAAATCCAGTGAGTGTGTTCTATGTCAAATACACGTGATATTTCATATTCAGAAATATTTCAGTTTGGTTGTTGTTGGTATGGCTTTTTTTTTTTTTTGGTGTATAGAAGTAACCAGGAACAAGAGAGAGTCCAGACCTTTAGTCCAAATACTCTGTGTCTCATTGCAAATCATGTCATGGCTTGCTTTATTTTTTTTTTTTTTTTTTGTGAAGGGAGTGTTTCTAGAAGAAATGGCTAAAAATGTCAATTTCATTTACTAATATTTGGCCAAAATATACAAAAGTCCTTTAAAAAGAGAAAATAATGTAAAATATTAGCCTCAGATTTGTAAAATATTAGCTTCAGATTTTTAGCAACTGACATTCAATTATTTGGTGCCCAGTGTACTCAGAAACATTCTAGAGTACCGATTTCTAAGATTTTCCTCAGCATGGCAGGAAAAATTATACAGTGCACAGATAAACTCAAAAAATGCTGTGCTTCATCTGTGGGTATAATCCATTACTACTTATCTGTCTTTATTTTGTTCCTGTACTTGGTTACTTCACAGATTCCTCCACTTTGTCCTCATTAGTACCCAGGAACGCATCCTTCATGAATGTCACCAGTGTTCTTTGTTATCAAACACAGATGTGAAGAAACCACTGAGATTTTCTTGATACATTTTCAGTCATTGGAAATTTCTTTGTTGTTCTCTTTGGTCCTGCTCCAACACTGTAGGAGTCGGTGATTGTCTTTCCACCAACTTCAGTGGGATTTGGATCTTGCCTTTAATAGTTCCACTAAATTAATTTTATTTTCAACCTTCAAGTATGTCTCAAATTTATTTTATTTTAAAATTAATTATGTTTTGCTATTTGACCTTCATGGATTTTATATATTTTTGAACACTGTCTTTATTCCATCAGTTGTTTCTTGTAAAATCTAAACCCTGTTGCAGTCCTTTACCCATGCACTAATTCTCCTGCTCTCTCACACTCTTTTTCAGAATTCTGTTTTTACTCAGTAAACTACTACTTACAGTCTCTTCTTATGGGGTTTAATTTTAGGTTTCACTCTGCAGAAGTATCCATGTTCCTCCCAAGCCAACTCCACCATCTCTTTCAAGCTTCAACAAAACTTGTCTGCTGTGCTTCTTTGCCAATACACATTGCAAATTTCTCTCATGAAAATAGATTTTATTTAATCAAACCAGGCTATGTAGTCGTAACCATTTCTGACAGTGAATTTTTCATAGAACCACAGAATTAGGGAATGGTCAGGGTTGAAAGAGACCTTAAAGATCATCCAGTTCCAACCCCCCTGGCATGGGCAGGGACACCTTCCACTAGACCAGGTTGCTCAGAGCCCCGTCAAACCTGGTCTTGGACACTTCCAGGGATGGGACAACAGTTTCTCTGGGCAATCTGTGCCAGTGCCTCACAGTAAACAATTTCTCCCTAATGTCTGATCTAAACCTTCTCTTTCAGTTCAAAGCCATTCCCCCTTTCTTGTCACTACATGTGCTTAAATAGTCCCTCTCTGTAAGGACTTTCCTGTAGGCTCCCTTCAGGTGCTGGAAGGCCACACTTAGGTCACCCCAAAGCCTTTTCTCCTTCAGGATGAACAGTTCCAACTGTCTCAGCCTTTTGTCACAGGAGAGGTGCTCCATCCCTCTGATCATCTTGGTGGACCTGATGTGGAGTCATTCCAACAGGTCCCTGTCCTTCCTGTGCTGGGACCCCAGAGCTGGTGCAGCCCTGCAGGTGGGGTCTCACCAGGGCAGAGCAGAAGGACAGGATCACCTCCCTTGACCTGCTGCTTTATAGATGCACCTCTCTGTTGTTCAAAAGCCAGATCTCAGCAGTGTCCAAGACCAAATGCAGAGCAAGGGCAGAAGGACTCTCTGCTGCTGACAGCAGAAAAAGGTTAGCCCCCTGACTCATTTCAGATAATGTCACTTGTTAATGTTAGGAGCAGTTGGCCAATGTGTTACTTTCTTAGTTTGGGTTGGATTTTTTTTTTTCTTGGAAGGACTTGGAGAAAAACTGTGATGTTACACAAGACCTGGAAGTATAGGCAGTGCTAGTAATGTGCTAGGATGTAGAAAAATGGGAGGCAAAACCAGGTATGAGACAGCCAGTATTGAGAGAGCCAGCATTTCCCTAAAAACTTGCACCTAGAGGAGAAATGACTGCCAGCAGCTTAGCATTAGAGGGGGAAAAAAATTGGCCTTGTTCTCAGTTCTACACCATGATTTTTGCAGGTTTTTGTACTGCCTTTCATAGGGGGAAAAGCTGTGGCAAGGGAAGTATCCACTCACTCTTCCATGCCACAGTTAGAATGAATCAGTGAAACCCTAAGAGAGGATCTGGCTGCTGTTACCCAGGCTTTCTCTGCCCTGTATAGAAACAGGGCAAATTATTTTGTTCTCCAGTGCTTTTGGTCCTGTATCTTCCTTGAGCAGGAAATTAATACAAAAATGGAAAGTAGTTTGCCATTAACATGGCAGTGATTATCTGTCGACCAGACGCGGGATCTATTGAAGTCAAAGGGAAAAAAAAAAACATCAGCTTCCAAGGGCTTTGGCTCAAGGCCTAGGAGAACCTCTTCAAATTTCTGAGGATTGCTAGGCTACTGAAAAATAATGTACGTATAGTGCTTCAGTGTACATATGTTGCTTTGATTATTTCATGGATATCACGTGCTTTGATGTTGGAGGCTACATAAAGACCGCCAAAAAAGATCTGTTAACTAATGACTGTTTATGCTGTAGTAGGCAAGTGCTGAAACTGAATTTGGCCTTTTTCCCCTGGGACGGAATCCAAATAAATGTCATGAAGTAACTGCACAAACAGCACTCACTGGAAAAAAAAGGTCTTTGTTTCACTAATAAGCTCTTTTAAGGAACAATGGATACAGTTTCTCAGTTTTCTTTGCATCTGACAAAATAAAGCAGGCAAGAATTCTATTTTAAGGCCGTTTGAATGAAAGCAATGAAAATTGGTTTGCTTAACAAAGGTAACTTGACTAACTGTTTGTTGTCGTTAGGAAGATGCGAGAACCCCTATGAATGTTTCTTAATTCCTGAAAGAATTGCCTGGCCAAGGAGGTTTGCTTGTTTGCTTGTCTGGTGAGGGCAGTTGGGTTCCAGCACATCAGGCAGATTTCACGGGCCAAAATACATCCAAGAGTTGTAGTCAGAGGATGCTGATGCTCAGGAATTTACAAGAATGTGTTTTTTGTGGGGAAGTTACACTGACATTAATTTACTTTGCTTGTGATTCTAATCACTTTACTTGTGATTCTTGTTGAACTGCAGCTTGGATAGCTGTTTTCTGTGATTCCTAGTAGCTTTCAATGTCTGTGATACCACTTTCAGGACAAATGCTCTTTTAGTTGAACATCTTGGAGCCAGATTCCTTCTGATGTCTGGGTAACTCTGCATCCATTACATACTGGAGGAACTGCTTATTTGAGCCATGGAGAGACTTCTCCAAATCCAGCCATGTCACCAGAATAAGTTCCAGTCTTCAGCTACTTGCTGTACTTCCCTTGCCAAAGGCTGCTGCCCTCTCCATCCCCTCACACCACTTGTGCAGGAGCTCCCTCGTTTGTTTTAGGCAAAAATCAGCTCCATGTGTTTTGCTCATCGTTGGTCTGTACCAAGATAGCTGGCTCAGCCTGAAGCTGTGCCATGTAGGAAGTGTTCATACAAACTGTTCAATGAGCACATCAGTGGGGGTGATCCTTAATGAGGAGAGCATGGAATGGTGCTGAGCAGCTGAGAGGAGTAACCCCTTCCAACTCACAGCAGGGTTCCAAAGAGGACATCTGTTCATGGCTTCTGTCTGCAGCTCCTTTGTGGGTCTGACCAAAGTGCTTCTGGCACAAAAAAGTGATTNTGAAAAAAAAAAGTAGGGGGAAAAAATAGTTGTTTTTAATATTTTCTGTAGGGAAATGTTATTTTGGAGGAAATTCGAATAAAAAATTATGTGGTGCCTCTAGTGAAGGAACTGATGTTTTATCCACTGACGTCAGTGAAGCTGGGACTTTACACAAAAACATCTGGTTCAAGATTTCTCACAGAAAACTCCTTTTAAATTGAGATTTTAATTTGTAGATTTACATGTTTTTCATGACAAAAGAAAATCGGTTTCTTCACTTCTAACGCCTACCACTGTACTGCTACAAAAAAAGCCAGGAGTACACTCTGCTCCCACTCATTCTATAAAGACTTCAGCTTCAGATCCTTACTGTAGATTTTAGCCCTAGCTATTTAAATGGTAAACTGCATTAAAATTGATGGGTATGACTGTAGCCTGCAATCTGTAGTGGTGGACAACCTCATTTCCACATGGCTCTTCTGCTGTAAAGTGTGTAAGGTTTACTGCCTACTTTTTGCAGCACAGGAAACTTGCCCTTGCCACCAAGTCAGACGCTCAGTTTGCTGCCCACTCCAGCTCCCACTTAGTGCTTAGAACTCAGGCCTGATGTGAATGCACATAATTGAGTTGCTAGAGGATTTATATTTCTTAAAATAAACATATTACAGTGGGGCAAAATTGAAGTTTTGCTGTTTGTGTTTAGCTTAGAGCATTGTAATTTCTAATTTCTTTGCCCTGTAACTATGTATTAAAAACCCCCAATTTACAGAATACATACTCTTCGTTACTGTATTTCAATAAATATCTTTCAGCAGATTTTCCATGTCAAATAATTTGACAACCTGTTGGTGTAAGACTTTATCAAGGGAGTTTCAAACACTGTGGAGTAGATCTCCCCCAAACTGCAAAGCTTCTCCACAATTACCCCTGTGTGTTACTTAAAAAACATTTTCAGAACAAACTGCCTAGTCCGTCTTTAAATCCCACCATCTCCTATTTCTTCAAAACATGGGCCTTAATGAAGGCATAAATCCTTGGTGCTTAATCTTTCTAAAGAAATGCAGTAGTGTTTGCACAGAAAGGAAATTATGAGAAAAAAATCAGTAACTACTGAAAAAGCACAGAATATCTCAATATCACCATTTATATAAACATCAGAAGCTGTTTGCTTTATAACAAAGAATACAAGAAACTGACTTTTATCTCCTCCCCCAGAGATTTCAATAAATAGTAGTCTCAGAATGAAATTATCTTCAGTGTCAACTGTGAAACCATGCTATGATGCTGTAGTCATAAGGATGGTTCCAGCTTCAGTATACTTCTGCAGAATAAGCAGCAAATATCTTATAAGTAGGGCCTGTTAGAAGAGGAAAGGGCAGAATTTAAGGATCAGTATATAAATAAGTTGTAACTCTTTTTTGGAATCTATATTGCTTTTCCTAAATGTACTAAAACTGTAAAGTAATATCAGTGGAAAATTGCAGCAGAATTATTTGTTTTCAGAGTTCATTTATAGTTAATTTCCTGTACTAGTAGCACAGGGAAAATGATTTAGCAGCGAGTCTAGTGTGAATTCCTTACAAGAAACCAAAAGATAAATAGCGTACTCCCCACTGCCCAAAGGTTTGGGAGTGCGGATGAATTGAATTAATAAAATCTTTGGAGCCTTTGTGTGCTCCAGTATGGAAGGCATGAAAGATATTCCTCCCCTGTGCAGTTTATTTTCTGTACATGTTTTCCAAGAAGCAGCCTAGAGATAATACAGGACAAATTACCTTCAGCTTTGAAAATCAGTCTGCTTTTAAGTTCTCTTCAGGTGCAGCAGAAGGCTGTGGGCTTCCTACCCTCTGCCTGGGGAAAAACCAAAGGTGCCCCTGCACAACTAAGGCATTTGGCAATCATATGAGTGCAGAAAGGGCTTTTGCTGTGCTCTTACAATTCCTACCGAGATATGTGGTGGTGTCCTCCATGTGGATGAACACACCTGTGCTAGCTCATCCTCCTGATTTCTCCTCTGGAAGCCAGAAGGATATTTAATGTGGGGGTCAGTTTATTTATTTATTTATAGTTATTTATTTATTGTGTGGGTCAGAAGGATATTTATTGTGGGGGTCAGGATATTTATTGTGTGTGTCTGAGTGCTTGACTGCTGTTACACTGAGGAAATTTTCTTTGTCCCTCTCTCAGCTGTTGCTCAGCACTAATGTGCTGGCAGTGTCCATTTGAGGGAAGGAAGAGGAGCAGGAAGGGGGAGAACTTCTCATCAGAACTTGGCAGGAACTTTATTTTGATGCAATTTGTCCCTTTCTTAAAACATATATAGGTACAGTAGGGTGTATATAGATACTCTACTAAAATATATGGGGGTAAAGAGTAAGAGGCACAACGTGTCCCACTCTTTTCTCATTGGTAAACTAATCAGACTAGCGAGTAGATATTAATGGTTCATGGCTGCTCCCCACTTTTCCTGCCCTCCAACTGTCTGCTTTTGAATAACAATTGGCATTTCTTCCCAAACTTCTCCTAATAAAAGATCTCAATCTGACTAGTCCTGAGCTACTTTGACTAAAGAGGACTGGACAGAACCTGCTGACCAGCTGCTGTTGTAGCTCTGAAACACAAATAAATTCACCTCCCACACATTTACTCCCACACATTTTCTTTCATCTGTTACATATGAGATACAGTACACATGGGATGGTCTCAATTATGAAGATCAGAGGAGTTACATGATTAAGGCTGCTTCTCTATTTCATTGATATCCAAAAGTAAAATACACATTATGCTTTCTTACCTAATTCACAAAACTTTTCTGGACTGGAATATATAAATCTAAGTTTAAATATTCAAATCAAAACATGAAGCAAGCAAATACTGTAATAAGCTACTAAAACTTTGTTGTTCATTTTGTAGAGGATAACTTTGGCTCTTCAATATTGTGTATTAAACCAGAGGCTCATATTGTTAACTAACAAAATGCAGTTGAAGTTATTGATAAACTGAAATGTGGACTGATAACAGAACATTTTTCATTGAGTCTCTTCTACTTTACCCACCTGGAAAATAAGAATTGACCATCTGATATCAAAGAGTTGGAAAGCTTAACAGTGCTGGCAGCTCATTTTAAAAGGATGCTTAATGATGAAGTACATTAAGGGATGTTACTTGTTATCTTGCTGTGGTGGATATTGACCATCAATCTAAGACAGAAGCTCAGTGCTCACCATGTGATCACAATGTTGTTGTGGAAGGAAAAGCCTGAATGTTGAGCTAAGCTAAGTAGCAATTAACTGTGTTTGCTTTCAATCTTTTCAGATGTGGCAATTTGAATTATTAGCATACAGGTTCATTGCATGACTGTTAAGATGTTGGCTTAACTATGAAAGGTGCTGAGAGTTGTAGCTGAGTACTGTGACAAGTTTCACAGTACTACATTTATACTTCTATAAGTATAGAAGTGTACTGAAAGCATGCTGAAAACTGTAGTACTGCTGAAAACACTCTCCTTGAACTGAATAGAGTAGGGTCAGGTCCAAGTTTGGATGTTGTCCACAGTCTTCATAGGCAGACGTGTGAGAAAGTCAGTGAGACTTGGTGTGTGGCTGGATGGGGACAGCAGTCAAGTGAGGAACCTGCTTGTGTACCTGCTTGGATGGCCTGCTGTAAGTATTTAGTGTATTCAGACACATATATAAGGTCTTATTAAAATTATGCAAGTAATTAGACTGAAGATAAAGAGATTTGCAGTGAATGTACAAATAAAAAACACTGGCTGCTTCTTACAAAAACAGATGGCACTAATATTTGTAAATTAATTGAAATAAGTTGACAATGACTTCCTAGTGAAGGTCAGGGAAACTTAGGCAGGTTTGGATTATCCAGCAGCTGGAGAAGGTTATCTTATTTGCACTGTTTCTACACATAACTGTAAAATGACTACTGCTGAAATCCATAGCAGCCTTGTTTATTTACTTTAGAAGTGTAAAACTGACATTTATATTATAGTAGGAAACAATATTTTAATGACTTCCCAGTCAGGGAAAAGTGTAATTATTGGACATACAGGAGCCACCACTCACATGGCAAGAGTGACCTATTTGAAATGCTGGGTATGGATTGCCAGGGGGGTTGACAAGTTCCCTGCCAAAGGTCTGTTAAAGCCTCTCTGAACAGTCCCATGGATCCCCCAGGGATTTGAAAGATGAGAAGCAATGGCTGTGAGTAAATGGCTAGGAAGGTAGTAGTGTGTTCCCATAGAGATCTGGCCTGGAGCTTGAGCTGTTCAACATATTCATGAGTGATCTGCACAACGGTGAGATGACAGTACTTGCTAGTGATCCAAGATTATTTTAGCTAATGGCATTTAAAATTAGTTGTGTGCATGACACTGAGTGGCAGATGAAATTCAGTGCCAGTAAATGGGAACCAGCATATACAGAGAGAAACCTTCTTGCTGTATACAAGGTTTGTACTGAATTAGCTGTTACACCTCAGGGAGGAGATGAGCAGTCCCTGTAGATGAAAGCTTCCATTCATTCTCCAGATGCTGTATATTAAGAATGCTGTAAGAATTAGGAGTGGCACAGAGAATGAAACAAACATCTTGTATGTAATAAATATTTTATTAATATAATAATTTATAATATATTTAATATATAATTTTTTATTAATATAGATTTCCAAAGCAGTGACATGTTGCAAGCGTGGAAGCCATGCTTAATCAAGTATTTCAGAGTCTGCCCTGAAGAAAGATCAGGGCTTTGAGCCATGATGCCTGTACTGAGAGGCAAATGTCCTTGGAGTGTCACAATGCTTCCAATTCTGCCTATTTTGCTCTAAGTACAGCACTGTCACCAGAGAGGGCAGTATCTTCACCATCCCCATAGCAAGACTTGTCAGCGGCCTCTGTCCAAAAGGTTTCTCATGAGATGTAGAATTTGCAGTTCTTGAGTCCATTTAGTTAATGGTACGTGGGTTCCTGAGCATCTCTTGTTATTTTACATTATGCATTTGTATAAGTTTAACTCTCAGATACCAGTTTTATTTAAAGATATACATTATTTTACAAATGCATTTTACATGTGCACCACAAACACGTAAATAATTTAAACACCACAAATACATAAATAATTTCGATTATTTATGTATTGAACAGATGGTGGACTGAGCAGCTCTGTCACAAGAGCCCAGGCAGCAAATCCAATATACTCAGTACTATTCTGTCTTGTCCAGGAACACCACTTACTTGGAAAATGTTTTCCTCAGCAAAAATTCTCAATTACTTCTATTTAAATGCTTTTTGATTTTTTTGTAGTAACCAAGTGTCCAACCTGCCTTTCTGTGTGAAGCCATTTTGTGCCAGCTAAACACTCCCCTTGCAGCCCCACCTAACACAGCTTTCCCTTTCTCTCCTCGTTGGTGCTTTTCAAAGCTCTGATTGGAAGTCTCTGGAAACACCAGGTTTGGTGAACATTGAAATTGTTCCGTGGTGTGTGTGTGTGTGCGTGTGTGTGTGTGTGTGTGCACTTGAGCACATGAAGGTGTGGATGGGAAAGGGAGCACAGGTTTATTCACTTCACAGGCAGCATTTGGGCTTGGTTTTATCTTGAGCACTCCAGGAGAGCAAGTAGGTGCAGGAGTAGATCACATTGGTGATTTTATGTTTATAGTATAGCATGGAAAGTGTTATGTAAGTGCCAGTTACTCTATTAATACTAGTAATTAGTTTTTTATACCCTACATTTGTTTTATGCTCTTCATAAGAAAATGTAATCAGTGCAGACTACCTTAACTTTCAAGTATCTAAATGTGGTTCATTCCAAGGGTTAACCATACTTGTAGTTTACTGTATTAGTCCCAGTTGTATTTGACATAAAAATGTTTTTATAGCACAACCAAATACCAGCATATTTGCGGTTGCAGTCAGATGTTTTTAACTATATTGGATACAACCCACAATGGTTTCAGAAGATATTTCCATTGTTTTAGCCAGATTTAGAGAGGCTGGATTAAGCTATGGCCCAGTGGTGTTTACATATGTGAGTATCAGTCTTAAAGGGCAAAGAATATGATGTTCCATAAACCTTTATACAGAAATAAATACCTCGCAGCAAAAATGTTTTTCTAAGATCAGTTACTATTTCAACTATAATGACCTGCTTGGAGAAGGTCAGGGGCCAAATTCTTCTCTCATTTACACTGGCGTAAATCCACAGTAATGTAAGTGCAGGATTTGGGCTTGGGAGTTTCAAACTTTGGAATTAATTTTCCCCTGACCCACAACATTTAATGCAATCTATTCTGTTTGAGCTGTTAATTTAGCACACTATTCCATGGATAAGATCCTGATGAACTACATAACATGAGAAGGAAATTCAGTCAGAGCTTCAGGGCAGAATGTAGTCCTGGGCAGCCCTTGTTTTAATTCTCTCTTTCTAAAAACAAAACCCTCCCTATGCTGATCTGCCAAAAGGCTTGTTCAGGTTGGAGATGTTACTGTTTAGACAGAATATGTATATGTATGTGTATATATTTATGTATGTCAGTAATTTACTGAAGTTCTGATGCAACTTTGCAAGTGTACCAGTCCACAGAAATCCTCAACTCAAACTGCCAATGCAAACACCCCTTGGTTGAACCAAAGCTCATTTCATATATGTTCCTAATTTTTGCAGTTCAGTTTCAGTTTTAAACTTTATGGACTTGCCCCAAATCATCTGTAACTTCCCACTGCAATTAGTATTTCTGTTCTTTACTGCTTGCAGTGAACAGCTTGTTAAAGAAAGGTAATTTAGTACCAATTTGAGCATCAAAAACTTAATATTATGTAAATATAAAGGATTTTTTTTTAAATCACATACTTGGCTTTTGTGAGTGCAGTGTAAATCCAGTGTGTGTACACAAGGTAGTCCACATTGCTCTTGAAAAAAGTAGCAAATGTTTTTTAGGTTAAATTAGTCAGTTGTTTAACATAGCTGAACTCAAAACTGGATTAACAGATCCTGTGTTAGAAGCATCCCTTGTAGCAACCAGCTATGTGGGACTCTGAACACACCCCCCTCAAATTCTATTCACTCACTCACCCACCAACCCCAGTGGGATGGGGGAAGAGTATTGGGGAAAAAAAAAAAGTCAAATCCATGAGCTGAGATAGAGACGAGTGATGCACAGTGCAGTTGCTCACCACCTGCCAACTGCTCTCCAGCCAGTTCCCAAGCAGTGATTGGCTCCTCCCAGCCAACTTCCCCCAGTTTATTTACTGGATGTGGAGTTCTATGATGTGGAATATCCCTTTGGCCAGTTGGGTCAGCTGTCCTGGCTGTGTCTTCTCTCAGCTTCTTATGCCTCCCAGCCCACTTGCTGGTGGAGTGGTGTGGAGAGCTGAAAAGTGTTTGACTTAGTGTAAACACTGCTTAGCAACAACTAAAACATTAGTGTGTCAACATTATTCTCCTCCTAAATCCCAAACACAGCACTATAGCAGCTACTAGAAAGAAACTTAACTCTATCTGAACTGAAACCAGCAAAGCACCCATTCCTTCTTCTATACCATTTATGTCGTGCCCAGGCCCCACACTTTCCTGTGCATCCTTTCCTGTCTTTGGATATATACACACAGGCATCATTCCCTTTGTCTATGGGCCAGCCCTTTAAAATTTCCATTGAGTTTATTTAGTCAATGATTTTGGGATCCATCTGTCATAGCAGTGCAAAGGGCAGGAGAAATGGTCTGTGGTGTTGGATCGCTGTGCACTGAAGCCAGTTCTGGTTCCATCACCATTGTGCTTGTCTGGTTCTGCTATTGCCAGAGTTTCTTCAAATTTCATTCTTGATTAATCTGGGCAATTGTTACTGTAATGCTGTTGATACTGCATATAGCAACCATAGTAGGGATTACATATAGTATTATATAGAATTTATAGCATCATACAATTCAAACCACTGGCTATTCTCACCCAGAATCAAATCTCCTGGAGGAACATATCAGACTTCCTCACCATCTCACATCACCCAGGATGTGCCTCCGGGTCCCTGAGCAAAAGCAGTCCCATGGATGGGTTTCCCTTTGCCTGACAGGAATAACCTAGCCTGTCCTCCCCAGGACATTTTTTATGTGCACTATAGGGCCTTTATCCCTTTCTTTAGTATATAATAAATTAGATTGGGCATGGCCAGCCCAACTGGCAGATCCTCTAGTGTTGACTGAGCAGGTGGCTTTCCCTGAGTGTGTACCTGAGTGTTTGAATGTCCCCACACCCATTGCTCTCAGTGTAGACTTTAACAGTGCATTTTATCATTCCTCACCAGAGGCTAGTGCATGGTAGGGGATGCAATGGACCCACCCAATGCCATGCACTTTGGCCTAATGAGCAGCAATTTTCATGGAAGAACCTCCTTTTGAGGTTGTTTTTCCTTGCAACTCACATATCCATGCCTCTAGGGTCGAGGTAGATTTGCCATTCCACTTCCTTATGAATGATGAAAGATGAAAGGTAATTTAGTACCAATTGAAACATCAAGAACTGTTGTAATACATATAATGTAAATATGAAGGATAAATTTTTAACACTGTGTACCTGACTTCTGTGCATGCACTGCAAATCCTTTATGTGTACATGAGGCAATCCACATTGGTCTTGCAAAAAAAGTAGCAAATCTTTTTTTAGCTTAAAATACTAAATTGATTAACAGATCCTGTGTTAGGAGCATCTCTGGTAGCAACCAGTTACATGGTACTCTGCACATCATCCAAATTATATAGGCCAGGCTACACATACACAGAAAATGAAGGGCCAAAATATTTCCAGAAGCCTAAAAACTCCTCTGCATATCTTCTAGCCGTGGCTCTTTCCCAGGTCAGAAACCTGAAACAAGATCCTCCTTCTTCCAATAGCTCTTGTGTAGCCAGCAACCTCCCAATATTTCACTTCTCAGGTGCCAGGGATTTCCATGGGGAATATAAAGACAGCAAATGATTGATTGAAGCACAAAATTGTGTTAAGCTATCATCCTACCAAGAAAATTTTCACGCTTTTTTTTTTATGAGTTCTTGTTGTTGTCCTGGGCAGTGAGGGAGTTGATGAGTCAGAAGTGCAATTTCTGCCTGTCTTTGACATTGAGCACAACAGATCTGGCTGAATTTCCTCATTTGACCATGCAGTGTGTTAGCAGATAGCTGCTGTATTAAAACCTGATGTGGTTTTGGATGTGCATTGGATTCATTTCTCTCAAATAACTCTTCCCATCTAATTTGAGCGTTACACAAATACAGTAACAAGTGAGAGGACTTTTATTGTAGTTTTAATTCAACACAGAGCACAATATATATAACTACTGAAAACAGAACCAGAACTTGACAGGCTCAGAGCTGGTGCCTCCCTAATCCTGCAGTCTCTGTGCAAACTCTAAAGGAAAAATATCCAGGAAGGGATGGATGAAATCAAACTCTCTATAGTTCTTTGGAGATGCTGCTATCTTTGGGGAGTCAGAAGTTTGTCCCTGAGACTTTGAAGGGAGTCAGGACTTTTTCTGAAGCTCTATATTGAAAAATCTTCCTTCTTTTCACAGCTCACCACCTCCCTGGAAGCAAAACTTACTTCTGAGCCCCACTGTTGTTTCATGTTCACGTCACTGTGCAAAACTAAGGGGACTCTGAAAGTTTATGATGGTGTTTGCTATGCTAGGCACCAGATGGATTTCTATCCAGATGTCCTAACAGCTGCTGAAAAGGCATGCACTAGAAAATTACTACTTCCTAGTTACATGTGCAGTTCCTACATGCAGAAATGACATGGAAAGGCACTGGTAGAGCTAGGGGTAAAAGGAAGTACATGTTTTACTTCCCTTTTTTCCCCACCTACTCTGGGAAACTTGGGGCTTTTATTCTTATTCTTCTTTAGGTCACTATGGATTATATAGTTCTTTACTTCTTGTTTTCCAGTCCCATATTCTGAAGGTCAGGTTTGAGCTCAGACATGTCAGGGAATGCTGCTTGTGGAAGCACTTCTGTGTTTCAGTCGAACTCATTTACGTGCACTGTTCAGCAAAACGTGTCACTCACACTTCCACCCTTTGATTTCTCTCACTCCCATTCTGTGGCTGGGAGATCCAAATGTAAGTAAATTAACTTAAAGAAAAAATTCCTTTAACTTCAGTTAAACCAGAGTTTTACCCCTTTCTCAGAATAAATTATTACAAGACTGTGCAGGTGTAAGCACCTACCACCAAAGACCCACAGCTACCAAGTACTTGGCCTGCATCCCAACATGCTGAGCAGTACCAGTAGTTTTCGTCTCTAGTAGGAAAGATTGCTCACAGAATACAGTATTTGAGGTAGAATTGAAAGCTCTGGGAAAGGCTACTCCACTATGGTATGGGCTAAAGAAAGTTGATGCTGAAGGTGTCTTCTTTCTGAAAAGGAAAATATTTAAGGAATGTGGTATTAGCTGCTAACTAGATGCAAGCTGTATGTGAAATGGGCAGGAGAATAGGTCTTGGTTCCATTTTGCAGGATGAGTGTGTTTTTGAAATAGATTCTTGTAATTAAATAGATTCATATATAAATATATGTGTAGATATATATAGAGATGATAAATATAGATATATATAGATTTTTTTTTTTAACGAGGGAAGATAGAAGGCTGTGTACTTTCTTTTTCGTTTTTCTAGGATCCAGTCAGGATCCGGAGCCCATTAGGAGTTACTCGAAGGCACAGAAGGCAGTTACCCTGCCTGAAGAAGCCCACAGCACACAGAAAGCTGTTGTACTAGTAACAGGAAAAGTCTGCTCTCAGCACAATGACTTTTTGCTTTCAGACTCTTATTTTTGGATGTAGTCTGAACAAAAAAATCAATTGCTTTTATTAGCCAAATACTCAGCTACAATCATTAACGAAGTTAAAAACTCCATTTATCTTGTATTTTTGGTTTTGTCCCATCAAAATAAGTGATTTTCCCCTCAAAATGAGTAAGAACTAGCAGCCGTACTTAAAATGTATTCTGTTCAACGCGTGCTATAATTGCTTTTGTTCCTCGCATCAAGTTTTTTTTAAAAAACAACCATTCCAGTGAAAGTTCAACCTCTTTGACAGTTTATACATTTCTCTCTTGCTCCATTAGGAAGCTGATCCAGCTTCAGTTCCTGAGTATGCTCGTAGTGTCAGTGCACACGTCTTCTGTCAAGTTCAATTAAGAATAGCTCAGATAGCAGTTGAGTATTTTTCCATTGCAAATAATAACTTCTTGACCTTTTCAAAACTTCTTCTGCAGATGTTCCTGTGACGGAGTGTCAGACTCCACTTGGGCATCATTCCCTCATTAATGTGAAAGAGTGTGACTCTGTCTTCTCTTACACAAGCAGCTTTGTTTTGTTTTCTCTGCTGTTATTTGAGTTTCATTTTGGAGTGTGCATGTGCTCAGATTTCCCCTCTAGCAGCACAGCTGGCTATACCCAAGAGTGTGCAGTCTCGAGTTTACAGCTAGCCCTGCTGGGGTGGGGGCAGTGCACTGATGGGGAAAAAGGAAAGGAGGCAGTAGCACAGCCTTAGCAATGTTAAGCTCATGGATTTATTCAGTGTTTAGATTTATCTATCTCAATAGTTTGGTCAGACTAATAAGGGAATGGTAATGCTGTGTTGTAGTTAAGGTGTAACTATGCTGTTTCCAGTGGGTAATTACAGCTTATTTATGAACTGCCAAACCTGACCAATTTGCTCACTAAGACCCCTTGGCAGAAGTAGCCACGTGTGTGCTATAGGCCAGGTATATTAACTCCTGCTGCACAATGCAATTATTCTGGGCCTTGTAGTATTTTTTCTGATTAAAGGTGTTGATAAGTATTGATGCAAAAAGACAAACCTTCACTGTAGCTGAGCTGAGCCCAGGACCTGTTCTGTGCAGGATGACATTAACAGCTGGCAAATCACAATGTGCCTCCTGAATTCTTACATCCTAGAAATGACTCTGCACCTTGTTTGGCACGGTCTTCTCCCTGGTGTGCACAGCTCCTGCGTGCCTTCTGCTTCTGGGAAGGGATGCCCAAGCCCTGCTCAGATGGGAGGCTGCTCAGGATCTCCAGGTGCCAGCTCCTGGAGGCTCCTCTTGCCCCCAGCCTAATGAGTCTGATCCACATAGCCAGGATATGGAAGCAGAAAAAACCTTGTGCAGAAAGACTGATGATAAAAAGGATGATTTTGGAGGGCAATCAAATTGCCATGTGGGGCCTCATCTTTGTGGAAACCTGTGAAAGTGCTTCTCTTACATACACAAAAAATACTCTGTGATGTGTAGCTCTCTCAAATTTTAGAAATAAGACCAAAAAGACAAACCCCAAAATCCTGTTTGCATATTCTGGCAACAGCCCTTTTACAAGTTTGGCCATTTAGCCTCAGTTAAGGCCTCATTGAAGGCACTGTACAAGTTTGCATTGCCTGGATTTTCTCTGAGTCCCCAGTCTCAGCTGTTGATGGAAGATATGGTAAATAATGGCGGACACTTGAAAAACACAGATTAATTGCATGAAAATGTCACACAGGTCAAGGGGGATTGTGTTTCGTCTTATTTACTGATACAGGGCAGCATCACCACTGGAATTTGTACATCCTATACTCTAACATGCTCATTTATTTGGCACTCCTTAATGGAAAACATGGAGCAATTATGTGCAGACAATGCTGTAATGGAAAATAATTGAAGACAGACATGGTTTGGGGTTTTGTTTTGTTTTGTTTTTTTTAAACAATGCATGCCAGATCCTGCATGCAACAATCCTTTTTTTTGTCCCAGCATAAATGCAGCCAATGCTTGAACCACATATGAAACCACAGTTCTGAGGCTCTAACTTCACAGCCAGCTAGAAATGACCAAAACAACATCTGCTGCAGTTAGAATTTGAAAGTGCTTTTTTACTTTGTAGAGTTCCTTTCTCTGCTGAAGTCACCCTCAGTAGTTACTGTTTTGTAACTGTTTTATCTGAGTAAACAGAAAACTCAATGGTTTTTTGAACTTCAGCAAAGGATTTGTGTGAAAATCATTCACACAAAAATGGATGAACTACATGTGTGCATAAATCTGTATGTATGTAGTATATGAAGCATTTCTTGTTGTGTCTTCCACAATGCTGTAACAGTTAAAGCTTATTTCAAGTCAGTGTACACTTTGACATTCCCCTGCTTTTTATGGTTTTAAACATCAATGTTTACCTGTGCATAAGTGAAGCTGTCAACACAGCACTTCTAATATTAATGTGACATATATGCCTAATCTTGTTGCTCTTGTTGTTATTAATAGTAATCATAATATTTAAGTTATGGTAGTACCTCAAGGCCCAACCCTCTTCTCACTAAGTTTTTACAAAATAAAGAGAGGGTCGTTTCCTAGACAGAAGATCAGTTGAAAGTCAGGCATGGAGAGGGAGAACAGTGAGCTGGAGCAGGTCAGAAGAAGAGCTGAAGTAATGATGATGATGTCACATGTGTCAAAGGAATCAGAAATAATCAAGTTTAATTGATTTGGATGGTCAAATACATTTCAGTGCTCTTGCACAGGTTGGAGCATTAAATTATGGTTATGGGAGTGGAGTGGAAAGCAAATAGCAGAAAATCGATGCTGAGACATAATAGATTTTCTTATACAAAGTCATTCATTGTCATGTTGCAAAAGTTGTCACATTGGAAAAAGTTATTGTCTTTTTCTTCATTGATAAAATAAGGGTATTTCCACAGTGAGGTCAGAAATAATGGAAAAGGTACAACATGAAAAGCTTTGCTGTTTGATCACTGTGCCTTACTGCTGCCGAGTCTTTTTTTAGGGATGTAAAGAATAATTGTATGGCCATGTTTTAATTTTTTGACCATTATTGATAGTGTTGTGAAACAAATCTCTCTGCTCTTCATTGTTGCAAGGTAACAGGAATTGTGGGCAAGCAGGCATTAAGAAAGCTTAAAGTATTCTGCTTGCACTGCTGTGCATTGCTGGAGTGGAAGGCAGGAAATCCAGCCTCCTAAAATTACATATTAATAAACTACAGCATAATTTTCAGCTGGTGAATTTATGGGTTGTTTTTTCCCTTCAAAATCTGACTTGCACACAACTGCTGAAGGAGAAAATGCAGCTTTGTCGTGCCTTATTGGCACAGATCCAACGTGCTAATGATACAGTTTTAAATCATGCATGATGCAGAATGCAAATAAGAGAAGGTGGGCTATGTTAGAAGCTTTTAGAAATAGTTGTATGTGGAAATGGACCAGAGTTTGCAGACGACTGAGGAGTGCTGCCTCCATCTGTGCGCCTTGCTGGCATGATAATGGAGGTGATTAGTGAGTTGCCAACATGGCAAGTAACAGCTTCCCCGGTGGCATTGGCTTTGACTGATTTGATGCAGCAGTGAGAGGCTCCATGTTTCATTCCCAGAGACTCCACGTCCAGGATCAGAGGTTATAGGGATGGGAGGGCAGAAGCAGTATGATGTCTTCATTACCCAGAGGAAAAAAGCCAATTATGCTGAACACCAGTGCTGTTCCCCCAACTGCCATTGGCATCAGCTCCTGAGACACGGGGTTGCCAAATTTCTTGGCCAATATCTGCTTTTCTGGCAACTGGAGCCATCAAGAAAAAATGAAAAGAGAAAAAAAGGAAAATATTAAAGAAATTATAGGAGTGATGAAGGAAGACAATTTTAAGGGTCTGGTTCTCCAGCTAGTATCAACTCCCTGTGAACAGCAAAGACTTCAACACTTTAACAAGATTATTTATGGACTGAACTCTTACAGGATAGCTTGGGAATACGTTAGTTTTGCTATTAAACAAATATACATGTGGATATTTTTATTTGTGTGTAGCCAAATTACCTGAGAGTGCATGGGATTACCCAAACATAGAGAATAGGAAATCCCTCTGCAGTTCTCATGAGGTTATAGCTGTACACAGCAGTGTCTCTGTGGTGTGGAGGTGTACTTCTGTGCTCATCAGGGGAAGGACAGCATCTCACTTCAGCTTTCTCTGCCAGTTCTTCTCACTGTGCAAAGCAATGGCTCTAGCCTATAGATGTCAGGAGCTTTTTTCACTCTGTCATTATTCAGTCCTTCTCAAGGTTTTTGAGGACATGAATGATGGTTGAAACCTGAAGGAAGTAGGTGTTTGCAGAGCCTGTCATATCCATACCCCTTCCTCCAAGAAAGAGTGACCCTGAGTCTGCCTGGTTGTCACTGAAATATCTTCCCCTAACAACCACTGAAAAGAGACCGTGCTCTCACTCCCTGAAAAGAAAGCATTAACACTTCTGAAGGTCTCTTTAGCAGCATAATAAGCTTAGTACATTTCAGGTCTGGGAGTTATTTACAGAATTTTAATGGGAAGCCAAATACATCAATAAGCACAATGAAAATATCTACTAGGACAGTGCATTATAGGAAAACTGAAAGTGCCAAGCTTCAGAATTATGAAAATGTTTTGAACTGTGCAAATGATGAATATGATGCCCTATTATGAAGTTTGAGCTAAGGCATGCATTTATATGAGCTCACTTCATAAGGTATCATTTAATACAGTATGGTGAAAATAACAAAGTAAGTAATTTTCTTTTGCATAATGAAAGTGCTCTTTTTTCTTTTCACAATCATGGTATCATGGAACACATTTTATATTGTTTAAAATTTAAAAATAAAATTTAAAACAAAGAGGAAAATTTTGAAGAAATTCAAGTGCTAAAGGTATCTTTCTAAATTGTCTGTCATTTTAACTTAGAAGGAAAATGCTTATTTTTCTGGTTCAAATTTTCCCCTTTATTAAAAAGAAACTAAAATGAGATACTTCCTCCCCTACTTCTTACCTTCTTCCTTCTCCTTTCTTTTGATGTAAAGGAGATTGGACTGAAAAATAAGCAGCTTTCTCAGTTTTTAGCCCCCCCCTTCAAAAAGTCAGTCTTAGCTGACTGCTCTTTCTTTCTCTCCATGCTGAAAAGTGAAAGTGTTCTTTCAGCACCCAGCCCTGATTGGGAAAAGGGCTGGTTTCTGTGAGAGAGTTTTCTTCCTGACTCTCCTGTAGCATGATCCAGCTTCTCTCTCCAGGGAGTCTCGTGCAAGGGAACTTGGGGGACAGACCGTGTCCCCCGGGAGACGCGTCAGGCTGAGCTCACCCTGACCCACCTCAGCCAGGACTGGAGGCAGCCAAGAGCAGGGTTGGAGCCAGGCAGCTCCTCAGGGATATCTCAGACCAGTGCAGGATGTTTCCCATCTCCTCTGCAAGTGGATATTGTGTATTGAAAGATCTGAAGTGCCCGGCGTCACAGGAGAGCAGGAGCATCCAGACAATCCGGAGCTGCTTTTGTGGCTGGTGCTGTTTTCAAACTAGAAAAACAGTCAAGGGCTTTCGGATAAGACGTGCACGTCAAAAGGCAATAAAGAAAACAACTGGTCTTAAAAGCTAATCGCCATGCACCGTTGAGATTGAGACCAAAAAATGTTAGCTAATATTTTAAATGTGAGTGAAGGGTCAACAGATGAACCGTATTGTAAACATACATGTCAGCAGCGGGGCAGGGTTGAAGATAAAATTGGAACCATGTGCTTTTCCATTTCTCACAAGGCACAGAGGTCGTGACCCCAATGGCTTAAAAGTCCCTCAACAGGGAAAAATATAATAATGTCATATGTCATGCAGGGAGATGCTGTGCTTATTAATTTTGTAAGGTACATACAATTGCTAAGAATAATGTTTTGTACTGTGAAGGAGAGAGTCTCTTTTAAGAACATCTGGTTTTTATCAAATAAAACTACTCTTGAATCAGGTCTTAACACAATACATGGAAATACAGTTAGAACTTACAGTGAACTGTAACTAATCCCACAAACTGACGAATCAGCACAAATCACTAAATATGATATTTAGAGCAAATGAATGCAGTCATCTGATAAACCTTGGAACTGCCTCATTACTGCCATTTATTCAGTCATTAAAGAGCTGTACCCAAGCTAGCATCCACCACATTTCCACCCTAATACCTGAGGAAGCTGCAAGCTTTTTCTTTCATTTTTCTTTCCCCATTAATAAATTCTACCCATTTCCTTCCATGGTGTGCAGTTAGGTGGTCATTGTGCTGGGTTTTAAATTAGAAAGGGGAGCACAGAGAAAGGAGTGACCATTACACCCAATCCAATTCCCCTCAAAAAAGACAAGGATGGCAGGGTGGTGCTCTGGAGGCAGAAGGCTCTGTTGTAGTTGTGGCGGCTCTGTGGATGGTTTATTGATGGCAAGGACAGCGTGCTGTCACAGAGAGGAAAATTCTCATAGTGCCTACCCAGAGCTTCAGCAAGTTCTCATCCCAGGAAACATAAATGTGTTCTGCAGAAATTGTTCAAGAGTGATACTTTCCTAGAATACAGATGTTCATGGGTCTTGCCTCTTAAAAAAAAAAAAAAAAGAAATGGTGTTTTTAGCATTTACTGTACATCTCCTCTTATTAAACAGTGTCCACTAGAGGACTAAATATGGGGTTGAGAGAAAAAGGTTCTGAGTTCTGATCTTTGCTTTGGGTAGGTTTTCATGTCTTGGCAGGGAAATCTCTCTGTTGCTTTCTCCTAACACTAAAATGAACATTTTCAAAGCATATCTGAATAGAACTAGTTTCAAAGCATATCTGAATAGAACTAGTTGCAGCTTCTCTGTTTCTTTGAAGATTCAAAAAGGATATTTTTGTATTAGAGTTACATCACAAAATGCCAGGCCCCTCCTGGCTTTTCCATTCCTCAGGGTACTGCAGTTCCAATCTCATTTCTTCCCTTCTCAAACCAGACTCCTCTCTCCCTCTTCTACTTCCTATCACTGTTCCATTTGTCTTTCTTGCCTACCAGACAGCTGTCTGTTTTATCTCCCTTTATATGTATTTCAAAACTGAGGCTCTGAAATGTCTGGGATGAAAATCGCCCTCCAAGAGGCCAAAGTGAGGAAGGAACTGAATATTCTACTTGAGTTAGATGAATCCATGCTAAACCTGTTTTCAACTGCTTTTTCAGATGCAATTACCAAATGTTACCCGAGCCAAAAAGAACTTGTCTGTTGACTTTTTTCCCAGTCCCTGTGCTCATGAGCATGCAGGTCTTTTATAGTAAATTGTATTCAGGAGCATCAGGTTAGAAAGAGTCACCTTCTGCTTTGAGACTGATCTGCCACAGTTGCAACCGTGAGACAGATGCCTAGTTCAGGAGTGCACAGATCTTTCATTCCTGCAATCACAGCACACAAAACCCTACTTACCAGCCTTCAAAAATACATATTTATAGTGGAAGGTCAAAAGTCATGCTATAATGTGCCATAGGAGCACAATAGGAGAGATCGAGGGTATTGCAAAATGAGATTGTGGGCAAAATACAGCTCCCATGTGGAAAAAAAAGGCTGACTAATAACCATCACTTCTGAGGAAATAGGGAAACCCAGTAAAGTACCTGCCAGTATGACCTGAAGGAAAAATGTGTGCTGTTCCATTGAGTGCCAGGGGGATGTGCCAACTAGATGCTGAAGGGAATGTAATGCCTTGAAGCACGAGCGTGTCTGCATCTTAGTGCAGTATCCAGTTGTTCAGCAGAGGGAGGAAAATATCACAAACAAGGGCAGCAGGGTGATTAATTCTTCACAAGGCATGAAAGTTTGTTAATAATGTTAATTTGGTATAACTGCACTACAAAGAGAGATTCAGTCCCCTGTCAAACTCCCTTATACCAATATGCTGGATACCTACAGATGTGCTGCAGAATCCACTTTCTGGGAATTTCGGTCTATAAATTAATCATTCCCTTCTCTAATCCCCTCAAAATGCATCTGAAAGCCATTTAGGCAATTTGTCACCACGAGCCTCATGTGTAAGCAGCTTACAGAATTTCACTCTTCAGACAGCTAAAAACCTTTTTCTAACTTTAACTACATTTATTCATGACCATTTTAATGCAATTTGATCTTATGCTCTATGGTCATAGTTACACAGAGCCATGATATCTTTTCTTTGCCTTTCCTTTATGAGGCTGAACAAGTCAACTTCTCATATTTTCCTATCACAGGATGCATTCTCTCTCCCTTAATTCCGTGATCCTTCTTTGCAATTCGGTTTCAATGCTGTGGTTGTCCTTAAGATATTTAGAAGAAGGGTATCTGGGAAACCTGAGACCATGAACATTCAGTAAGTTGTCTGTGTGCATGTGTTAAAACATATAAATTATGCACTCTCACACATATCTCTTCACATGTGTCTTGAAACAAAAACAAGTATCAAGGTTCAGGTTCTTGCCAAACTCTTCTCCTTGTGCTCGAAAGACCTCTTGGAGTCCTCAGTTTAAGTAAGTAGGAAGATGGAAGAAGATGCAGCACAAAGACAATCAAAGCAGATCTAAATACAATAAAAAATAACTACTTCCTCTCTTTTTCTGAGAGTTGTGTAACCTGACCTAGTTATGTTTTTAGAAAGTTGGTATGTGCCCCTATACATATGGCTTCCAGCATAAAGAAACCCTAGAACCAGGCAGGCATGTTGTTATCATGTCATTTTTCATACTCCAGTCATCTTAAGGCATTTCATAAATCATAAGGATCTTATTCGTATTTAAAACATTGTCAAAAGCATTTAACTCTCTTATGCCACTCTAATTTTAATTTTCATTATTTAAGCCTCCAATAAATGCATACAGCTTAAATGCTCATATAGCTGTCAGTACTCCCCCCGATTTCATTACCTGCAAATTCTTGATAGAAAGCTGTGCACTGAAACCACTGTGTTGTGGAAGACTTAAAAATGTATTTTGAATCACTTCTCCTGGGTCACCTTGTTAAGGCATTCAGCACTTACTTGAGGTACCAGTCTTGTGTTTTAGAAAATACCACTATATTCTGCTCTATACTTCAAGGCTATCCAAATTCTGGGCCTGATTCTGCAGTCACATCTGCACAAGCCTAGATGAGTACATCTGCAGAGCATCTTTGACTCTAGCAGTGCCTTGAGCGAACAGCAGTTCTATAATCTTGATTAAATTCAATAGCCAAAAGAAGAGGCTAACCACAAATCAGTGATGGTGAAATATAAGCCTTGCCCACCTCACAGAAATAAGAGGGTTCTGTGCTCTCATATCCCACCCCAATCATACTTAGATCTGTTTGAAAGCCAAACCAAATTGTAAATGAATCCAAAACAGAACCGCAAATCGGCTTCTGGCACTTTAAATGCTTTCATTTAGGTGCCACCCAGCTATGGAGGCTCCACAAAACCAAACTGGTGTTATTATCATCCTTATTCTACTTCTATGACTGCTTCTGGCACCATCTAGGGCAATTTAAAGCATAATTAACACAGTGAAAGACAATGAAATTTTGACTGAAAATGGTGTATTAATGTGATCCTGTAACTTCTCTTTCCTGAATACTGTGTCAAACTTTTTCATTAGAAAGCCATTTTTTTCTTCTTATAACTCTCCTTAGGTTTCTCCTTAGACTTCAGTCTTCACAAATTTCTTAGGCTCAATCCCATCCACAAAAGTTTGGATAATGAATTTTGGGGAAAATAATAATAGATATTTTGACTGGAGAAAAATTAGTCTGTTTTCATGGTTTTTGGAATGCTGTCACAAAAATGGCTGTCCCATGAAAGTCCATATTTGTGTCTTTCACTGGTGCATTTAATCTGCTCCAGTTAAAGAGCTACCAAAAGCCAGATTCTTGGAGATATTAGAAAGTTGGGTTGGTGAGTGTTCCTGTAACGGGGAAGAAAAAGGGTGAGCACCATAAGCTTCTTCAGTTTCAGCTGAGATGTAAAGGTTTGGATTATTGTTTCTGAGAGCTGTGATATTTTAACCTTGGCATTGACCCCCTGTTGTTGCCTCCCTTTGAGGTCCAGCTCTGTAGGAGCCACTGCCTTAGCCAAGGCAAGTTATTATTGCTGGCAGCTCATCCTTGTTCCCATCTAGGTTAGGACAACTTGCTTATCTTCCCAAATGGAAAAGCACAGCCTCCAGAGGTTTTTCACTCTTGCCTGGTGACTGTGACGTGGCATGGTGGCTGAAATGGAGGCAGAGCAATATTAAGTGTGATGCTGTTTTCGTAACAAGGTCAGTGGCAGAATCTCATTCACTGCAGCAAAGCAATGGGTTCAAGCCAGGGTGAAGGTGACTCATCTTGACTCCTTGGGTATTTTACTCCAAGTGTTGATCTCTGATCTTACCAGTCTAGACTCAATGTTTTTGGGAGGTGGGGAGGGAGAAAAGTCATAGCGAGAGCATGATGCATCTCATCCTAAAACAGACATCTAAAATAAATCGTGTGGACTACAGTGTAGTTGCCCATTTCTCTCTGCTGACTATAAAAAGCCATCAGTATGACTGGCTCCAAAACACACATCTGTGTTGGCACTTACAGAAAGATCATTCACTGAAGAGGACTGAAATGACATGGAAAAAAAAATCCATGGTAATTGGGTGGAAATCCACTTTCCCTGTGTTGTTACCTTAGGGACAACAATTCAGTCCATATAGCAATGTTCTGCACTACTCCTCTGTGAGACCCAGGAGTGACTCAGAGATCAGGAGTGGTTTTTTCTGGTTCTTAACCCCTCCGTTTGCAATCTCCCCTGTGCTGGTAAGGCGGGAGGGATGGGAAGGAGAAAGGCATTGAATTGGTCTTACTGCTTCCTCCTCTAACTTTTTGCTTTCATTTAACTTCTGTCTTAGTGTTGTGTTTCCCCATTTCCAAATGTTTAGAATTTAACATTGCAGTTTCCAATGAAGAGTGCCTTTCCCTCCCTCACTTCTGAATAAAATAATGAAAACACTTCAATTAATTTAATTAATAATTATAATGCACAGGATAACTAAAAAGTTGTAATAGAATATCTATTTAAATACTCACTTTCAACAGTTTTTAAGCAATTGCTTTTAGGTATCATGGTTTTACAGTGACAGACTTTTGTACAAAATGAAAAGAGTGCTTTTTACATTTCCAATTCAGTTTTGTTCAAGCTTCCCAAAAGGCTGTAATTTTTTTCTGTGTGAGATGGAAAGTTGAATTTGAGTTGGTTTACGATCCCCAAGGCTTTAGAAGACATCAGGATATTTCAGTGATGTGATGCCTGTGGATGCAGAGGCACCTTGTTATTCTCTAGCTGTTATTGTCACTTTCTGAGACTTTCTGGTTCACAAGAAGAGCTTGCCATAGCACCATGAGGTGCTATCAGCAGTTTACATTATGATGTCTCTTTATGTGAAGCATCTCCAATTTAAAAAAAAAAAAAAAAAGAAAATTATTTCTGAGCTCTGTTACGGCACAAGGGAGGAAGATGTCTGTTGTTCTGTTGGCTCAGCACGGCCTCATTTGGGGGCATACTGCCAGGTTCAGCATGCTTAAAGCCTGTGCACAGCATTTGGGCTGCTAAATATGCTCAGAATTTAGAGGGAGAATATCTGCAAAAGCAGTCTGACACAAAAGAATTTTTGTAAGTAAATAAATGAGTGATTTAAATTTTACCATGCACAGGGAAGTATAGTTTGCAACAGAATTTTTTCTTGCTCTGTGCATTTTGAAATGCTCACAGCTGCTGTATTCCTATACTGCTCAACAGCCAGGCTTCTTTGCTTGCAAGCACAGGGGTTGTTTTCCAGGTTTCATTTTCAAACCATAATGAAACTGAAAAAGCAACAAGGGCTGGATATGAGTGAAAATTATGAAGGCCATAAAATACTCCCAGCAGACAGAACTCCCTGTGGCAGAACTGACAGTTCACATCACTTGGTAAATACTTAGCACTACTACTACAAAACAAACCCTGGGATTAATCACAAGAAAAGTCTGCCGGTTGAAAACCTTGAATGAACAACTGCAGAAGGATTTTCAGAACTGCTTCAGTCTGTTTATGTATCTCACCATAAAATCTTTCCATATTCATATTTGTTTTTTGGCTGAAGAAGTTAAACAGTGGTCTGGCTGCTAGTACAAAGTGTTCTGTCTCCCTTCCCCTCCTGCCTTCCTGTATTGCCATGACTCCAAAGTGAGGGGAGGAGTCAGGAGACTGAGCAGAATCAAATGCAGGTGGGCATTGAGTGCTAGCCGGCCAAGACAAACAACGCTCCTGCTGTCTTCTGTCTTTTTTTTTTTTCCTTTTATTTTCTCTCTTTTTTTTTTACTCCCCTTCTCTTGAGCTGTCCTACATTTGAAGCTCTCAGCCTGTTTGTAGCTGCTGGTGTGTGCAGTGATACCAATTGCTGTAGTGCTGCGTCTCCCTCTTGCAGGCAAACACACGCTCTTGTTTCTTTTACATTCTCTCCTCCCCCTCCACAAACATTTGCCCTGATGGTTCGGTTTTGAAAGAAAAAAAAAAATAATGCAGAGAATAATAGATCCGTGCAAGAAGCCTGGTAACAAAGCCAGGAGAAACTTGGCCAGCTTTCAGCTTTGTTACAGACTCAAAGCTCAGCCCAGGTGGAAAATTTTGTGAATGTTCTCCAGGCTGCTTAGCGAAACTGGGCCCTCTTGCACTCAGACTGCTGAGCTGATTTCTGGAGTCACATGGCAACATGAGGAAAATCTAGGTCCCACGTGGTTTGTGGGTCAAAATCTCAAAGTGAAACAAGGGACAATCAGCCCACAAACTCAACCAGGTTTACGCAAAGGCTGTGTCCTTCAGTGCTGAATTTGACAGACAACTAAATTTCCCTGTAAGCATCAATTTTTAATTACAACAGTCTGATTATTGATTTTTTTTTGGTCAGAAAATTATACTGAAATTTTGCACCTGAAATACAGTTAATGTCTTACATCATCCATAGACATATGGTGAAAGCATTAAACTGTAGCAGAAGAAACAAAAACTAATAAAACTAATCTCATCTAGAAACCGCTAATTAGTTCCTTTAGGCAGCATTTTGCCACATGATCTTTCTCTTGGTCCCAGCTCTGCCCCTGCAAGCTCTGTCTTTCTGGTTATTGAGTTTAACCACACTTTGCAGAAAGTAGTTTCACTGGGTCCCAACAGCAGTGGACACAGAAGCACAGCTCCTGGTATGGTATGTGTGTGCATGTATCAAATTCAACCCTGCAGTCACTTTTTATGTGTTCTGATGTAAATATCAGATAGTCTGCCAGGTATTCTCTAAGCCAGCACAAGGTGACTACTCCTGGAGAGACTTGCCATGCTTTATTACAAAGGCTGGTTCTTCTCCATCTCTTTGTAACCGCCTTAAATTTAAAATGTGTGTCATAAATTCTGAAAATACTAAATCCATGCTGGCACTTTCCTTGTTTCAGTGGCACAGGATGGAAGTAGAGTCATCCAGGCATGGTCTGTGAATGGTGCCTCCCATCTGACATCCTGCCCACCCATCCTTTCCCTGCTCCCACTCAGAGGAGCTCTGCACAGCTCCCTGCCAGCTCACCCTGGTATCTCGGCCACTCCCCAAACAAGATTAAGTGAAGCTGAGGATCACCTAGAGAAACAGAAGGCATTATTATCAGGTTGTGTTTTTTTAACTCTGATCCTCAAAAAGCCTCACAGGCTTCCTTGTCATCAGCTAGATAAAAAAAGCCTCTGCCATCATAATGTACTTGTTGAGAGGTGATAGAGGATTTAACTTCTGTGGGTGCAGAGGAAAGCTTTTGCCAGCACTGAATCAACACCCTGTTTCCACGCCAGCAAGAAAATGCTCCCCCATAGCCAGCATCCACAATCTGCTCAACATTTCTTGCTAGGACTCAGATGCCAGCTGCCTTTTGGGCTGCAGGCAATTATGGAATATGGTCGTTCCCCCCCTTTGTCTCCTGGCTGCATAGCAATTTATAGATTAAAATCTGTATCTTCAATGTTTCGCTCCATGAAAGGCTGTTCAATGCACAAGCAGTCATTTTCTGCATTACTAGAGGTACCCAGAGGCTTTAAAAGTACACCCAAAAGTACATTCACACAGTGAATGCCCAGCCTGAAAGTGCAGTAGTTGTACCACATGTGTGGCAGTGTCCTTACATGAAGAGAAGGGTCTTGCTGCCTTCTAGCAAGTGCCAAGAACAGTCCTTGTTAAAAGAATTCAGGAATGTCTAGTGATAGCCTAATATGCTGCGAGGGTTGCAACACTAACTGGCAAAACATAGAAGATATAAAATACTGTTAACTGAGAGCCAAAGGTCTTTTGTAAACTCTTGCTGTTGCTTGTGACACTCTGAGTGGAACGTCAGGATGGGCAGTCCAGTGTATAGTGACACGGAGACAGAAACTTCCCAGCAAGACGTGCTACCAGTACCTATAACTGGGTTTGTTTTTTTTTTCCTTGTCATATCCCAGGTTAATACAGTTGGTTGAAATCTTGTTTAAGTTTTTCTGCTTGCTCAGTTTAGGAGAATTTAACTTGTCAGGCTTTATTATAGTGAAGATCCTCTTTCCTGCTTCACAATTTACTGCAGTGGGATTGCAAAAGCTCTAGGGAGAAAGTCAATTAAATGAGTGATGAAAACACTCCTAAGGATATTAAGAATTTGGATTTTGTTTGCTTTCTGCTTTTAACAAAAACCTACTGTCAATTTGAGTGCTAAATTACTTGATATTGTTTGGTTTTTAAAAATTAATGGTTCTAGTGCAGTGTAGGTCTTGCTGGTTGCCTTGGTGCTTTAGCTCAGAGCAGGAATGCACTTTTGAAACAATCATCTGACAATCCCCATTTATTAGGGTTTTGTTTTTGTTGAGAGCAGTCTTGGAACATGGGAGAGTTATGAATGAAATCAAACTGTGCATATATGCTACAGGAGTACACTCAGCACACTCCTGCCCCTAAGTGGCATTCCCTCCTTGGGTCTGGAGTTGAGCTGGCGAGGAGCAAACCCAGCTCCAGAGGGACGTGGGGATCATGGTGGCTCTGCATCACCAGCAGCTCTCCTGCAGAGATCTTCATCACCTGCACTGCCTCACTTGCTGAGGCAGAGACAGCCCCTGGTTCTCAAATTCAGCAAACTCACTCTGAAGGGTGAGAGAGAGAGGGTGAGCATACCTGTGTCTTGTTTTGTCAGGTCACTGACCACACTGGGTTCCACCCAGTTATACTTCTGGGTAGGATGAGTCCAGGCCTCAGTGCCATCATTCTTCAGGTCCCTGTTTACCCTGAGACATGAGAGAGGATGGATTGATCAGAAAGGAAATCCACCCAGCTGACAGTCCTGCCTGCAGCAGGAGCAGCACGGAACAGAGCAAGCCGACAGTGAAACATTTGAACTACACTTGAATTTATCAGAATATATGTAATTTTTCATGGAGTTCTGGAAAAGCAGTTGTTAAATGACCTCTGCTGAAATTTTGATGTAAGAAATCATTTTTGTCAGCCTGAGTAGAGCACATGTATCGTGAAATATAATGGACATCCTTGCAGTTTGGAATTTGTGGCATCACATCAGATTACAGCTCAGTTATTCCCCATGAGAAATAATGCCTTAATTGTAAAATAGTTCTTTTAACCTTTAAAAGATGGAGGCTTTGTGCACACGCTTCTACATCTGCTGAGTATTTTATGAATGCATGATAGAGAAGGGGTTAAAGTGCGTTTGGCCTCTCCAGTGAGCCTGGTATAAGAGCAAAACACAAGAAGGCAAAGGGTGCCTCAGCCTTTGGCCAGATGAGTTTATACAGTATTTGGGGTCTGCTGGAAGCAGGCATTTTCTCTAGTGCTCAGTGTCAAGTGTATTTTAATGTAACTTTCTATCCAAAGCTGTTCTCGTGTGAAAGAAAAAAAAAAAACAGAAACCCAACCCTTTGCACAGCATTTTGCTGGTGCCTTGGGATTGTTTATGTCCTTGGTGAGTAGAGCAGCAATGACACCCATCTGTGCCGTGCTGGTGAGCTCCTCCTGGTTCTTTGTAGGAAACATGCACAGAGCAGTTAGGAAGCAGTGAGCTGCCCTGAAGTTGTTGTAGGCTCAGCAAGTGATTCAATGGTCACAGCTGTTTGTTTGCAGACAGGGTTTGGACAAGTGGAAATATACTGACCTGTGATGTGAGACCTACTCCGAGCTCTGCAAGTTCTTCCTGTGTGACCTTGGGCAAATCACTTCTCTGCTTTTTCTCCCTCCTTTATCTGTCTTGTCTATTTAGTCTCTCAGGAAGCTCCCAAGAGCAGAGACTGTATCTTACTCTCTGTTTGTACAGTGCCTAACATAACAGGGCCCCAGGCTTCCTGAGGTCCCAAAGATGCTGTTGCAATGCAAGTTGTAAATGTTAAAGAGGTGCAAGAATCTGGCCCCATGCAGCACCATCACCATCTGTTTTCCTATGACAAATTAGTAGTAGCAAAGCACACAGCTGAGTGATTAGAGCTGTGACCATTCCCAGGTCCTGCTCCTGGCTTTGGCACTGCTGTGCTTTGTAACAAGAGCTGTTCAAAAATTTTCCAGCAACATGCTGTTGATTTTTCTTCCTTAGAGAGTGTCAAATTAGTTAAAACTGAAAATAAGGAGGAAAAAAAGAAACCACAAGAGCGTGCCAGTTTTGACAAAGCTTTACGGGGAAGATGATTCAGGGCCCCAGATTGGAATTCCTGGAAAAACAGAAAGCAAGTGACCTCCTTTTCTCACCTCTTCCAGAAGAGCCAGTATTGTTCTCATATCTGGAGGAGGCTCTGGTTGAAATCTCTGCTCCAGCAAAAGTTTTGCATAAAGACAAGCTCATGCTACTGGGTAATGTCACGATGACTGGGGCCATCACCTGAGGTGCTAAAAGGTTGGTTCTTTTTTGGGACTGCACAGAACACAGATGGAGGCCTGGCTTCCCCACTTCTTGATAATTTCCTCACCAGTAGACTCTGCTGTCCCAGGGAGAAATGGGTTGAGATTCTCTCTGTGGCTTCACATTCACAAATTTGCAAGGTTGAGTTTGTTTTCAGCAGAAAGGAAAACAGAAAAAAATATTTTATGTCCTGAAACAGACAGGAAAGCCATGTTCTGCCCAGCTCCTTCTGAAAGCAGCGTAATTTCTTACTGTCTTTGTGTGTTCTCTAATAAGTGGGTACTCTGTTGCTTTTAAATAACTCCTGTAGCATCTTTTGTGATATTTAATGGGTTACCCTTTGGGTCTGGCACTTCCTCTGATCTGACTGGAGGTGTGGAAAGGCGGCTGTATGAAGGTGCTTTGTGCCCTGGAGCTGGCATGGCACAGAGCAGCCGTCAGGCAGCTTCCTCCAGCCTCAGCTGCAGCAGCAGCTATGGAGCTGTTTGCTCCACAGATAATAATTAGATTTTGGTTGTGCTTCATCCACACAGCACTTCCCTGTAGTGATATAATCAGCTATGCTAACTTTCTGCACCTCGCAGGACTCTCCTGGAGAAAGGGAATCCTCCAGCTGGACAGGGAATGCAAGCAGCAAGCAAGTATGCACCTCTGCTCCAGAATTTAATTCTGTCAGAATGGAATATTCTGAAATCTTATGAATTTGATTATTTCTTTACACTGGAAATTTTAAAATATACCCTGCTATAAGTCAAATTGTTCTTGGCTTCTCTTTAGTAATTCCCCATTATTTGTTCGAAATTATTGTCATCCAAAGGACTGAAACAAATTGATCATGGGAAGTCTACATTTAGTCATAAAACTACTATGTTTGAGCTTTTGTCTGACATACCAGGTGGGGCAGTGACTGGTGATAGTGATTGTTGTGTTAATCAAACCACTGAATTACTAAATTATTTCTCTGCTTTTATTCCACTTTTCTTGGAAGAGGTTTCTTTGACAAGCAGGTGTTGCTTTTCAAGATCATAATCAGTGTGGAAACATAGGGTGGCTTGGAGCTGTCACATTTCCACCAAAAGTATTTCATTACTACTATGTTTATGTCTATGTCCACTTAATGAGATTTCTATAGATCATGAGACCCACTTAGGACGTCCTTAACCCCATAATGATAGGAAATGGTGCTCTCCACTGCCAGACTGATTTCCCTCATGAGGGTCATAATATTAAAATTTCCTTTCCAAAACCAAGAGCCATAAGTTGCCACATGGAACTGCCATCAGGTTGCTTGAATGAGTCAGTGCCCTGAATTTTATGACAACTGGAATGGCCACTATGGTTGAAATGAAACTTTTCAGCTTCAGGGGTTGCAGTCACAAAGGAGGTTAGTGTCTGGACTTGGGTGAAGTGTGCCAGTGCAGAACTGAGCTCATTTCCTAGCTCAGATCTGGCATTTCTTCAGGAGCTGAAAGAAGAGGATTTCACATCTGTTCCTTCTTGCCTAGAGGAAAGCATGCTTATTAACTGTATTTCTGCACTGAAAGGGTTGTCAGGGGTTGGAACATGCTGCCAAGGGAAGTGGTGGAGTCACCGTCCCTGGAAATGTTCAAGAAATGACTGGATATGAGTGCCATAGTTTGGTTGATACAATGCTGTTGACTTAGTGATCTTGAGGGCCGTGGTCAAAATTTAGATTAAATGATCCTGAGGGCCTTCTCCAACCTTTATGATTCTCTGAAAATACTCAAAACCTTCAGCTGCAATGATGCCCAAGTCACTTTGTTCATTGAATCTTGTAAGATACAGTTTAATAAAATCTGTCATTACTGCCAATATTTGCACATAGAGAAAAGAAAAATTGTATTCATGGGAGAGATTTATCTCCCTTTATTTGCATTATTATCAAACTGAGATATTTCAGGATGAGGCAAAGATGGGGGAGTTGTTTGTTTTGGGGTTTGATTTTTATCTTTCCAGGCTCAGGCAATTTTATGAGCCTGCAGCTGTAACTCCAGGAAGAAACAGGTGAAATGAAAAGTAAATTGTCAAGTAATGTAAAGATAACAGAGCACTGTTTTCCAGCCCCAGAGCAGGAGTCTTGAGAGATAGATAAACAGGAATTAAATCCTCCAAAATAAGTTATAGTGCCTGTCTGTTGTGGTTTAATTGATTGCTGTTATATAGTCATATGAGGTGTAGGAAAGCATTTAGTATGTTTTTGCCATTAAATAATTAATGATGCAGATACCCATTTCCCAGTAATTAATTAGAACTCTTTCTGCCCTGGAATGTTTATAAGGCTTATCTGAAATTCCAAGAAAAAAGGAGTACAAAAGCTTAGCACAAAATGTGACTGAAAACAGTCGGTTTTACCCAGCTTTGGCTTTTGGTTTGTGACTTGTAATGTGACAGGTTTGGTAATGGTTTATTACATAAAGATGGTGCAGTACTGACAAGGCCTATTTGACTTCAGAAACTCAGTTCATTTGTTTTGACTGACTGATTGTCAAATCCAGCTTTTCACAGGTTCCAAAAACAAAACAAAACTAAGCCAAAACTTCAAAAGAGGATCAAGTTTTGTTTAATCCCTGTAAATACATAACATTTAGACTTTTCCACCATGACTAACTTTAGACACTAACTTCCAGAGCTCATTCTTAATATTTTATTTCTTCATGTATTTCAGGCCATTGGATGTTTTCTTCCTCTTCCCCTCTCCCACTCCCAATCTCTCTCACAGTCTAACATTTGAAGTGTCTACAATGCCAAAAGTAAATATACTTTTGTTTTGTGCATGTCATAGCTCTTACTCTGAGGGCCATGAACTCAGTAATGTGTTTCTCTTCTAACATAAAAGGATGGGAAAAAGTAAGAACTTGTATCAACTGTGAGATGAGTTTTGTGGAGCCATGCCTGTGCTCTGCTAAACAGGCCTATAATGCAAAAATGTATTCCTGCAGGTAATTTTGTGTTTAGGGGGAAGACCAGAGATTGATGGATTACAGGTCTGACTCAAAATTCATTGAAGTCAAAGGAGAGATCTTCAATGATTTAAATAAATGCTCTTTCTTTAAGTATGAATTGGTGACAAGCTGAACTTGGGCTTGAACTCTCTCAGAGTTTGGGAATCAGTTGAGATATGATATTAAGAGCCATGAGTAACATATGACTCTGGAGCCCTAAATTCAAGAAATCTCTGTGTTGTTCAACTCTAAAGTCTGCTTTAGAGTCACTGATGTAAAGACCTGTGATATTTTGCAGTGCTAAGTGCTAATTTTATAGTAGGAATTTGAAGGACGCATCACAATCTATTTCTTTCAGATGATAAAGGGATAGAAACTCAAACTGTCAGTAGGTTGGATTTCTTGGGTAGATAATTATGTGACTTGTCTGTATGAATGGCCAAGTATTGTAAAAAAGGCACGTAATATAGCCTGTTCAAACTACGATGCTTTACCCTGTAAGTAGTCACACAGGTTTTCAAATCTTCACTTACTGTTCCAGTGCTGATTTTCCATGTGAACTGTAGTAGCCAGTGTGGCTGGAACCACAATCTTGTAACAGGAACAGAGGTTATTTCAAGGTAATCTCCATTTTAAAACAAGTTCCACCACGCAAGAAGTTGCATAGCATGTGCTGTAAGTCATAATATCTACCTTTTTTTAGGTAAATTTGGGGTTACTGAGGGCACAACTTTACACTCTCGAATGCTGGGTCATTCAGAAGTAGGTTATTCTCCAGTTTGGTCTTGGCAAATCATTCACTCTTGTTTATACAACTTTGCCAGTAATCTAGACAATTCATATAGCACTGGCCCTAAAGGTGCTGAATTCTGTCAGATTCAGAACAAAATCATAATGTACCAAGTAGAATCCACCATATTTTTATCTGATGGACAAATCTTTCAGTGTCCTCAGAAGCGTGGAAACAAGATAATTTCCTAAAAGCATGCACTGTGCAGCAGTAGGAACTGTAGATTTGTTAATGTATGTTTAACATACGTTATATTTATTAACGTACATAAAATTAAGACATGCAACATCTCTGGGTGTTTTCATTAAGAATTTGAGTATGTGGGACAAGAATTGTTTCTTAGATTTGAAAAGGAAGGCTTTATGGGACGAGCCTCCACAACTTATTTGCTAGTTTTTAAAGTTTGGATGGATGAAATTTGTTCTGCATTTCAAAAACATCATGTTTGGGGTTTTTAATGGCTATTTCATCTGTGGCACTTTCTCAGTTAATTTGGTTTGACAATTGGTGTTTTCTAAGTAAAGGATACATTTTGTATTTTTTTAAAGTAAAATAGGTATTTCTTAAAACATGGAATACTTGCATGTGGACACAAATATTTTTTCAGATGTGCCTTTAAAGGCCAATACACTGTAATGTATTAAATCCAGTCTTTGTTAAGGAATGTGTTGTCCTGAGACACAGGTATAGATGATTTTAAAGACTGTACTTAACCTGTCACAAAGCACAAGCCATGAAGAAGATGGTGAAATGTTCTTCAGAGCTTCAAATCTTTCACAGCAGAGCTTTCAGGCTCCTAGAAAGTACTTGTGCCATTTCCTATTAAAACCCAATTTACTATGAAGAATCCATGGGTGATTCTTTCATGCTTTCATCTTCCTTACTAATAGCCATCACAAACTGGATAAACTAATTATGAAAATTGTATTCTTTCTAAGTCTTATTGTCAGTGCTAACATAAATCAGTTTCACTGGAAGGAGGAAAATTAAAGAGGAAAAGTAAATACAGCTGTAGTTGTAAACATTTGTAGCATGAGGTATAGACATGGGATGCCAGAATTTGTAATCTTTAAAGAGTGTGTTTTTATAGTACAGAACTTGATACTGCAGAACTGAGTAACAGCACAGAAACTCACATGACTTCTCTTCCAGAATGTTAAAAACATACCCAGCCTATCCACTTCCAAACAAGACAGAGTAACTTCTTCAAAGCTTGATACCTTTTCTGAAATGTTCTTATTTTGTTGAATTGTGAGGATACAGGTTATTTCTGTTTACACCATTTACTCAGTGGAAATAACGTTTTGAAAATAGCATTTTGTTTTCACTTGGGTAAAACCATATTAATTATTGTTCTTAATTAATATTAAGACTTGTTTAGGCTGTTGCCATCAAAATTTCCATTATTGCAACATTATTTTATCTGCTGATAAATGCAATAATTTCACCCTGTCTTAGTTCACTGAGGTATCTGCTGCTGTTTCCAAGTTTTCAGGCCCTCAGCTTTGAGGTTTCATCATTCTCTTTGCATCCTTCTAACACTTTTGCCATCATACTGAGTGTATGGCCCTTAGATTAATTTTAAAGATCTTTCATGATCCTTCCTGTCTGTCACCTTGTTGGCTCATGGCTTACACCAGCTTGTATCAGCTGCTTCTGAGAGAAGCCCATTTGTACTTCATCCCACACACTATAATATATATATCTATATATATATATATACACAAACATATTTGTGTGTATGCTCAGAGTGGGTCTCCATAAATATCTTAAAGGTTTTCTGCTTTTTCTGTAAAACTCATGCCAGGATAAAGTACCTATCATGTTTGCCTATTGTGTCCTTCTTGTCCCCCATTTGTTGTCACTCTATACTACTTGGGCTAGAAGACACCTGAAGTAGGGTCTCTCTTTTTCCTTGTTCTCTTTCCCTTTTTAGTATGGAGGGTAGAACGCATTAAATCCTGATCAGATTAGTCTTTCCTGAAACTGTGATAATGAATACATAATCCAAGTGATTGTAGTCGTTGTTGTTGCTCATGCATGTGGTGCAAGTGTGTAAAGGACTCCTCCAGTGTACATTCACACTGTGTTTCCATACAGCACTTATTCTGTGGCTTCTTCTGCTTCTCCAGGTTTACTGTTGTTGGGAGCAGGCCTGCCAAAATAAGAGGTCGTTGTAGTCATAAGAAACTAAGTTCAAAAGAGAGCTAGGTCAGACATTGACACATAGTCATACTTGTGAAATTAACTTCTAAGAAAGTATTTGGAATCTAAAATATTTGTCACTGACAGCATCTTGTAGTTATTCACTTATGATTAAGAAGGGGTTTTCCTCTGTGTCTTTTAACTAAGATGAAAGTAAACATACCTTTGGTTTGAGCTGTCACGTGGAACCAGAACAACTTCTGAACCTCTCTCTCTGTCCTTGGGAAATTATATACCCTGTTGTATGTGCCTGTTACATTGCTTAATGTATGTACTCACTGCAAAGTTTTCTTCCTATATGGGCTTTTCAATTATTCATTTCCTACTCTTAAGTGTGCGGCTACGATTTAATTTCCATTTACTTCACTGGTAGCTGGATTAGACCCTACGAAATGGTCAATCAGGGGTGCTTTGATTAAAGGAAAAATAAATTTACAGTCAGGCGAGTTGAAGATCTAAGTGGAAGGGACAACATGCTCGGGCTTGTACGAGGTTATTGCCTTCTGTATGGTTTAAGGAAAAGATTGGCTGGAGGCTATTACTTATCTGAATAACTCTCTTCATGATGTCTAGCCATTAGCTATGTGAGCAGGGAACTTACAGTGTTATTTCTCTCTCTCTCTCCTGTTTAGTTAAAGCAAAAATTCACAAAGTGGCTTGTTCACAACATGTAAGTATGTCGAAGGCAGTATTTGGTGTGAAACACATGAGCTCTGTGTGGGGTGATACACAGTCTGTAAGCCGCAGGACTCAGCCCCTGTATGTGTCACTTCTCTGCTCCTGGAGTCACAGTATTTTCTGACTCTTGTCCTGTGCTATGATTAAATAGGAATCTGTTTGCTGATGGATTTCTACAGCTGTAAAACAAAGCAGGACACATCTCCAGAGAAGTGAACAGCACATCATAAATAAAGAACAGTTTATTCACAATCTCTCCAGCAGCTGATGAACCTGTCAGGCACAGGAGGGCTTTCAGAACAGGAAACTTCTGTGAAGGACAGAAGCCAGTTTGGGATCAGTGATTTATCATTGCATGTTGTGTAAAAACAGCAGCATGCTGACACATCTGCAGAGCCCGATGTACAAAGCTGCTGAACAATTTTTCCCAGAAAACCTAAGAATAAGAAAATATTGATCTCTAGTTGAGTTCTTCTTGCCTCTGATTCATATCTAGGTAAGCAAGGAAATCTGCTGGCCCAAGACATGTCACAGGAGGGAGCTCTGGTCAGAAGCCAGGACCCTGGGCTGCCTGTGGAAACAAAACCGATCTTCCCCGCCCTCAAGAAGTGTTTGTCAGCTGCATAGTGTCTGATCTGCTCGTTGGATCAGCATAAAGTGATAGAAACATTAATCCTCTGCCATACTCTTTACAGAAGTTGTGAACAGGAAGCTGCTATCAGCAGCAGTACAAACTGATGCATTCCTTTGGCTCCAGCTGAACATGAGCCAGCAGTGTGCACTCACAGCCCACTCCTGGGCTGGGTCCAAAGCAGTATGGGCAGCAGGGCAAGGGAAGGGATTCTGCCCCTCTGCTCCTCTGCCCCTCTGCTCTGTTCTGCTGAGACCCCCTGGAGCACTGCATCCAGTTCTGGGGTCCCCAGCCCAGAAAGGACATCAGCCTCCTGCAGCAACTGCAGAGGAGGCCACCAAGATTGTTAAAGGGATGGAGTTCCTCTCCTGTGAGGAAAGGCTGAAAGAGTTGGGATTTCTCAGCCTGGAAAAGAGAGGAGGCTCTAGGGAGACCTAATTATGGCCTTCCAGTACCTGAAGGGAGCCTACAGGATAGAGAGGGGCTATTTATAAGGACACATAGTGACAAGACAAGGGGGATGGCTTCAAAGTGAAAGAGAGTAGGTTTACATCAGATATTAGGGAGAAATTGTTTACTCTTAGACATTGGCACAGGTTGCCCAGAGAAGCTGTGCATTCCCCATCCCTGAGTGTTCAAGGTGAGGCTGGATGGGGCTCTGAGCAACTTGGTCTAGTGAAAGGTTCCCTGCCCAAGGCAAGGGGTTGGAACTAGGTGACCTTTAATGTCCCTTCCTACCCAAACCATTCTGTGATTCTGTGATCAGTGCCAAAGGTCCTTGTTACTTTCACTGTCTCTGTGGAGAAAGATCTGTGTGCATCACATGGCCAAAAAAAGCCCCTGAAGTTGTATGTGGCTGTTCCTTAAAGCCATGAATTTTTTTCTGGGTTGTGGATGGGTTTTTTAATGAGGTGGGAAAGTGGGAAAAAAAAAAANGCCCCTCTGCTCTGTTCTGCTGAGACCCCCTGGAGCACTGCATCCAGTTCTGGGGTCCCCAGCCCAGAAAGGACATCAGCCTCCTGCAGCAACTGCAGAGGAGGCCACCAAGATTGTTAAAGGGATGGAGTTCCTCTCCTGTGAGGAAAGGCTGAAAGAGTTGGGATTTCTCAGCCTGGAAAAGAGAGGAGGCTCTAGGGAGACCTAATTATGGCCTTCCAGTACCTGAAGGGAGCCTACAGGATAGAGAGGGGCTATTTATAAGGACACATAGTGACAAGACAAGGGGGATGGCTTCAAAGTGAAAGAGAGTAGGTTTACATCAGATATTAGGGAGAAATTGTTTACTCTTAGACATTGGCACAGGTTGCCCAGAGAAGCTGTGCATTCCCCATCCCTGAGTGTTCAAGGTGAGGCTGGATGGGGCTCTGAGCAACTTGGTCTAGTGAAAGGTTCCCTGCCCAAGGCAAGGGGTTGGAACTAGGTGACCTTTAATGTCCCTTCCTACCCAAACCATTCTGTGATTCTGTGATCAGTGCCAAAGGTCCTTGTTACTTTCACTGTCTCTGTGGAGAAAGATCTGTGTGCATCACATGGCCAAAAAAAGCCCCTGAAGTTGTATGTGGCTGTTCCTTAAAGCCATGAATTTTTTTCTGGGTTGTGGATGGGTTTTTTAATGAGGTGGGAAAGTGGGAAAAAAAAAAAGGCACATAAGAATTGTTAGTAATTTTGAAGAAAGTGAAAGTAAAAGCTTTTCAAAAGGGATGTATGAATTTCCAGATGCCCCAGACTATTGGGACATATTTTGTAAAGAAAGAATGTGTGGATTTTCTTCATTATGTAGTAGATAATTTTGTCTATAAGGCCCTATCTCAGCCTGCCTATTTTTTTTCTTAAGTCACTAATCCACGGAAGTAACTGATTAATTTGATTAGGATTGGTGAGAGATATATTTTCTAGGTGTATTTTCCCCTCTACCACATGAGGAATGCTGAAGATTATCTCATACCTGGTTTTAACCATATAGAAGTGCAAACCTCTGTCCTTGAGATAAATAGCAGAGAGGATCTGAACATCTTCTTTCACTTCACCAGAGAGACACACACACACAGAGTAAATTTCACTTTTAGTCAGTGTGACAGTGCAGCCTGGAAGAGGCACAGTAAAATGATGAAGTTCATTGCATAAACAGCTTCTGCTTATTATTGGTTCCACATCCATTTAAACTGGAAAATTTCCTTTTCCCCCAGTCTAACTGTAGTTTTCCTCTGATTGTTTTTTTGGGTTTTTTGTTTGTTTGTTTGTTTGTTTTTTCTCTTCTGTTATGTCATAAAGAGACATAAAGAGACATAGCAGGATCCAGATTAGCAGCATGGGTACCTTGGAGATTAGGTATGTATCTTTTTTTTCCTTGGAAAAATGTCTGAAGTAGTGTAGGAACAGATTCAGAGATTGTTATTGAAAGGATTAAATCCAGCTTGTTTCTAGAACAAACTTGAAAAAAGACCAATCTATTTTGTTCATCTTTCATAAAAAGATTAAGCTGGCTGTTTTATTCTGCATTACAGTAGTCACACATTAAAAAATTCTTTCCGAAGCAAAGGTACCTTTTTTATTCTATTAAAAAAAAAATTGTAAGCAGGAATGGACAGGAACTGGGCTAATCCAGTGTGAACACGTTGCTCTGCAGTTTGAAGACAGTTGGCAACTTTTTGGCAGGAATATTATTTATTTAATTAATTAGTGTGAAATGAACAGTTTGGCTTGTTTTCCCGCTCTCCTTGCAGTCAAGAGCTTTTCCCTGGTGGATGCTACATCATTTCTTACATACCACTTCTGCAACCCACTTCAAGCTAATGCACAATGTCTTTTCTTCACTTTTGTGAACCAAGTTAAATCATGAGTAAACTAACTCTCTCTGACTGTCAGATGCTCTAGCAGATCCATGGTTTTATTGCTAAGCCATTAAGAGACTTCTTTATTTTTCACTTAAACCTTCCCTGGACTGGGTTCTGGCCAGAGGCAGTTTCCCCAACTCACAAGTTTCATACTTTGCATGGAAGAGAGCCTCCAAATAAGCACTGGCCTTCCCTTCTGGGAGCCCCACAGTCCATCAGTTTTGAACACAACAGCCTGATCAGCAGAGATTGTCAGCTACACTGGGACACTCCATCAATTTAATGTGGAGACAGAAGCCCCTTTGGGGGTTACCTGGTGGTGGTGTGGGGGAGAATTACAGAGAGCAGATTTCTGTTGGACTAAGTGATCTTAGAGGTCATCTTCCAATCCAAATGGTTCTATGATTCTGTGAAACCTAGGGGGAAAAAAAGAAGTGTAGTGAATGAATTCCTACAGGAAGGTCTTTTCTTCAAGAGTTATCTCGTTCCTGATGGGCACCAGAAGTAGAGGGGAGTGCTAGGAGGGTAGACACAGCAAGCAGAGGGAAATCATTATGTTGGATTTTTTTTCCTTATCAGTTCTGCAACTTAAAACTACCCTGAAGAGACGTGTTTCGACAGAGCTCTTCACACTTGCAAACAAAAGCTTTTTTCTCTTCCTCCCCCCCGCCTGCTCCCTCCCCCCACCTAGTTTGGATGTAGGGCTGGAGAAAAACGATTGCAGGCATTGTCTGGCAGCAGCAACCGCAGAGTCTCTTCTGGAAACGTGTTGGGTCAGGTTCATGAGCACGCACAGAAAGAGAGAGAGAAAGGGGGGGGAAATCTCCCTGGCCAGATAAATAATTCCGTTTTGGAAGATGCTTCACCAGTGTTCCTGCTGTTCTGTAGCAGCCTCAGCCAAGATCCAGCTATGTCAGTTGTTTAGTCATTGGTACTGGGAGAGGTGATATGCTAACAAAAGTATGCAGTAACAAGCATTTAAAATGTGATGTTTTATTACTTTTTCAGTAAATACAGGGAGATGCTAATGACCAATTTCTGCTTCTAATGTAATTCATGTTGTGAATATGAAAATGAGCAGAGGAATAATTTCTCAGAGTCTGGATCCTTCCACTGACCCTGTGCATGTTTGCATTTAAACAAAAGAAACTAAATTTCTGCCTATGCATGGCTGAAAAAAATGTATCTATAGTCTTGTCTGGGTAATGTGACAAAAGAGTTTAACGTAACCTAAGGAAATAATCTGAGTATAAAATGGGGAGCTGATTAGAGCAGTAAAATAATCAGATGTTAAAAGGAGCAAATACAGGAGAGTGTAACGGCTAAAAGCCCGGGAGTGGGAATCAGGCCAGTTGGGGTTCTGCTTCCATTCAAGCATGCTGTGCAACTCTGAGTAAGTCAATAAACCTTGCAGTACTTCAGCTCGACCATCTGTAGAATGGAAATAATAAAAATATTATTCCCTGTCTCCCCAAACTGCAGTGAGGCATTGAGATGAGTATTGAGTCAGAGTGCTGTGAGTTGAGAAAAGACAGATTTAAACTTTCCCAAAGTTCAGAAGTTTGCATCCCTTTCATTTCTATTTGGGAGGCTCAACTCCACTTCTGCAATTGAAAATCTGTTCTCCTCCCAGCTCTGTAGCTGCTTGGAATCTGTTTGCCTTCTGTGAAGATGCATTTGTGTCCACAACAGTGTCGCTGTGAGTCAGAGAGGTGTGTTACACTTTGGGAGCTGTGGCAACAGGAAAAACGTGCACGGTTAGGGATGAAAAATGGAACAGAAACCATGGGACTAGTAGTTAAATTCTTTACATACTTCAGAGCTCTGTCTCTCAAACAATCCACTCAAGACCCAAATCTCATGAGCCCGTGCTGTATACTTTTAATTATGACAGCATCTTTCTTCTTTGGGTTGTTTTGCAGCTGTGAGATGGAGTGTGCTCTGGAGCCCAGGCATCACCAAGACATATCTTTGTGCTTGTCTCCCTGCTCCCTGAGAAATGGGATGAGGAATGTTCTCAGTGCACGTGTGTGCTCACAGCCATAAGTCTTGGTTAGGGCTGAAGCGTGTGCAGCACAGGGACAGTTGGGACACATGAAATGCTACGCAAGCCAGCCTTGCTGAATTAGCTTTGAGTTGTTTCTAGCCATAAATTCTTTTTCCTCTTAAATTTCATCTCTGATTCTGGGTTGTAGCTGGAAACAGAAGTGCTGAAATACAAATCCAGCCTTCCTGGTGTATTTAGCTCAACGTTGGAGTCTCCAGAGGTTGAGATAAGTTCCAGAGATTATTCCAATGGTTTGTTTGCTCATGGAAAGTAATTTCCAGATTTCTGAGTAGTTCAGAAGGTGAAACAATCAATTAAACACACTCATGTGCATACTCACATGCACAGAATATCCCCAAGGTGGTTAATGGGGCAAAATGTTTAAAAGGCACCAGGAGCCCAGTTCAGGAAAGCTGCAAAAACCTCAGCAGTTTGGATATCCAGTCCCTTCAGAGACTGCAACTGGAACACCCCACATCTTTTGTGTGTTACATGCAAGCCAAGTTACAAGCAAAAGAGCAGCACAATTATTTTGTCAGAGTAAAATGTACATTTTCTGTAATATAAATTCATTCATTTTGCACTCCAAAGTAATTGTAAAAATAAATATACGCATGCAAAATATTTTCCTTTTTCCCCATGTTGGGTTGGCAGTAGGTTTTTTTTTTACATAAGCCTCACTAAAAGTCAGCCATATGGGAAGGGCTTACAGTGTGTTGTAAACAGCAGGTTCAAATCAAGGCTAAACCAGTGCTCTTGCTCCAGCCAAAGCCACAGGGTGCTTCAAACTCCCATCTATTGCAATATTGGAAACAAACTACTGTGCACTAAATTATGAAGACTATTTTTTCATGTTGCTACTCTTATATGAATTCATTTTCTTTCGGCTATGAACTCGAGTGAAAAATATGAGACAGAACAAAAGGAGGAAGGGAAAACTTTTTCAGTTACAGAATAAACTTTTTTCATGTTCTTAAGTTCATGTTGCAAACTAATAACTTGAGATTATTTATTTACATGACCTATATTTCTTTACTTCTTGATATATATTTTATTTTACATTTGGCAAGACGGCAGCTGAGTCCTGAAAGTCAGCTTGGCTTAGATACTTCAAAGCAATTTTAGTTCTGAAGTGACTTTGAAAAAATTCTGCCTTTTTCCTAATTCTGAGAGTTTTAATCCTGATCTGTACATACAGATTCTGTAGCAATCAGTAGAATCCTTGGGAATTCTCCATATATTAAGTCTCCCATGAAGTTCTGAAAGCAGAGTTTTGCCTTTCTTATCTTATTGTCAAATGATTAAATATATATATATATATATGTATTTAAGTAGTTAAGGCAGTAGGCATTTATCACCTAATCATCTGTGTGCTACTGAAGTTGGGAAATATTAAAGCTCATGGTTTACTCAAAGGCATTCTCTTTTCTGCTTTAGATTGACAAGACTTAACTACCATCTCATTGACTGTTTTTCAGTGTATGTCTCTGTCACTGACAGAGCTCTGTGCATCCTGTGTATTACAGTGGCAGGACTCCAAGGCAGTATTTGGCTATCAATTTATTCACCAGATTTTTCATTCAAAATCCCCCTTGAGCTTTTCAGTATGGCTCAAATAAATTATTAGTTGGCTTAGAGTGCTGGCTGTAAATGTTTGGGCCTTTATTTGAGCATTAAAAAGGGCTTGGGAACTATTTCAGGGAAAGTATTATTAACAGATTCTGCATGATAAAAATCTACTATTTGTTTTGGTTTCCAACCAGGATTTTTTATTTTGGGGGAAAGGCAGGGAGGAGGTAGGTGGCAAGGAGAGCCATTCATATCAGAAGCAGTGTCATAATAACACAGAGTTAGAGGGCCTGTCTAGAAAACAGGATTTTAAACATTATACAGAGGTCTTTATAGCCAAAGAGGGAGATTCCTGTGGATGCTTGAGGAGGGTGTCCAGCAGCTGGGTCAGTGGCCTGGTACCAGAGTCCTCCGGGAAGCAGAGGTTAAGGTTGCAGTAAGAAAGTATTTCAGACAGTCAGCAGGCACACTCTGATTGCCAGGAAATAGGTATTATCCTTTTTAACTCTTTGAATGCAAGTCAAGGTGCACGTGTTCGTGGGAAGCACCCAGAACATGCTGGAACACGAGCAAGGTTCCTTCCAAGGGCAGTTTCCAGAATTACCCTGTGCACGTGAGTTTTCCATGCAGTGACCCTCAGCATCTTCCTTGCCTTTGTTAAATTCCTTTCACGTGGTGTTTCTGGTGGTACACTGGTCTTGTCAGGAGTGGTTGAGATTCTCCACTGGTATTGCCAGGTGTGTCATGGAGCGTGGAGTTTCCCTGTGCAGCCTGCAGACCTCTCTGCATTCCTTCTTTGGCAGGGATAGCCTTCATAAACCCGAATTTCTTACCATCCTCAAGAGGCAAGCAGGGCTAAGATTTTTGATCCATGTCTCATAAAACCACATGACCAGCTCTCACTGTTTTCTTTTCCCTCTGTATTTTCCCTGGTAATCAGATCAATGTGTACAAGAACTGGCTTAACAAATTGGGCTATAGGGTCAAGATGGTTTCTTGTATCACTGAAACTGAGTAAGACCAGAGATTAATGAAAAATTTTCACCTCTAATCACTGGATGGATTTATATTTTCCATCCATTTCTATAACTAAAAGTCTTGGAAAGACTTTTTTTAGTCAAAATTTGAAAAAGTAGACTAGCACTAACACTAATTCACTGTGCAGATTGAAGCACCTCCAGGGCCAGCCCTGACCTGAATGCTCCTGGGCGTAATCCTAAAGTGTGTTATTGATAAAAATTAATTATTCTTGACTGTGCTTCTGCTGCTTTTAAAGTCAATGGCAAATGTCTGGCTAGCTTTAGAGGACCTCCATCCCTTTTTATTTTCACACAGTGCTCCCAAAACACAGTGTGCATGTCAGACTCCCAGGTAAAACATGCTGCCTATTCACCTTGAGAAAAGCTGGAGATCATAAGGTGCAGTTCAACCATCCAAAAACCATTCAAAGGTTTTTTGGCAATCTTATTACTCTGCAGCATTAGCAGTTGCAATTCTGTACAGGGAAAACCAATTTGTCTCCCCAGGGATTTCTGCTGGAAAGAGCTAGTTAGAGCCACTTAGAGAAACAGGAAACTCCGCAGTTTTGTAAATTATTTTCAAATTGAAAATTTGGCAGGTGGTTCTTCAGAAGCCTCTCCAAAGTGCTTCCCCGGCGTGCAGGTACTTGGGGCAACATTTTATGAGAGCAAGCTGGTGGCAAGTAAGGACTGAGAAATGGATGGGCTTTGTCATGGAGAGATGTTATTCAAATAGTAGGAAGTCCTAAACACCTTATTTTAGTTAGAGGTGGCAAAAATCAGCGTTTTCGGGAAAAGAAGTTGCATTAGAAACCTCTGTGTTGTCTTATGCAAAGAGGACCACTTGAATAACATTTTCCATCGAACCTTCCTGGAATCATTGATTTAGACTTTTTCATTATGGTCAGCATTTTAATCTAAGGACATTGAAAGGCTGTACTTAGTCTGCTTCGTTGTCTTTTTATTCCTTTCAGGCCCTTTGGAATAGTGATAGAGTTTTTAATTTTTTAATGAAACATTTCCGTACTGTCAACATTCATTATTAAGCTAAAGTCATTTATGTGTTTCCAAATGAAAATAGTTTGCCAGCTCCACTCCTTGAAATATCTCAGTATTTATAGAGGTTAAAAAAATTGTGATATGCCATAATTTCCCATACAACAGAAATTCTGTTTTCTGACCAAGGCATGTAATGGCAGCCCTTTTTTCTGTAAGAGTAACTGAAAGTGGGGTACTGAAGCCAAGTAGTGCAGCATTTTGTCTTCCATTAGCTGTATTTTAGGGTTTATTATGCATACACACCTCTTGTTTTTGGCCATCAGCAGTGCTTCAGATCCTTACCAAAACTTTGTAAGGCATTATCTACTTTAAGACTTTGTTTTAATTGTGTGCAATTGCAGCCACCTGACCTGAAGTTTTCCATTTTGGGCATCTCAGAGTAAAATTTATAGGAATGTTTCAGCTGTAAAGCTTCAGCTATTCCAAGCTAAAAGATAGGAAGAGACACATAATTTTCTGCATATTATTGTAGTTGTTTTTAAGCCTAGTAAGTGTTTTGTGATGCTCTCCTATATCCATATTTTGGAATGAAGATTTGAAATTCATCCGGAAGTTGAATCCTAGGTACATTTTCTATTTAAAAATACCCTAAAAAAACAACCAACCAACAACAAAACAAAACCTTGACTTTTTATTTGACCAAAGTAAGAGCATCTGAAATCACACATTCTTAGGGCGAGGGGGGCAGCAGATGAGGAGGTGCTGATCACCTCTCTCTGGCCACCAGTGTCAGAACACAAGGAAATGCAATGAAGCTGCATCAGGGGAAGTTCAAGTGGGACATCAGGAAAATGTTCTTCACCCTGGGGATGGTTGGACACTGGAACAGGCTCCCCAGCTAAATGGTCACATCACCAAGCCTGACAAAACTCTTCTGAAGACAAAGTAATAAAATTCTTCACTGAAACATGCATAACTACTCTTTCTTTCCATTCTTTTTTTTTTTAGTAAGAATGTGTGAGCTGCAGGTCAGATGTTTAGAGAAATCCCTTAAGTGATTATTTACTTTTTCCCTGAAGCATGGCACAGTTTGTTGTTTCTGTGGCTGCTTGCACAGAGGACTCTGCAGAGTCCAGACTTCCTTCACCAAATAACAAATCAAAATATGGGACTTTATTTCCTAAGCTGGATTTTTCTAAAGCTTCAAGAGATAAGTTCCTGAGTAACTACTGCTATATATAAGCATATATATTGTTGCAAGAGGTTGGAGGGGGCTGTTCCCCTTCTGTGCTCGGAGCCTGTGTGCCCGAAGGCTGAATACAGCTCTGAGATCTCAGCTGATAAACACAGGTTGGAGTAAACTTGTAGTTAGCAAGTAAAGGGTTAATGAAGGAAGATGAAGTAGGTTTGAACTGAAAAACATTGGTTCAGTTCCTAGGTTTAGCCCCAGATATTTTATGTGTGAGCACAGGAAAGACATTTAATCCCTCCATATCTCAGTTGCCTATGTATAAAACAGGAATGAAAATCTGATCTGTGGCCCACCCCTTGTTTTTACCTCATCTCTTTAGATCATGCATTTTTCAAGGCAAGGACTGCTTCTCTACGTATTCGAACCTCAGACAAGGCTCCTAAAGGGCTATTAGTGTGTAGTAGGAATATTAATAATAACAACAACAACATTTGGAGTTCAGATTCTGATAGCCAGCTCAGAGCCATTACACATTCAGGAGAATGAAACAGTCAAGCCCAAGACAGCAATTTTCATCCGAGACCAAATTTAACAGTTTGGCAGGGCAACCAAATTTGGTGTTATGTAAGCTGGGCTTTGCAACTTCAAACCCTGGGTTTATTTATGTTTTGGGGGATTTTCCTTCCATTTCCATACTCTTCAGTCTGTAACTGGCACTGTTTTAGGGCTGGCTCGCTGTGGGTTCTACTCTGCTGCAAACGACGTTTGGAAATCTGAAAAGAAGGTTTCTTTAATTAACTGAAAACCAGAGCCTATAGTCTACTTGATATGAAAAATAGACCAAATTATAGTGGTATTCATAGCCTGCTGGAATGGTTGGTTGTTTTGGAAAAAAATCGTTTTTAAAGGAGGCTTGCCAAGAAACTGTTCTGTCAGGAAATGATAAATGGCAGTTCGGAGACTTGAGTGGCCTGCGCTGTATGGATGTGCCTTGGTAACTGCTGACTCAATCCTGTGTGCTCCTGATGGCTCCCACATTCACAGCAAGGGAATTTGCAGTCCTGATTCACAAACTCATTACTGTCCTGCAGTTCAGGACTTTTACACATGGCCTCAGGATTGTTTTATCTGAAAACAATGCAAACACATTTCTTTAAATTACACTTCAGATAAACTTTTGGTTTTCATTACTTTTACAGTGTATGCTAGAAACCTTGCAATTTCTTTTCCAAAACTATAGCTTGTCTGAATATTCCCTGCCAAGTTTGGTGTTTTCTGTTTAAGTTGGATTTTTTTTTAATAGTATGTGTTCTATGAAGCTGTGAAGTTTTAAGAAATTTAAATAACAGAACAGTGAAGGCTTGGCTACAATTTGCATGACAGGGTTGTGTTTTAAAAAGTAAAAGAAAAGCCTGTCTCTGTGCACTGAAGAAAGGTTTGCTTTACACAATGCACCATTTAGTCACAGGAGTTCTTTGCAGTGACATGTGTCATTTACTAGATTCTGTTACTGTAGGGGATATGTTGCGTGCAAGTGGACAAACCTTTGGAGTGTGCTCTTCTGAGTGCTAACTGTGATCCATCTTTTCAGGGCATTTATATTACCTTAATCCCATTGACATTAATAAGTTTACTCCTCATTTACTCTGGAATGAAAGAGGAGTGAACTGGGACTATTGTATATTTAGGCGACATTGTTGCAAAACATGTCCCGTTCCTGAGTCAGCCGAGGGAGAGAGAGAGGTTCATGCAGTACACAGAGCTCAAGGCATTATTGTTTTTCCAACGTTGCCTAATGAATCTGGCTGAAAAGGGTCACACAAATGGTAGGAAAAATTTGCATCTACATGTCCATGAAAATTTATGCTGTGTGCTTGTAAAGATGAAGTACAGATTAAAGAGTTTGGAGATAATTTGATAGAAAATATATTGATTCATTGCTTTTAGCTTGAACGTTTGAGTTCCTAGGCACCTTAGGAAGAATTTGTGTATTTGGTCATTTGCATCCTTGAAAACCTTTTTAGCATTCACATAGGAGGCAGTTGTGAAAATGCCAAATACTTCAAGGATCCCTTCTCTGCCCTGGCTCCATTATTTTTCTGCCCTGGCTCCTGTTCTTTGCTATTTCTGAACAAATCCTGCCTCTGCTTCCCTTTTATTTACCCCATATATGGCACTGGGGCACAGAGCAGCTGCAAAAAGCTGGATGGCGAGCTCTGCCCATGCCCTCAGTGCTCCTTGCTTTTGGAAAATGCTGCTACTTGTACACTGAGGGCAGCAGGACACCTTGGTGTGTGTTTGACTGAAGGCAGCACCTACCTAAAGTAACCTTGTGCTCTGTGATTTCCCAGTGACACACCTGCTGACAGCTTTTACAGGCAGTGATTAGGAGAAGAGTAATGTGAAATGCAGATATCTGTGCCCCCTACAGCCCCTTAGATGCTGGTTTTCACATAATATGCCATTGACTGTGTAAGTTTTGCATATTGAGCTAAGGGAAGCACCGGTGCTGAATAGCATCAGTGTGAACAGGGACTCTCTGGGAAGAACTGAAAGTGACTTCATGGGGAACTACATCAGTGAAAGAAATTAACGCTGACCTTGGCATTTGAGTTCCATCATAACTGTAGGTGTATAAATAGCACATGAGAATCACAAAGTGAGTAAAATTAAATTACTTTACATTTCTCTCATGCTTACAAGCTTTGCTGCGTCAGGTATTGGTATATAATGAGAGATGAGGAAAAATGTTATTAACATGAAAGTCAGAAGAATCACAGAATCACTAAAAATTGTGCTAAACTTAAGATTTCAACAGCAGTTTCTGATTACTCTCTTCATTTTCTCTATTAATTCCAATATTTTGTGCCCAGCATTGAAGTATCCTGATCTTTCACCTTTAGAGACTTCAGAGTGTGAATCTGTTTCCAGGGTTGCCTAGTTTTGCAGCACTGGAATGACTGCTCCAGAAATATAATGATGTCTGTCTCCTGGGGAGGCTGATTTAAAACCTTTGCCTTGAGCAGTGACCCCCGAGCGAGTGAAGTGCGTAATTAGTACAGGTGTTCACTGTACTAACAAAAGCATTTGTAGGCTCAGGGACAGTCTGCAAAGATTGAGTTAATGTCATTTTCCACACAGGGCAAGCTGCTTTGTCCAGCGGGGACGTACAAGCCCTAAATTAACTGTAGAATTATAAACAGCCCATAATTATAATACATAAGGAGAGAAACCTCATTTTGACCTCTCGTATTGTGCTTTCACTTGTATTGTGCAAAGTTACAGACTATGTGCTTCACTTCTATCCAAATACATGGATCTTCCTCAGAGAAAAGCTCACCAGGAGTCAAGGGCACTCAGAGAGTAAGGGAAGTGTGGAGCATTTTGCAGCAATGCTTTGCAAACAAGCTTGACAGCGTTTCCTCTGTGTGAAATATTCCTGTAGAAATGGTTCCCTGGAAAATGGCACTTATTTCTATTGCACTGGAGAAATGCTGTGATTTAAGCAAGCTTACGCTTTAGCCAGAGGCTTATTTTGCTATTGTACTAGATGCTCTGTTGTGCAGCAACAGGGGGAAAAAACACAAAGAATCAAGATAAAGTTATATTTGTGATGATGTGTCTGTGTGTCTGCACATCATCTGCAGGCTGTGGATTTATTAGTATTTAAGTCAGTAGAACTGTTGTATAAATAATGCAGATCAGAGCCAGTCCCACATGGTCTACTCACTTGCACATGTACACTGTGAGTACTCCCTGAGCCAGAGAAGAGTAAGTGCAACCAGACCTCCTGTGCCCTCTCTGCAAATCAGCTTTTAAAAGGCAGTGTCAGACACTTGTGTCATCATGACAGTCCATGTCCTTCCTAGAAACATGCTCTGGTGTTGGGGTTTCAGGCAGTGTGGGTGCTGTTCCTGGCTCAAACATTGTTTTCTGAGGCAAGAACTGAGGCAAGTCATTTCACTTTCTGTTGTTTCCATTTCCTCAGCCATGAGTACTGGGTATGATAAACATTTTGAGGTTTGGAGGCCAAAAATGAAAACAGAAGCACTTGGTCATGTTTATAATTTTTGTTATTCCGACTGCTGTTCTGGATTTATCTTAAAACTTAGATATAACTTGAAAAGTTTAGTTCTTGATGGCCCTGGTATTTTTCAAGTCCAGGCTGGATGGGGTTCTGAGCAACCTGTTCTAGTGGAAAGTGTCCCTACCCGTGGCAGGGGTGCTGGAACTATAAGATGATATTTAGGGTCTCTTCCAGGACATTCTATGATTCCATGAAAATATAAATCAACAGTTCAGGTACTATGAGCAGAAGCATCTTACACCCTAAAAGAGCTGTTGTGATGTTGGAGACTGAAGTAAAGCCCTTTCACATTTCAGAGCACGTGTCAGAGGTAAAGCTGTTAGTCAAATCACATAAAGCCATCCATTACAATGGATGAAAAAATCTTTATTAATTCTGAATTATGTTAGCATTTTAATCTGTAAAGTCCTTAGTAGGTACTATGTGACAACTTTTTTTAAAGGTTGCATGATTAGAGGTGGATGAATTTCTCCTGAGTAGCTGATTACTCTCTCTACTGGACTGGGGCGAAAATACTACTTAACAAAAGAGATTAGCAGAACAAAGAAAACAAATTACTCCAGAGTAACCTCTTTCACTCATTCAAGGAAAATATGCAAAGAGAAAATAGCAAGTGCCTGCAGGTAAACCCGTTTGTGTGGTGATACCCAGATCTTCCAAGCAAAGCATGGTCTGGCCCCTGTGAACACCAGTGATCGATCTCCAGGAGGAGCAGGCTGCAGCTTGCTTCAGACACAGTGCTCTGATTCTCTGGTGTTCCCTTCCTGGAGTGCCACTGTCAGTGAAGTCTCCCTGGCAAATGCCCAAGACAAACTTGGTCCCTCTGTGGAGGACCACCCTTTATGTGACAATTCGAGTAGTGTCTCCCGTGACTTGCAGCTGCTGAAGATCCTGTAGAGCTCTTTGGCTGTCTCAGCCAGGATTCAGTACTTTCTTCCTGCCACCCTGATGCTTTCCCCTGCTTTCATTGTATCACTGCTTTTTGTTCCTCTTCGAAAACGCTGAGGAGTGTTACCCTGTGCTGTGAAACAGATGCTGCCTCCCATCACTGAGAAGCTACATTTTGTTATTGATTTAACAGTTCAACATTGAGGGTTAGTACAGCCGTCGATGGCAGGGCTGGATGGGAGAGAGCCAGCCACGTGTTCATACTCTGCCTTTGTGCAATTGATAACAGTCCTGGTTGGAGGTGGAAATGGAGAAGGGGAACGTCACAAAGCTTTATGTTCAAGACTGTCACCACCTCTGCCTGAAGAGTGTTCCAGCATTTCATCATGTCTAGACTATATGTGCTGTGTGATCTTGTGTAGTAGCCTCCTCTATCATAGTATAATATTACAAAGCCCAAATCCCTTTTTAGTTTTGAACAGTAAATGGTCATCATTATCTTCAGAATGAGCAATTCAGGCTACTGCCTAAGAACCAGAAGAATAAGAGGTGGATGTACATCCAACATCTAGAGCTGGGCAGATCATTTGGTCTTCAAGCCTGTCATAATGATTAATCAGCTAGGAAAGACTGTGAGCCTTTTGCTTCCACCGTGAAGCAGTTGCTTATGCTGCCAAGAGATCCACTTTTGAGTCATGGTTTACCAGTCCAAACAAATGCCCAGCCTGGCTGTATTCCTAGTAGAAGTTACTGACAAAGAAGTGCACTAAGGATTTTTTGTTAGCCTTGTCATCCATTACATTTTTCAAGCCCATTATTTTATCAGGAACATTTGTTTACTTTTGAAGGCATTATAGCTGAAAATGTTATGGAAAAGAGCCTTGATATTTTAACTGACTCAAAACCAGAGGGAAATATGCAATGGGAGTAATTGGGAAAGTTAACCTATGCAGAACTTGCTACCAGTAGCAGCCAAATTATCTCTTAGTTTTCAAAATGTATGAAGCCTCCAAAGTGTTAGGAAATTGGCTTCACACCATAAGGCTGGATTTAAGCAGTAGGAAAAAAAGGGAATAGATATGAGTCTTTAAAATCTAGTTTTTGAGACCTTGGTGTATACAGAAGACCTGTTTTGGGGGTTTCCTCTGCAAGATAGTTGGTCAGAAGCTAACTCTGGAAATTGAAGCTGGTATTCTTGCACAGCTGGTCAGCTTCAGAATTTGAAATTTTAAGCAAAAATGTCTAAAACTACAAAATGCGTAACAAAATAATCACTTCATTCCCCCCGAATTCAACTGGCAGAGCTGTTGAACTCCTGCAGGCATGGTAATGACTTTGTATGACCCATGAAATTTGACTGAAAACCCTTCTTCATTAGCAGTTGGTTGCCTTTGTTGTAATTTTGCTCCTGGTATCCCTAAGATCTCCTAGTCTGCCTTTATGAATAACACCATGACAGCCAACAAGCAGTTTCTTTTCCTTGTAAACACGGGTTTCCACTGGTAAATATATTGCATTCTAGTTCACTCGTTGGTTATTTGCTGGCTTGTGATTGATTGTATCTGCCTCCACTTTTTGAAGTGCTCAGTAAACAAATGAAATGTGTTTTTGGTATGTCCATTGATTTTAGAGGGTGCAGAGCACTTGCATCTTCTCTGGATTTCAGTGGGGTTTTGCTGGATGCTTAAACTTCTACCAAATGCAAGTGCTTTTATATTTAGAAGATTCTGATGGAGATATTTCCAGGGATATGATTTCACCAGAACTGAATGATGTTTAGAAAGGCTGGGGGAGTTGAGTGGGCTCACAGACTTTTTATCACCACTGAATTTCACCTCTGATCTCTCTGCAGCCTCTGGGAATGAGAAGTGCCTTTGGAATTGTGTGTGGTTTTCTTTCGTTCCACTGAGCTTTCCCACTGAAATTTTCAGTCTTGCATCTGTGTCTTTGTAAAGCTTAATGCAATGGCAAAACAAGAGGCCGCCTCCTTTCTGAGGAGCAGGCTCAAGCAAACAGGAACAAGGCCCTGGTTTTGTGTGTTCAAAATGGATGCAAGCTTGCCACCTTATTTATCACCAGAATTTCTAACCTTCAGATGCCATGGCCCATAAATGACTTCCCCGTAATAATATTTATTAAAGTATTTCTGGTCTAATTATTCATGCTGAGCTTGTTCTCTAAAAAATTCTCTTGAAAGAATCTTTTTAAAGGTTTTTCTTTTGAAAACAAATTCATGACCACATCAAACAGAGATTCATGTTGCCGTTAGTTCAATTACCAGCAGCCCTCAGGGAAAACTCACTCAAAACTCACTGTTGTTGTAATTGCTTCTCTCCCTTTCTCTCCCCCACTCTTTTTACCTTTCCAGTTTTGAGTGCTGCAGAAGTCATCATATAGTTACTCATTTTTTAAGCTCATTTTAGGTACTAAGGGGTTTATGCCCTTTTTTGCCCATATAGTGACTATCAAATTTCAAATAATTAGTAGATTATGGATGCTGAAAAAGGAGCTGGCACAAAAAAACCCACGCTTTTTTTTTTGAGATAACGGTTGATGTTATCTTTGTTTTTAACTTTTTAAGCAAAAAGGCAGATAGTGATGTCCTCCCCAGGGCCATGCCATAAGATCAGATCCGTAACCTGTGGTTCTATTCCAGCCATGAAAGCCACTGCACCTAGTCTGGCTTTATTCCCTTTGAAAAGCAGCATGGATGCCTCATTTGGTTGAAGTGCAAAACATAACATAAGCAGTGCTGACCTAACACGACATGATACATGGCAGATTTGCTTTAAAAAGAGCAGCAGTCTCAAATCTGTTTTGAATTAGAAAAAGTGTTTGAGGGAAAGGAAGGAAAAAGGGAACCATTTCGTAGCAGGCATCTGAAAAATAACAGTTTGGAGGAAGGAGGAAAAATTGTCAGGCAAAACCTTACAGTTAAAGCTGAAAAATGTATTTCTAACACTGGGGATTATGAGTGTGTATCTTATTCTTTGTTTTTTTAAGAAATAAAATCTTGGCAACTTAAGTGCATAATATGATGGTCCAGAATGAGAACAGCTACTCAAAGGTGAAATTATCAGCAGTACTCTGGCAAGAGGTTATTAGTCATAGTCCCAGTATCATACAAGAGCCAGAGCCAAGGATTCAAGAAGCAAAACATTCCCCTTTGGAGAGAGGTCAAGATTAGTCACTTTTGTTTTCTTTATTGGGGGGAGGGGGACAGTGGGGGTTGGGTTGATTTGGGGTTTATTTTGTTGTGGAGAAGAGTTTTGGACATATTTTTATGCCAGTTGGGTCTTGTACTCTATACTTTTTAACCCTGAAGTGCTGTAAATATGCCACTGTTCCACACAGGGAACGAGAATCCACAGCTAGGGGAAAGCTGTTGTCTGACAGCCAAACTTCTGACAAGGAAAATATGGAGTGATATTCAGAGGCTGCACTGCCGCGGTTAAGCCAGCAGAAAGGGTCCTCCAGAGGCAAGAGCCACGGGGAGTTTTCTTCACATCTGTGGAACTGAAGCATCTGAAATACAAGTGCCTGTTAGCTAAACAGAGAGCCTTTCTCTCCTCTGCAGATAGGTACTGGGGTGCAATAGGACCCCACAAAGAAACATTTTGCTGAACAAAAATGTGATCGAGAATGAGAAAGCAACCTGTTTTCCAACCTTCTGTCTCAATAGCAAAAACCAGAAAGGTGCTGTGAAGTTTTTCCTTGACACTGGCAGATGTGCCCAGGACAGGGAGAGTATTTTTAAGGTTTTGTTAGAGACACTCATCCAAGCTGATGTTAAGAATGTTTATTGTATCTGAAGATGCCTCAGTTTCCCCCACGTCGTGCTGGCAGTAACAGGACTTACCTGCTGTACTTAGGTGCACCCAGGTTTGCACAGTGCTGTAGATGCACTAAACATGGAATCATATTCCCACATATCCTGAGTGGGAAGGGACCCACAAGGATCATCAGAGTCCAACTCTTGGCCCTGCAGTTAACCATCATTTATTCTAGAACTCTATTCAAACTATTACACAAAGATAAGAGGATTTTTTCCCTGGTTTCTTTGATCAATATTTCCACTATATTTCTTGTTATCTCAAGCCTGTTTCCCATCCTCCATAAGGCTGGATTTCAATTTAAGCATGATTTGGGAAGCTGTTTGTGATTATGGTGCTGGATGGATATCCAGCGATTTTTGCAGATACATTAACTTCTAATACTTCTGGTATCATTGACTCACTTGTAAGGAAAGAATCCCTTCCTTCTTGCCAACTCATGTCTTATTTTTAAACAGAGAAGGAGGAAAGTTGTGTCTGGTCAAAGAGATACATTTCCTGAAGGTGGGGCTATAGTTAATGAAGATAAGCTAATTCTTGAAAATAGCAGAGTATTCAGTTAATAGGATAGGGAGATTTGATCATCTTTGGTAGTTTCTGATGAAAGTTATATTTAGAGACAAGACCCTCACCTTCACTTTCCTGGCTTCCTGCAAGGAGGGAAAAATATTCTAAACTTCTTTATTTGTCTACTGATACACTGTTAATTTAGAGGAAAGGGTTAAAAAAAATATATCTGACCTTTGTAATATTTTAGAGAAAAAAAATGCTGTATCCTGAGGCAGCGCTGGGCCAAAGACTGTAGATTTTGGATGCTGTTCTAACTTGAAAATTTCCATGTGTTTTAAGTCTCGCCTGATTTATCTAAAACAAGAGTCAACCACAAATTTTAATTGCTTGGCTATAGCCTTCTGGATGCCAGATAGATCTGCAAGTGTTGCACACATCTGGGCATGGACTGAGCACTGGGAGGCCAACAGGGCTGGCCCGGGGAGCCTGGGCAGTGGTGAGCCAGCAGATGGGCCTCGTGGCCCAAGAGTACATCTACAACTAAAGGAAAGCTCTCAGGAAAAGCTGATTTCCAACAGTTTGGGTGCTTTAAAGAAGCCAAATATTTTTGCAAGTTGCGAATAATGGCAACAAAACCGCTGAACCAAGACTACAGTTCTCTGCTCTGTCTTCTTCAGTGGCAGCTGTTTCCAGTCCTGCTTCTGACCATCTCCTGCAGCCACATCCATCATGGTCCTCATTCCTGTCTTGACTTACTAGCATTTTAGGTCATCCCTTCCCAACATTTTTACCCTCAAGCCTTTCTGAATCCTCTCCACTTCTAAAAGAATCATGGAATCATCATACAATGGCCGGGGTTGGACAGGACCTTAAGATCATCCAGTTTCAAGCCTCTGCCATGGGGACACCTTCCACTATCCCAGGCTGCTCAGAGCTCCATCCAACCTGGCCTCAAACACTTCCAGGGATGGGGCATCCATATCCATAACTTGTTTGTGCAGCTTGTTCCAGTGCCTCACCAGCCTCACAGCCTCACAGCAAAGAATTTTTTCCTCACACTTAGCCTAAATTTCCCCTCTTTCTGTTTGAACCCAGAAAAAAAAAATTCTTAAAATAAGTGCTGTTCCGAAATCTTTCCGCCTTTCAAGGTCTTATACTCCCTAACAGTCCATGACCAAATGTATTTCACTCCCCTGTAATTTAATTCTCCCAACTGCCAGCATCCTACCGACCTCTTTGTTAGGAGTGGTTTGTATTCATCTTACCTTGCTTCTGTTAGTCAAGCAGCAAGTTATAGACAAATAATCTTATGAAGGTGACCTGTAAAAAACCAAACCAACTTGTTTGTAACCTTTGATTTCTACTTATTCCTCAAAATTCTTAAGATCTTAAAGGAATTGCTCTCTTACATAAGCACAGCATCTGTTGTTGCTGCTTGTTTCTTTGTAAGGAAAAGTGGCAGTACCATAGAAGACAGTTTTGATAAGCTGCTGCTAATAGTCTGTATTTGATCTGCTGTATTTTATATTATATTATGTATTCCATCACACATTACTGAAGTGGCTTTTTCATATTCAGTTTTTTTAGTTTTTGACCCATCAGAGCATGTCTCTTACTACCATTGGTTTCAAATATAATTCAGGGGAGACACCTAATCTGAAAAATGACATTATAGTTGTAACCTACACTCTTCTAAGAATTATTAAAGATATGGAGCTGAGTGAATAGTTAACCAGAGGTGTCATATTTCCAGAAACTTTGAGGAAGCTTTTAGAAAGACATGCTTTTCTTTGAGAAAAAGAACATTTGGAAAAGAAAAATAATTCTCTGCACTTTAGTTACTTGCTAATCAAAATTGCTTTCCCAATCCTAATGGAAAGAACAGATGCATAAATCAACCATATAATTTCTCCCATTTCCTATAGCTTGAGCATTTGCTACCCTGAATCTTGTGCTGCACAACCAGAACAAAATTCTTCAAACAAACAAAAATTACTTTAAAGTGCCACAGGTGTTACAGTCAGTAACCAAATGGCTACATGCTGGTGTTGCCAGTTTGTTTTAATTCCCAAAACAATTTTTAAAAAACGTGTGACAAAACTGAGTTTCTTTACAATGCATTAGGAATTTACTGTAGAAGTCAAGCCCTTTGTAATAGTTCACTGATATCAAGATAAGTTCTGGAGAATCAGAGCCAGCAACTGGTTTATAAATCCTGGTTGCTGCTGAGCTCTGATCCTGACTCAATGGCTCAGAATTTTCTCCCCAGGGTCATCACCCTCTGTTGAAGGCACAAGCAGCACACCCTGATCAATGGTGAATTCTCAGCAGCTGTTCAAGGGCTCTTGCTACAAAAAATAAGTGGTTTTTTATGCTTTTGAGAGTGTAAGATAAATATTTTCCTATAAAAATACACAAGATGAGACCAGCAACAGTGTCAGTCTATTGAAAAAACAGAACAATTTTCAGTATCTCAAAGCAGAGATTGTCACTAACAGCTTTATGCAAGACAGCTGATTTTAGAACTCAGGGTGTAGCAAGTGCCTTTCTTTCCAACGATGCTTTCTGTTGGAAAAATATCCATTTTATTTGTCAGTTAAGACAGTGGTTACAGTGTTCATATAATGTTTTCATTGACTAGAAAGAGACTTGTTCATGTAAGCCTCAAAACCTGTCAATTTTGTTCCTCAGAATCTCAGCCCTCCTGTTTTCTGGGCAATGATCAATCTTATAGTGAAGTGTTTTTTCACTGGCTCCACTTCTTCTATCCTTCCCCTGGACACCACACACTTCTTTGGCCAACTCTCAAGAGAAAGTACAGACAGTCTGGAGAGCAAATCTTCCTTCATGCAGATTACATTCTCCTTTAAACACCTCAGTGGCGGGAATATAACCTCCAGCAAAACTGCTGCCTCGTCTGGGCAACAAAATAAACACATGAAAGCCAGAACTTCTGATAGGGGGTTTTGCAAGAATCCGGCATCTTGGGTATTGCAAATGGAGGGGAGGCACATTCCATGATTTTTGAATAATCATGCACCTGAAGAAAGAAACGTTCCTTATTAATACTGAAACCATTGATCTCTCCTGCCACTATTAGTCTTTAAAATAAATTCTCTGGGAAGATTCCCATACCTATCCCTGAGCTCCTCTAGAAAGCCACTCCTAACATCATACCTCCTCAGAGCCCTCCAGGTTAAAGCATTGACTTTTAGAAATGCTGAGATACCAACATGTGAGAGGACCTAGCAAAAAGAGGAGCCAGGAGAGTTTCTCTCTGAAACTTCCTCAAATATTCTGAACAACTTAAATAGGAAGAATCCCACCGAAGACAAACGTGATTTATAACCACATTTTCTTCCAGAACAGTCTCACTGTTGTTAAGTACCACTGGATACTGATACATTCCTCCATAACATTGCTATTAACAGGTATCATAAGTTCTGGAATATTTTTTGCCTTTCATCTTCTCTCCAGCTGAGTCATTGGCGTGCCTGGTGATCATTTTGTTAGCAGAAAGGACCTTTTTGTGTGTTTTTATGAAAGATAAAGCTAGCTTATTACTGAACAGCAAACACATTAGAGATTTGATACAACATGGAGAGATGCTCAAAGAAAGTATAATTTTTTATTCCCTTAAAAATTTGCTAGGCTGCAGAGCAATAAGGTCCTCCTTAGTAACAGACCACCAGAAGTGATAAATACATGAAGGTCTCCCCAGTCCTCTTTGGTTATTTTGAAAAAAGTGCCTTAAAGAATTAGTTCACTTTGAGCCAAAAAGCTGCACCCACAGGAATGCACGCCACTTAAGTCAGGGCACCGGGCTTGGGAGTTTAATGTTGTAAAAGTAATGCTGTAAAAACAGCTGAAATCTTCCTTTATCACATTTTCATTCAGGCAAGTGTTGCTTGCATCCTGGTTTCCCTCTTCTCCTTTAGCAGCTTCATGCTTGGCTTTCTTCACTGAGAGCAAGGACAGCCCCCCTGAACCCACTGAGTGAGCAATGAGCTGATAAAAATTATGTCCATTATGGACAAAAAATCTGTTTAATCAGTGAACCATGTTAAGAACATAGGTAGTTATAAAACACTATTTTGTTCAAAGGACTATGATTTTTACCCTTAATATTTACTTTTAAAATCTCTGAGGATGAGAATGATGGGCAGATTACACAGCTTTAAACAACAGCATTAATCAGCCTTGATCTCGGCAGATTACGGAGCAATACTTGGAATAACCTATTAATAATTTGTGGTCTTTGTGGCTGAAATTATGCCAAACTCAAAATTTTGTCCTTCAGCTTCCCGTGGCTGAAAATACTGTTCCACTCAGCTCTGTAATTGTGTCTGTCATTGCCTTTTCCTGGTAAATTCCTATAATTAGTTTTGGGAGTAGGTCTCCAAAGTGCTACCCTTTAGCTCTCCATTACAGGGGAGCTTAAAAGAGATAGTTCTGTCCCTGGAGCTGTCCCTGGAGCCAACCAAGCTTCTGTGTTTTGTTTCGATTTGTTTTGTTTGTTTTGTTTTTTAAATCGAGGAAATAAATTCATTGTTACATATTATATTCCAGATCATACCATGAACTATTTATGAAAGCTTAAAATTACAAAGCGTTGCAAGTTAATATAGCGTGAAGATTTGTGGAATTTTAATAGATAAAAATAATAGACAATTTTAATTGAAAATTATTTTGTTCTGTCAGCAAGAACAGTCTCTGTCTTGTTCAGTAGCACCTCCTGGAATGCCTTTGATCCCTTTACAAATACTATTACCTTTATAAATGCATGTCACTAAGGCTGTGAGAATTGGGATTGTTCAGCCTGGAAAAGAAAAGGAATGACCTACTTGTGGCCTTCCAGTACCTGAAGGGAGCCTACAGGAAAGATGGAGAGAGACTATTATAATTGCATGTTATAACTTTTTCTCATGATGTGCCATTTAAAATTTGTGTGCTAACCTTTCAGCCTTTGTGAGGAACTGTTTGGTTTTGGGTTGGTTTTTTTCTCGGTGCACTGTATGGATGGGATTGTATTCATTTCTAAGAGATAGATTCAAAACTTCTTTAAATCTTCTGTCCATCTGTGCTCAATCTATGATCCTTGGATTTTTACTTTTTTTTAAACTTAACTCAGAGGATTGTATTCATACAATCTTTCAGTAAGACTTAGGAATAACTGTGGTGTGTAATTTTTGAAGTTTCAAACACTGCTTCCTCTTCCCAACAACTGTGAAATACAAAGGAAATTATTTTGCATATAAAGAATCAGATCATCCAAACATCATGCCTCTAATGAAACATAACTCAGCTACAAAGAGCTTACTTAGTTTTTCCTAAAGGAAACAAATCAGTCTGAATTATTTTTCTATGTAATTAACAATGTTTGCTGTTTTAAGTAGAGAGATCAGAGTTGTTCAAAGCGGTTAAGATTAGAGCAACATCAGCAGTTTTTCTGTTTGCTTTACTTTTATTTGTTCTGGCATCGGAGCTAATTTCTAATCAAGTAAATGTGTTTGAAAGTATGATTCAGGGGAGATGATACATTTCTCCATGCTAACTGCCTAAAGCTGGCTTAATAAAAAGGATATTGCACACAATGACATTTTTCTAGTGGGTATAATTATCTCTGCAGCAAGCAAGTGAATGATGTATTTCAGGATGTGTGTTTGGATGATGACAGGCAGATTGGGCACGTTAATAAGCCAGGCTATTCACCAGCAAGCCTCTTTTTCTGGTACATAAGAGGCCTGTGATGACAGTAGAAGTTGCCTTCTGGTGGCTTTTGTTTCTCCTTTTAAAATAGCTCATACTTTAAGCAGATACTCCTTTGACAGAATCAAAAATGGGGGCCCACTGCTGCCTCATTTGCCAATGTCATCTTTTCTGATAGAGCCCCGAGAAGCAGAAGATCCATGTACACAAATCCAGAGTGCTCCTTCTCTTGTAATATCCAAAGAACATGTTACTATTTGTGATTGATTATTCAGTCCAAGGTTGTTACAGAGCCCGCTGAAGCCACTGGGAGTCTGTGCTTGCCAAAATCTACCACTGAGTTCAGTGTGTCTTGGAGCAAGCCCTTCACAGGCACAGAACCCCCTGGGAAATGGAATGCAAAACTGATTAAACAACAACTAAACACAACCAGCTTTCTGGACCTTCCTCCACAAAATCTTTGTGGCTTTAGAGCCCTACCCCAGAAAGCAGGAACATGGACAACGAAGGTCTTCACTTTTAATCTCACATGGCTCAGTCAATAGCAATTAGCCCCTGCTTCTGTGGGCCTCCTGCACTCCACAGCTGCAGCAGCCAGACCTTGTTGCCTAGAAAAAATTAGACAATTATCTCTGGGAATTTATTTCCCAGCAAGAATATTCACTTCTCACTTCTCCCCAGTACTTCATCACCAAGATGCACAGCTGTTGAAGGACTATCCAGATCTCAGTCCAACCTACTGTCATGTTCAATAGTTCATCACTGCAAGAGTTTCATGAATGCACGTTTTCCAGATATATCTCCAGCCTGTGTTCCCTCTGGTAATCTCTGCCTGGAATCACAAATTAAGACACATATATGTATAAAAATCCCCCAGTTTATTTAGAGTAGTTAGCAAAAAGTTACATTTCTTATAGAAGGAAAAGTTGTTTTTTGGATTCTGAAGATAGCTGTGTGTCTGGAGGCTTTCACTGCAGTCCTTCCAGCACAGTTGTCTCAGAAAACAAACAATACCTGGGCATTGGGGGGTGCAGAAATGAGGTATTTTTTTGTAGGTTTCACTACCACTGATTTGTACTGTGACACTTGGAGCATCACAAGTTTGCCATTTGTAATGGGCACCATTTGGGCAAAATGTGTCTTTTTTTAAGGGAGGGAATTAATAGTGATGAAATGAGAACCTGATGATCTGCTCAGTTTTCCATCTGTATTTCCTTCTAGAAATCTTGAACTTATCTGTTCTTCAGCTTCCTCATTTCATAGAATCTCATCTTTCAACAGCCATTTCCATCCAGAATTACTAGTGTTTCATGTACCATCTAGGGTGCTTTGCCTAATGTTTTCAAAACCAGCTGCAAAGTATAAATCTCTGGCACCTCATATTTTTAAATCACTGTATCTGCTTCCCTACCAGTTGTACAAAGTGTTTCAAAAAACCCAGCATTTTCTCTATGGTGGAAAAACATTTTAGTCTCTGCTGAAATCCTCCAGGTTTGTTGATGTTCTGCTCAGCCTTACTGTCTTTTACTATCCTGTGTGATACTTGGATGACAGCCAGGCACATATAAATTGCTCCCACTCATGCTCTCTTTGGCAGTTTTATGTGCCTTCCACTACTTTCTAGCAGATATTTTAGGCAACAATTTATTCCTATCACGGGTTTTTTTTTCTGTTTGCTTTCTTTTCCCTTTCTAAAAAGTACTACATCTTTTTGCCTAGAACTTACTCAGTGTTTTAGGATCCCTGTGGATCAATGGGTCAGAGACTGCAATGACAAAAGCAAGGCTTTCTCATAATGCTTGAAGAAGCGATTAGGAGGCCATAAGGCAGAGTCTTACAGCCTAAATTCAATGCTTTTACCATGCCAAGGGTCAGAGAGTGGGCAGGACTTTGAAGCTAGAAGTGCCCATCTTCCCCTTGGGATATTTTGCTCAGTACTTTGGATTCAGTGCAGAGAGGAGGCTCCCAATGCTAGATAAAAGGGGTGACACTCCTAGAAACACTTAATTCTCAATTTTCCTCTGAGCACCACAAATATATTCAAAAAAATATTCATAACCTAACCTCTCTTAGCTATCAGCTTTTTCATTATATTTTCTCCTAAATATTAGACGAAAGAGCAGCAAAAAAAAAAAAAAAGGCGGGGGGAGAAGAGAAATTAGGTAATTTAAGGAGCCTCTCTCTAAAGAAGAAAATAAGCATTATGGATATGGGCCGAACCCCTGGAGTCCCCAACTCAAGAAATTAATTTTCAACCATCTTGGAATTCTTAGTTTCTGTCTTGCTGGGGATCATGTCATTCAGATGGCAATCCTAGGGAATGCTGTGTCACTTGCTTTTGAGGGCATAAGACTGATTCATGTCCCACTCCCAGGTGCTATTCACTCATGGCAGCAAAAATACCAGTGGGCATTTTGTGGCCTGAGTTGTTAATTGAACCCAAATCTAGCAAAGAACATCACTAAGTCCCAGCTTGAGTCGATTAGATCACTGCAAGTCAAGCAGTTATTTACTAGAGCATATTGGTATTATTAAGGCATAGAAGTATGCTACAAGTTTATCATTTTTAAAAAATATATGGACACAAGAATAACAAAAAAAAAAAAAAAAAAAAACCACAAAAAAACCCCCAAACAAACAGGAAGAAAAAAAAAAAAACACTACCAAAAAAAAACTCCACAGAAATTCAATTCTGGGACTTAGTTCTCTATTCCAGCAGATCACTTTTTTAGATATAAAATGAGAGTCAAAGCACACACCAGAGGTGAGTATTACCAAGCTTGTCCCCATCCAACACTGACCTATTATGTTAAATTTCTGATGATCTGTTTGATGAACTGTGAATCTGTGCTATCTTTACAGAGATTGTTGGGATCCTAATATATATTGTCACCCAGTTTGTTGCAATTTTCTTGCATGCTGCTCCTAAACAACTCTCCTCTTTGCCTCTGTAGGTCACACAAATGGACCAGAAGCTGAACCTCATCACAGACATGCTGCATCATCTGGTTTCCCGTCAGCAGGGGGATCAGGGCAATAACAGATCGGCTCAGAGAGGCAACAACAACGTCAGTTCAGAGCTGTTCCTCCCTAACAACACCCTGCCCACCTACGAGCAGCTGACAGTACCGCGAGGAAACGAAGAAGACATCTCCTGATGTGGTGCAAGTCTGGGTTGGGTTGTTCCTGCTTTTCTCCTCTGAACGGGACTGAGTGTTGGGAACCTGGGAGAAACAAAGTTCATCAGCCAACCAAGAAATCGTGCAACTGCTGTACCTGCACCACTAGTCTCAAACATGCTAAAGTTACCCACAGTAGCCCAAAGGATTGCCAGGCTGTCTTCCACCAGGCAAAACTTCTGGAAGCTCCACGTTGATTTTGTTCCTGAACAAATGATCACAACTCGTTATTTCTCAAAAAGACCAAAATTATGTAAAGACAGGCAAAATGGCAAGGATTTAGAGCTCCTGTAATAATAATAATAATAGTAATAATAATATTCTAATAATACTTGAACTTAGATGGAAAAAAATGCATTCTGTTTTTCAATCTGCAGATAGCAATTTATTTCTACTACTAAGCTTTTTAAAACAAACTAGGATAACTTATGTTGTTTTTATTGTATAAACATACACTAACATTCTAGACAATAACAAACCACATACTGAATGATTTTCTTTTTCTGTTTTATTTTAGTGTTACTACATAAACAGTTATCAGATAATAACCAGATTTTTAAAATCTGCTTTTCTTCAGGGAGGAACTAATCCTTAATCTGGAACAATACTATTTATAGTGGAAAGTGCTATAGATTTTCTAAGATATCAGTTTTTCATGGGGAGACAATAAAGTATTATATAGCAAAAAATCATTCTGCTTTCTAGAAAATTGTTGCCAAAGAATTTATATATAAATAGAAAACACAGTGGTCTGAATGTACTTGTCCTGAGCATTTTAAAAGGAAGGCTTTCTACTTCTTAAATCTGCTGGTTTTAGGCTTAAAGCCACCAAGAATAATACAAGAGGCTGAAGTGGCTGGACTTCACTGGTCAAGTGTTTGAGCTGGCCACTCACAGAACCTCCACAATCCTTGAAGGAATCGAGGCTTCAGTTCAGGAAAGCATCTCTAATCCACACAGCACATATGGCAATTTTAATGTTTTCATGAATAATGTCTTGAGAAACTCAACGCCTACAAGAGCCGGTTGGTATTGACAAGTGCCAGCTCTTTATTTAGAGAATTGAGGGCCTCAGCTATGACCCATGGGGCTGAACCACACTGCCCCACATGATGACTGCAGTGAAATCAACAGTGTTGGCTCAGCGTGAGTTCTCACACACACGACGTGGGCAGGAGATGGGTTTTGGTTACTAAGGCTGAAATTAGGAAGCCCTTGCAGAGACTCAGCACCTGAATCATATCAGTCTTTAAAGCTGACAGCCTCAGGAAAAGCTCTTTAGTCCATTGTGGTGGTAGTGGTGGCAGCTCAAACTGCTGGGGAAACAAGAGATGTAGACAGATTTATCAGCTCTTGCACTTTGAGCATCCTACACATCCAGTGCACCCTGTTCCCCTCCCTGCAGAGCCTGTACCCCACAGTGGTCTTCCTCTCCTGGGGGATGCCCTAAAGCCACAGCAATTTGTATTTCCAGTCTTTTGACCAATATTACCAGTCTGAAATACTGATGCATGATGAATGAGATCACAGGGAACCTTCTCATAGGGAACTCTCACATTCTGGGCTTTCTTTCCAACATTTCATTTCTTTCACTTGGACTGCAGAGAAAGTCCTGTATTAATATAGTATATTTAACTTTCCAGATTCTGTTACAGTTATCCAGCCTCTCTATTGTACAGTAGATAAATGTTAAGGGTGTAGAAATTTACAGGCATAAAGATGAATTGTATCAGGGCATTATGTTTTCATGGAAATCAAAATTATTCTCATGATTCTGAACATTTTTTAAATGAGAGTCACTATGTAATTTCAGGTTATCAATCAGCCTGTTAATTTCCTAATAAAATACAGGACAAGAGTGCCATGTCTTTTGGTTATTCTGAAATCCAGACACTTGATATACACAAGAAAGCAGATGGATTTTCTTCTCCTTTCTCTCTTAGCCCACTGTACAGTGTTTTGCAATGCATGACTGCAAGGCTTCTGCTGATTCTTCACTGGAGAAATAAAAGAAAATGCGGATTTTATCAGCTGGGATGACTGGAGAGAAAGGTGTGTCACATAGCACCTGGCTGAAAGCAGACAGGTCTACGCATTTCTAGGGGCATTGTTTTAAACAGAAAATGTGTCTATTCCTGCCTGTTTGTTCCTAAGACCATACCTCCATTCTCTGTTTGACACCTAATCTTGGTGATAGCAGTCTGGCACAGCAAACACTTAATGCAAAACATCATTTCCTTTTCTTGTCACTTGGTCTATAACCATCTGAAAGTCACCACTGGAACCAGATTCTTTGGTATCACTGGATTTTACAGGTTTTTGAGGCTGGTGGCCAGTTGTGAGGTCAGTGATGCCTCACCTGAGTCCAGCTGATCCTTTCAGAACGTACAAAGTTCTGAGATCTACTACTGCAAACCTTATAATCCCCCTCGCCCTAAGGAAAAGAAGAAGATCCATTTTCCCTGTTGAAGAGGGATGTTATAAAATGATCCATCCAAATTTGCCATGCAGCTGCCTGGAGCAAGCCATCCACTAGGGCTCACCAGAGACAGATTTGACCTCTCTGCTTGGAGGACTGACTGGAATTATCTGCCCTGCTGGGGCTTCATATCTCAATGACTTCTCCTGGAAGCAGGTGCCTCAGGATCTTTCTTGCACAGAGCACTGCAGAACAGCAGCAGCTGGAAGATGAGCTGAGCAGTCCAACACTGGAGCAGCCTGAAGTAGCCAGCATGCAGTTAGTATGTGTTTCTGCTAAAACCTTTCCTACTGGTGTCTCCTGTTTGGCCAAACTGTCCAGAGTAGGGATTTTACAAGTGGGTAGGAAATGTTTGTAAGTATCTTGAAGGGGAGCAAAGGAAACTGTAAGATAGGCCAAACCTTGACTTTATAACTTATCTGCCCCATTTTTGTGAGCTGTGTTAAAATAAATTCATCTGAAGCTGCAAAAGAAGCCTCTGTCTTGGAGCAGCTCAATAGCAGTTTTCATTTCCAGTCTGGTGTAAGTTAAGCCTAGACCCTGCCGAAAGAAATGAAGTTAAACAGTAGTAATCTAAAAAAATGTTAGCTGGCTTAGCTTCCCCAGCCTGCCAGGGGGATGCCAGATGGATGCCAGATCTGGATGGTAGGAAGCCAAGGAATAGGGGAGGTGGCAAAAAATGGGGCTGCCCAGCTGAAGGTGGTGATGAAAGCTTACCCTGCCTCAGCCTGCAGCAGAGGCAGAAGATGTGCAAGTTTGCAAAAAGGAAGATCCACGGGAGGTGGAGAGGATTTGTGCAGGGGAGGAGTTTTATTCCATGAGCAAAATCTGGGCTCCTGGTGAGGGGACAGTATTGGGATTCAAAAGACAGAAGCACTGCCTGGCATCAGCATTAATCTGCAGTGTGACCTCAGGGCGAGTCATTTCACCTGCTTGGCCACATCTGCTGCCCCCTCTCCTGCACTCTGCCCACTTGTTTGTTTAGACCACGAATTCCTCAGGAAGGGAGGGCCCCTTTCTGTGTGTTTGCTCAGTGCCTACACAAAGGGACCTGCCCTCTGGGGACTGGAGGTACCACTCTGAGATAAATAATTACCCACCCTGGAGTCCTGCTACAGGCAAACCCTTAATTATTCCGAGCCCAAGGAGTTTCAGTTGGAAGTGCCTGCTGCCAAACCAACAGTTAGAGGAGGATGGGTTTAGGTTCCCTTTGACTTAGTATCTTACAAAAGAGATCAGGAGCCTGGCCATCACTTGTTTTCACTCTTATGCTTTAAAGCAGGTTCATTTCAAATAACACAATGGGCCACGCTATGCTCAAATACTAGCTAAGGCAGAAATCTTTGGATGTCAGTGGATTAAACAGACATTTTACTACAGCAAATTAAGGTTTGTTGCTGCTAGCGGATATCTCTGGGCTGATTTAGCACCCATCAGTTCTGAGGAAGCTGGAAATATTCCAGGCTGGTGAGCTTTAAAGGTCTGGGCAAGAAACAAGCTGCTTTTTTGAAAAATGAAAAAGTAAAACACAGGAAGATCTTCTTTTCTGGGAGTTTAAAGGAGAAAAGGTTAAAATGGTTTTAAGCTAATCCTCATGTACTCTGCTGAGATGGGTTTAGTGCTGGGGTGGTGGTTTGGGAAGAGGAGAGGCATTGAGAAGAAAAGGAAAAAGATGGAAGGTATGATGCAGCTCCCATGAAAATGTACTTGTGCACTTAATTTATGTTGGCTTGGAGTTGGGTATTGCCTGAAGTGGGACTGCTCAGTTCGTGCAGGTCAGTGTAAGCCTTTGGAAGTTGAAAATGTGCAATAAAGATGCCTTTCCATGGCTTTCAGTGGAAGCTGGACTCAGCTCTGTAGGCAGCATTCCTTTCTTCATGGTCACAGAGCCATAGAACCATGCAAATTCACAAGTTTCTGCTTCCCATTTCTGTTTTCAAATTATTGGTTTCTAATATTCCTGCATGCCACTCGTGTCTTCAAGCCAAAACAATTAGAGGTATTTCCTTCCACTTCAGTGATGTGAGTCCTACTGCACATACACAACACAGAACAGTCTGTAAAATGCCCTCCAATTAAATTTAAAATAGCTTCTGTAATGTTTTGCTTCTTGGGTCTCCTGAGCAGCAGCAACAGCTGTGATGAAGGCAGCAGGTGGTTAAGCCAGTGCAATGTGGAGGTGACACTTAGCTACATCCCAAGATGTAGCTATGGAATTGCCAGAAGGTACTGAGTTTCGGTTGAAACTAGCAAGGACTTCTGTGAACACTGGCTTTTTGGTCTTGTCTGTGGTCTGACTTTGATGTCTAAGAAGCGTGAATTTCAACCGAAGCTTTTCTTTTGTGGTTGCAGGTTTGTTTTCTGTGTTGTTCCCCTGATGCCCAACAAGACATACGTTCATGTTCGGCCTTTCATCAGTGAGGATGTTGACAACACCAGGACCCTATGTCTTCAGTGCCTATTTTCACAAAACTTATGAGAACTTAATTATTTTCTAGACCTCTATCCTTCTGTCAAGTTGAATTGAACAAGGCCAACAGGTTCAAAAGTTATTAGGGGGAGGCAAAACAAACACAGCATGAGTGCATTAACCTTGTTTTCACAGGAACTGGGCTGAAAGTCCTCTCTCTCTCCCTACCCAAACACAGAGGTCTGGAAGAAATGTAACCCCTCACTTTGGAGTAGAAGACCACTTCTAACTCCCGGGGTGAGGAGGAGACATGCAGGAGACGTTCTTGGGAGTTGCTGCCTTCTGGAAGGCTTGATGCACCTTGCCTTTGGATCAGCTATTGAAAGATGCTGGAAAATAGCTTTTTCCTCACATTGCTTCCAATGACAGTGGCTTAAAACATCAAAATGCTTGGTGCTGCAACAAAGAACACGCAGGTGCTGGATGGGCACCTTATGAACCTTGCCCATGTGTGTTACTGTATTACAGCACGGTGTCCCAAGAGAGATTGTCTGAATCCCTGGCAGGAGAGCACTGCTGGCCCAAAGGAGTGGCATTGTCCAAGTTCACATGGCTCCCACATGAGCTGGCAACTGCTGCCTCTGAGAGAGACTTCCCGGGGATCTGACATGAGCCATTGTGCTCTCTGCCTGTGGATTTGCACCTAAGAAGAGCTGGTCTATAAAGCCAGTCTTGAAACCATCTTGGAGCTACGTTTGCTTCAGAGCTAGCGTTGCTCTGGCAGGCTGCCCAGGGATTTAGGCTCGGTTAATCCAAGCTTGGCTCTCCATGGCAGACACCCACGGAACAAAGAGAATAAAGCTTCCACGACCCCATCGAGTTGCTGGTCAGTCTCTCAGCCAGGTGCAGAAAGTAGGCTAGGCAGCCCTCAGTGAACTGTCTTGGATCAGAGAGGGCCAAATTCCCAGCAGGGGTGTGCAGACAAATCTATAGAGATTTGCTTGCCGTAATTTCCCGAGTCTGGGAGCCTCACACACTGAGCCCCCAATGCCTGTGCGTTTCACACAATCTTTAAAGCCAGCTGTGCTGAAATTTGTCACTGCTTGCTTTCTGTGCAAGCAACCTTACAGGGAAATAAAAACCAAGAAGGCAAGGAGGAAAATAAATTCAGTTTTCACTTCTGCTATATGTCACATCCTTAGGATTATATTGATTATTAATTTTTATAATCAGTATGTTAGAGTTGATACAAGCAGTACCAATGCTGTAAGAATGATAATCACTTGTGTGAAGGATTAGGGTTTCAAGCAGTATGTGAGATGCTATCATCTGTCATTTAAGCATTGCCTAATAATTTGTTAGTCTTAATGGTCACCTAATTGGATTTTTAACTGGGCTGTCTATACACGGAACTTAAACGTAAATGCGATTCCGGTTTTACTCCTTTTACATCTTTGGCTGTTATCCTTCTTGTAAATTTGCTTTGATTACATCCCTTTTCCTAGTTCCTTCTGTTCATTGAAGCACTGTCTGCATGTTTGATTGGCAGAGGGATTCATGCACTTCAGATCACTTTTGGGAATGATCAGGTGAGAGTCACAACTGCACCAGGGAGTCTTCTGCAAGCCACAATGTCTTCTAATCACAATTTGTCTTGTAAAGCTTGAATGACAGAAGATGTGCTTCCCCTGCTGAATCCCTCCTCTGCCTGTGCTGCAGGAGCTGCAGACTCACAGCCACCACCACGTGTGCTCACTTGCAGCCATTATGGAGCAGATTTGAAATAGTGCCTTTGCCTAAACGGTTGCAAATGTTTCCCTGTTATTTCAGTTGGCAATCAAGCCAGCACTTTATTTTCCATTTATTTTCTCTCCTGTGCTGAGAAGTGGGAGAATACTCTGCAGCCGCAAGACAGAAACCAGAAGCAGGGGAGCACATAGGTGAACCAAAAGACAGGTTCTTATCATTAAGCAAAATGTACTGCCCCAAGCACACACATTTCAGTACCTGTTTCTTGCAGCCTGAGCGTCACTTTTACTGCCCTGGCTTGATTTTCTTGCACCCAAACGTATTAAGTGCCTTAATACACCTTTGAGGTACCCTGAAGTGTCCTGAACCTTAATTTCCATCTGGTTCTCCCACTTCCCCAACTTGATTCAGGTCTCGGTGCACACCCAGCAGGAGGCAGGAAGGCTTTTGGCTGGCTCTGGTGGCGCTGGAGGTGGAGCCGCGGGGTGTTTGCCGGTGCCTGCCCCTCTCAGGCGCGTTAGTCGCTGCTCCTTGGCGCGGCACAGCCCGTGATTAGCATTTCCTTCCTACGCCGGTCCTTCATGCCGCCGCTTCGGCTCTGACTTTTTGTTTTCCTCCTTCCCCCCTTCCCAGCCAAAGGGGAGAACAATTCCTGGAAAAGAAAAATGCTCTTTCTCCTGCGTTGCCGAAACCTTTGCAGGGAGCACTGGGGAGGAGAGAGTAGACTTTGGAGAACATATGGCTGAAAGCATTTGAGGGTTTTCAGATGGTAAATGACCGATGAGGTCTCAAAGGGGTTTTATTTATAAATGATAGACTCCTGAGAGAGAAATAATTGCTGCTCTCCCAGGCGTAAAAAATAGCAATTCACCTGACATAAAACCCAGGGATAGAATTAGCTAAATAAAAGCAAGATATGGCAACTGTATTAAGCTGCTTTTTTTTTTTTTTTTAACTCTCTCCCTTCCCTGCTGAATAGTGAATCATTTTAATTTTGTTTTCCCCTCCTTTCTTGGAAGGAGAAAAAAACAAAACAANCAAAGCAGTGCCTTGGGTCTGAAAGAACAGATGGTGCCCTGGGCGGCCCTCCGGAGCGCTCGGCGGCGTGCATTCCTCCACTCCAGCACTCAGATAACTGAGTTATACAGCACACGACCATCTGGTGTATGACACATCTTGTGTCCCCCGGACAATGCCCCAGCAAACCTCTTCAGGGGAGAGGTTAGTTTCTAGGGTAACAGCAGCATGTGCAGCTCCAGGCCTTATTGAGATTCAGAGCTCCTCACTTGTCCCTATTCTTCTCCTCCCTATTGTTGTCACTTGAGCTTTTGCTGCTTGGTTACACCGAGACTGACAATATCCATCAGTATTTTGTCCCCGGCCCAGAAACCATTGTCTCCAAATTTTGTTTCATTATTTATGTTTTCAATATCCAATGGTTGACTGAAGCATCTGCTGTAGAGTGATAAGGCAAGTGCCTATTGAGGAGAGCTGTGCTGCTGCCTGACAGCGATGGTTTGAATTATTTAGGTTGTGGTTGGACAAGCATTTGCAAAAGGCAGGGTATCTGTGAAGCACTGAGGTGACTTTATTTATTTCTCTGTTTCAGGTTTTTTTAGGTGCTTGCATCTTTTAATCCAGACCCCAAAAAAGCTTAAAGCCTCCGTAAAGAAGTCAGCACTGAAGAAGTAGCTCTGTTTATTGACTGGAGATCTCTGGATGTTTCTTTGTGGGAAACTATTTGGGATTGGGAAAAAAAAAGGAGAGAGAGGTTTACCTTCCTTTTAATTTTCTATGGGCTTTGTTTTGAAGTGACTTTGGAGTTTGAATGTTCATTTTCTCCACTTATCTAAAGAGCCAAGATCTGCTTATAACCATGACCAAGCACTATGCACAGTACTCTAAAATTCCATTTCAGCAAGCTAAATTTAATCAGCAAAAAGAAGTAGTAGAAGTGGTGTCTTTTCTCCACCAATAAAATACATGTGCCCCACTGAATCATTTACTCTGTTACAGAACAATTGTACCAGCAGTGTTACCTTCCTCACATATCTGTAATTGTCACAGCCAGCCAAAATCCCCCCAAATTCTTCTTACATCTGCATGAAGTAGACTGGTCATTCAATGGAGTGAAAATACCTGTCCAAAAATGTAAAACATCGAGCATGAGTTCTAAGCATTAAAAACACACAACTAAGAAAGTACAACTGATACCTAAGCAAAATTTGCTTAACTGCAGGCCTCAGTCAAGGTGTGAGTAACTTTAAAATACTGCATTGTATGTCAGGTTCAGGCCAAGTGTTAGAGAACCAGCAATAACAGTTAAGAGAGGTTCTGTATACATGTATGAAATAGTAATAACTGTATATATTGATGTTGTGATAAATTTGCCATAACATCAAGTCTGATACATTATTTTTACACATTTATAAATGGAGATTTTATTTTCATAGTAATGTTTGTAAAAGACAGATATATGACCTTAAAGGCAATTTTTAAATCATTTGCCCAAAATGTTTAAGAGCTACTATGAGGAAAAGAGAAAAAAAATTTGGGGTTTTCCCCTCATGAAACAACATCTTTTTTTGTAGACTGGTGGTGAGAAATAACAAGTGAGATACAACCTTGAGCCTGCTTTTAAATATTCTAATGAAATTCAGTTTTGAGTTGCAGCATGTCCTGCCCCTGACCTGCTGGTGAGGTGTGCCATGGTAAGTGCATTTGCTTCATCACATGCTTGAGTTGGCATCCGATCATAAAACAGAGCCCACGTTAGGGTGCGTGTGCAAGAGGAGGAGGAGCTGATCATGGGCAAGCCTGGCTTAGCAGTGTTTTGCTTGGCAGATTCCAGCAGTGAGGAGGAAGGGACAGAGTTCCTCTTTTTATGTTTAAGTGCTGAAAGTTGTCAGCAATTTGCTCCATCAGAGCCTCTGCATTACCTCTGTAGGTGCAAAAGCCTCCACTTAGCCACCCAGGCAGGCCCAGCTGGGAAGGTGCAGGAGAAGCACCTGGGCTTCAGGTGTTTGTGAGTGCTCAGGAAAGGTCCAAACACCCAGCTCTGTCACATGGACTGCAAAAGGGGGCTCAACTGTGCAGCCTTTTCCCACTTCTCACAGCCCTCCTACCTCCACTCCCCCAGCTTCAGGGATGGGGTCTGCAGCCCTGAGGTGCCTCAGCATCTCTCCAGCTTCAGGACATGAGAACAGCTGGAAGTGAACCAGAGCAGGCTGTCCCCTCTGCAGAAGGTGCTCTGCTGTCCACACAGTACCAGGTGAGGTGTTTCTGTAAGAATTGTGGAAGCTGCACCCAGTGTGGAGCCTTCAGCTGGAGCACTGTGTAGCAGTCTGGTTACTTGAGCTGGGTGAGTTTTTCCTGAATGTGGTGTGGAGCAGAAGAAGGGTAACAAGGGTGGTCAGAGGAATTAAGGGCCTGTGTTAGGAGTTTCTCTGTCTAACCCAATGAAATGAAAGGCTAAAGTTGGTTTCTTTAAACATACAGGAAGGAGAATTGCTGTTTCACCCAAAGTGCAATGTTGGCATGAGAACAAAGAGTTAAGTTATCCACAAACAGATTTTTGAAGGTTTCTAAATGTCACAGAAGGGGCTTTCTGCAAGTGCAGTCTAGTGAAACCTCCAAGCTTAAAGGTGCCACTTGATCAATTTGTGAAAGAGGTGATAGGTTGTGATTGCCTGCAAAGGCAGGGAACTGGTCCTTGACTCAGGACATCTCTCCAGTTTTAAAGCCAGAAGAGCCCATTAGATCATCTGGCCTGCATTCTTGTATAATACAGGCTATAGATCTCACCCAGTTACCCTTTGCTGAGCACGGCAATTTGTCTGACTTAGGTATTATCTTACCATCACCAGAGAAAGAAACATTATATGTATCTCTCTATTTAAATAGATGTAATTTTTGATCACTGTTTAAAGAAAAGTGAAGGCACACAGAGGCACAAGTGATACATGCAGTATGGAAGCAGATGAGAGAACTCACTTCACTTCTAGAAGAAGTTCTTGCCTGCAGACTTCAGCCTAGAAGGGTTTGTCAAAACGAGCTGGTTTTATTTCCCTTGAGGAAAAGAGGAGCTGCCATTTTCTCATCTCTGATCAATCCAGAGTGAGAAAGGTGAGCCAGGCAGATACTACATATTGCAATATCCCTGCCTTTACTGTCTTGTCACTTCAGGGGAGCTAATTAGGAGCAAATAGGGGGAGAAAGGAAAGCCAAAGGGGTCTCCATCTGTGAAAGCAAAGGCTGCTTACAGGAAAAAATCTCAGCTCAACCAAGAGGGAACCTTCATCTTTCCCATTTTACATAGAGGAAGGACAAGCCACAGAGTATAAAGCTTTGCTCAATTACATGAAGAAGTGAGCATTTTTCTAGGATCGTAGTAAGATGTCTGTGTAGTGTTTGAGGGCCACACTTGACCATGCTGCTCTGCCTTTGTTCAAACCTCTGAGAGCCAGATGAAGCCAACCAGTTTTTCATATAATCTGTTTCATTGACAGCACAGCAAATGACCTCTTAGCAAAGAGGTTTCTCTTTGGAAAGGATCACTGAAGAGTCAGAAAAGCAAATTAAATTAAGAAGCATAAAGCAGAGTGCCATGGGCAGAGGGCAGAAGAATATACTGCTGTTTGCATGTGATCTAAGAAGTCAAAGGTATGCAGTTTTTCCAGGAATATCTGAATACTTTCATACTTTAAAAAAAATCATGGCACAGACTGTTTAGAGGAAAAAGCAAAACAAAACAAGTGGGGCCGCAAGACATGATGCAATTTGCATCTAAATACCTTTTAGAGATAAGAACATGTTCAGAGAAAAACACAGTATTGCCAATTCACGAGACTTACTTTCTGGTATCTTTGTGGGAACCAAATGAATTGCAAAACATCTGCAAGGTCCAAAGTGTCAATTATGCCTTTATGTACGTGGAGGAAATGTCACATGATGGAGGCAGTCATTGGACATGGTCAATTGTAGGGTTTTATCCTTTGCTTAGCCTTAAAGCCTCGCTCAACAGTCAGGTTAGACAATGGCACTGTCAGAGCAGGAGATGGATCAGTTTGGCCACTCAGAGGAGATGCTTATCAGCACAGAAAGTGTCCCCAGCCTCGGACAGCGCTGACATTTCGCTTGCAAAGCCTGGCTCAGGGCTGCTTCGAACAAGTAGGCTTCCAGATTTGCACGTCTAGAAGCAGCCAAATGAAAAACCGAGCACAAAGCACAGATATCAGCTAGGATTTGCAAAAGTAATCATGCAAATGAAGTAATTTTCCAAAGTTTCTCTTAAATCACATTTGTGTTTCTTGGTAAGATTTCTCCTCCGCAATTTATTTTAAAAAATGCCAACTTTGCAGAAGCATCTTACAGGAACATATAAAAGGAGGTTGTGCATCATTCAAGGACCGTAGGAGCTGCCAAACGAGAAGAATGGTTTTGAAAGGCCCATATGTGTGACTCTGAATGCCAAATATCCTCATTTTAATGGCTTGTGTGTTACAGTTTATATTGAGCACTTCAACAAGTCCCAGTAATATTCTTTCTGCATTTGCAAACTTGCACTGCTTCTCCAGGAAACTTTTAAATCCAGCAACATTTGTAATACACAGTTTTTGAGTGTTTAACTGCAGACAATGTCTGCACAGAACAGCATCTACAGTATATAAAATAGCACAGAAATGCCACTGGCACCATTTCCAGCTGCACTGCAGGCCGGGCTCCAATCTCTCTGACCATGGTTGATCACTCTCTAGTCCATGCTATCCATGTGACTGACATATTTAGGGCCTTCAAAGCCCACACAGATGCTGTTGAACCTGTGTGCAACAGTCATCTGTAAGAGGGAGTCTGTAGGGGATGTTTTTGTGGCAGTTAATGGAGAACATTCCTGCAGAACCACCAGAGAATCCTGCAAAATGGGACAGTTTCTCCAAAATCTGGTTTCTACGTTTGTGGAAAGAAAATCAACAGCCTGAACTGCATCAGCCTTGTCAACTCCACAGCTGCAACCATCATCCTCTTACTTTTTAATTACACATTGTCACATGCAGATTATTGGCATCAGCTCCCCTCCCATCATGGAAGCTTTGGATTGAGCTTGTAAACATGATTTTTAATTATTTTATTATTGCATCACTATGGATGCTTTTGTAAAGCCTGCGTGACTGGGCAAGCGTGTCTGGCTTCACTCTGAGTTTGTGTCCCACCAAATGGGATGCCATTTGCAAGATATGAGCCAGGCTGGATAAGAAAATGAGCAGCAGTTGGGGGGAAGGAGGAGGCAGGGAGGGGAAGTGTTTGGGAAGAAGTAACTTATTCTATATGGAATGTGTGTTTCTGCTGCCAGGCTGTGGGCTTCTTGGTGCTGACACTGTAACAGTGTGTGTAACCTACATGAAGAAAACAGGAGCCCGAATTATGTAACTTGTAAAAAGTCTTTTTAGGGTCAAGGAAGGAATCTGGGCCAAGGGATTCTAGATCTGTGTGATCCAGGCAAGGAGATAAATTAGCAGAAAGGGAGACATGCAGAACAAGTGTTTTCTGTTGTTTTAGAAAGCGTGCAGCCAAAACTGGAAATGAAACATTAAGAATGAAATCCATTCTGAACTGGAAGAGCCTTCACACTGTTTTAACTTGGATTTTCATATTTAGTCTAGCTGTGTTTACCAGTGCAGTGTGAGATAGAGTTTGGGAGAGATTTTACCTGCAGGAGGAGTTCAACCCCCTCCTGAATTTCTAATCTCTGCATCCTCCTGCCTGCCTTTAGCCTACAGAAGCTGTTCAGTGCTTGTTCTGTCTGAAGTACTGGTCAAAAGCCTGCCTTAAATTAATATACCCAAGAGGAGAATGATGGTTTTGCTCTGGTTGTGACGAGCTGTCAGTAACTAAACAAGTTATGACAAGGTAACCCATACACCTAAAGAAGAAAAACAACTAGAAAAGGGATGGAATTTGCTCTGCTGGGGAGGAGTAAGTTTCCTAGTAATCAAAATGACAGCATTTATTTAAAGTTTGTTGGATAAGCCTACCAAGACAGGTATTCCAGGAAAGGGTGGAGTTCATATCGCAATTCCAGGAATGGAAAGGATTTTTTATTAAGGCAGCAGACACAGATCACGTGCACTTTGAGATAAACCCACTGGACAGGTTTGAAGTGCATCACTGTTTAGGATGGATTACAGCAACACAAATGGAGTTTGGCTTCCATTTGTAAGGGAGCATGAGGGAAGACTGCTATACAGGACAGTTCTAGTAGCAAAATTACTGGAAGGGATGATTCCTGGAAACTGTTCTTAGTTTGAAATGTACAGCAACAGTTTCCCTACACTAATGAATCTTGTGTAAGTAATATCTCTGCAAAAGAAAACATTTAGTACAGTATAAAATCCAGCATCTGATGGTGAATGGATCAGGCTCCAGCCTTCACAAGCTCTCTAAGGGAAAACAGTAAATGCCAGGAGGGGTCAGACTGTTGTCCATCATCTCTGTGGGAGAAAATGGCCTATATTTAGGGGGTGGGAAATCATACAAAACCATACAATTTCTAACTGGAGAAAGCTGTCTGTTAGAATTTCTTATTTCTGTGTTGGTTAATATTCTTTCACATGTTTAGAAGAATTATCTACCCACTGAACTGAACTCAAAATATTAGTGTCCAGTCCCTCCTCTTCTAAGATCTTGTCATCAAGAAAACAGCAGAAGAAAGTGTTTGATGGACTCATACTGTTTTGGCTTCTTGAGAAGTTGCTGAGTAACCAATTGATAGGGGTAGATTCCTTCAAAGCCAGTTGTGCATGGAGAAATGCAGGTTTATCAGGAGAGAAACTCGTATTCCTACAAAACTTTATGTGGCAGGGTCAGTGACTGCATCATTCCTGTCCTCCACAAAGGGGGAGGTGGATGCCAATGGCTCCTCCTCTTTTTTCACCTGAAAAGACTCCAATTCACATATTTTACAAATCAGAGATTTGTATATAAGGGATGAACGTTTTGTCACACACTTATAGGTAAAAAGTGTTGGCATTTACCAAGCATGCTGAGAAAACACCAGGTTGGGATTATCCAGCTGGTAGTTCCCTATGGACTTGGGAATACTGGTGGTACTTCCAGCTTTACTCTGCCTTAAAGGTTAGAATAGAAAGTTAGGAACTACCAACATGTTTGTTTTGCAAAACAAGGACTGTTTTTCCTCTAGCTGCCTTGTGCCTCCTCTGGCAGATTGACTGCTCACAGGTTAAATAAAAAGGCAATTTTTGCCGTCATCAAAATGAGGATTCATTGAAATTGCATAAATCTTGGCTTGAATACCTCCTGTTGGAGCTGGTGAAAATACTGTTAGGGGATGCAGTGGGAGCTGAGCCAGGCTTAGCACTCTCCTGGTTACACAGACCATAGGATGAAGGTGGATGTCTCCCAGGAAACCAGGCTGCCACAGCAATTTGCTGCTAGATACCACACTGTTGCTTGAAGTGAATGGTATTTAGGCTATGAACAGGGAAGGCAGTGGCTTAGAACAGCAGCTTTGCCATTACTCCACCAGTGATGATCTGGAGATTTGTTTTCTGATTTGTAGCTTCTGAATGCATAGGATTACCCAAAAGTTTTTGGGTTTCTTTGTTGCAAAAAGGAGCTTTTTAGTTCTTTATTCGAGCAGGTGAGGTGGAGGTGGGAAGTGTGATCAGATTGCAAAGCATCCTGAAAGTGGACAAAACCTGGTTTGTGTGCACCTGGCACGTAACTGACTTCAGCTTGCAGCCTCTGAGCACTGTTGTGCCCTTTGCCAGACCCACCATGTTCACAGGTGTGGGGCAGCCAAGCAGGAATACCCTCATGAATAAAACTCCTCCCTGCTGGCTCTTGCTACCCTCATTACCTAATTCCTTCTGCAGGGAGGCCTGGAAAAGGCCCTGTCCTGGGTGGGTAGCACTACCAGTGTGTTCCCAAGGGGGATGGAGGGACACCTATCTAGGAATGATGCTTTGATCTTTCTGTGTTTATCTGTAGAGGAGTCAATAAAATGCTTCATCATCTCCTTTCTCTGTTAGACACAAGTAAGGAAAGCTTAGGATAGTATTTTCTTGTGGTGTATTTCACAGTTGTTAGCTAAGTAGGTTTGCCTCTAGTAGAGAAACCTGCTCTATGCTGTTTCTCAGGAAAAGATCAAGAGCAGAAAATGTGCACTGAGCTGCCAAAAAAGCCCCATCATCTGTGATGTTACCCTCAGGTACACAGCTAAGGTTTGACCAGGTGTGCTCTATAGGGGAGCCATGCAATGTCCCATTTGGCAGGTGTGTAAATGCTGCTGGTAAGAGAATAATTTCAGCTCTTGGGCTCTCAGCAGTTGCTCAGCTCAGGATCCTCTAGGAAGGACCCAAGGCAGATCAGACTGGGACAGGGTTTTAGCATATCCTTCTTCACAGTGCAATGTCTTGATCCCAAATCCATCCACCTGTATGCTCCTTGTCCATCTCAGGGCTCCCCACTTGTGCTGGGAATGCTGCCCCTCTCACAGACCCATTCACTGCAATTCCATTTGCTTAGTTTTCCTCCCTTTCCATACTCAACTGCACAAAAACATGTTAAGGCAAGTTTCTCATCTCTAATCAGCAATGTCAGGTCCCTGTGTTTCAATGAACCCAAGAACCAAGCACCAGCCATCCCAAACTATGGACCAGTTGAGATCCCCACCATAAGGCAACAACATTTTCCAAGTACAATCACAATCCTGTCCTTTAGTTCTTCACTGTTTCGATTAGACTTTTTTTTTCCTCTTCACACACTTATTATTGGCCTCATTAGTTGTCATGTATATTTTTTTTTTTAATTCTAATGTGTTTATTCAAACAGCATTTGTTAATATTTGAGCCTTATCTCCTCTGTTTGAATACTAGTCCTGTCCCTTTTTTGTCCACTTGTCCCTCTGGGATTCTGTATGTTTTGGTACCTCTTCTTTTTACAAAATACTTCTCTTAAAAATACTGCATTTGATTTTGCATAATGGTAGATTTTGCTCCTGGAACAACTCTGCCACCTTTCTTTGGCCAAATTACACGTACGTCAGTTATTAATGAAACATTATCTAACAGGGCACTTGGAGTTTTTAAAATCTATCCAAAAATCAACATTTAAGTACTTTAATTTTGCTATCACTCACCTGGCTATTGTGAAAAAGCATTACCCTCATTTTAAAATCACTTTGGGTGTTTTTGTGTAATAAAATTAAAACTGTACATACTTGTTCTTAAAAATCATCAGGGTTACTCATTGTGTTCTCTGTGTTATCACTGAAGATTTAAGTGTGCCGTGTGCTCTGTGGCCAATTAAAACACTTGCTCTGTGATTTCTATTCTAATTGCTGCAGTCAGATTGGAGTCTGGGTCTGGAGGAGTTTGAGAAGAATGGAACAGGTGGGAAGCAGGATGGCAACAAGAGTCCAACTTTGTTAATTCACAGATGAAATACAGGAATATGTTTCTGTGGAATAGAAATTAAGCCTTAAGAAATCAAACCTTCTAACCCAACCACATGGATAAATATCAAATGAGCCAGAACTTTATTATTGCCTTCATTGGTCTAAAAAAGCAGACAAAACTGTCAAGGTTTTAGAAGTGCACCTGATGATCTCGACTAATAATTTTAAAGTCCATGCAATTTGCTCCCTTCATCTCAAAACCAGAGTAGTCCTGAAGTGCTGCATTAGAAAGGCATCAGATACAAACTGTTCCAGTGACAACCACCTTGTTTGAGAAGCCCAGCTGCTGTGAGAGCAGGAGCAGAACAAAGATCTCTATTTTCTCCCTCCAGCATGATTAGCTGCCCCACACACAGCTCCTGTAGCATCTTGCAGGTATTGGTAAAACCTGCTGCATTAAGCATCACATGCATTTTTTCTCACTGGGGTTGAACAAGTGACTTTAGCTCCTGGTGGGTGGCTTTGGACAGGTGTCTCTGTCCCAAAATAGACTTGTTTATTTGTTGCCCCTTTTCCACCTGTAGCTCCTCCCTTGTAACCAGAGACAGCACAGGTTATCTCCACACCGTTGTTTAACGAGTCTGGAGTAGCAGCTTCATTTCTTGCTCAAGGTTAAAGTCTTCGCAGCAGGAGAATAGGTGGAACTCCTCACACACCTCTTCACCCGGAAACACGTGAGAAAACTTTGTCAGTGCCTCTGTTTGTCCTCCCCTTACTGCCTTTGGGTTTATCCCCCAAAACTGGGAGGTGAGATTGTAGCGAGACATGGTGCGACCTAACACGTTTGTTCTTCTGCTCTCTTTTTCCAGGTGGCTGCTCAGCAGTTTTGGACAGCCATGTGTCTCTGTGAGTCCATTCCAATGTAGATTTTTAGAAAATGGCCCAAACGACTTGGTTTTTTTTTCCTAGAATGCCTGGATGCAGGGGATGCAGGGAGTGCGTCCCCACGGCTGCCATCCTTCTCCACCTTTGGCTGCTGCGTTCGCCGCTCCGGCGGCAGCCCAGCGGGGGCTGCGCTGGGGATGTTCCCCCTTCCCGGGAAGAATTGCCTGGGCGCTCTCTGTGCTCCCGTGGCGTTTGCGGCAGCGGAGCGGCGGGGACCCCGGGGAGGGTCTGTCCCCTCCCGGCGTGCGGGGGCGCGGCGGGGCCAGCAGAGGGAGCGCACACGACGCGGCGCTGTTGCGGCCCCGCTCCCGGCGGGGGCTGTTTGGGGGTGTTCGGGGGAAAGGAGAGAATTTCCAAAACCGCCCCGTCTCGCCCTTTCCCCACCCCGGCCGCAGCCCGCGCGAATGTGATTTTTCCATAGTTTTACGTTGAAAGGCGGTTTGGGCAGTTCCTGCTGCGGGGCTGAATACATGCCCTTAGGGGCTGTGAGTTTTAGCTTAGTCCTCCAGAGCATCTCTTCTCTAACCACTCTAGAAAATCCACAAATACCTTTTTAAGCAGCTACCGTATCTAGGAATGTCATCCCCAGTATGCCATTGATGCTTTAAATGTGACTATCACCTCTGCAGCCCTTGTGAGCATCTCAGATTACAAGTGCTGGAGCTTTCACGCTCTGATGGGATATGCAGCCCAGAGAGTGACAACTGAGCTCAGTCCCAAACTGTAGTGGCTCTTGATGCAGAATTGGTTGGAATAAGTCTTTTGCATGAAAATGATCAAAATTTAAAAAGAAAACCAGGTCATACAAAGAAAAGAAAACTCTTGAAAAGACTTAGTCATAAAAAAAAAGAAATTTTTTTCTGCATCTGCTACTCAGAAAGCACCAGCTGCTTTTTAGACAAAATCCACCCCAAAGAGTCTGTGATGTGAGACCCCAGACTCACAAACCAATGGGGAGCTCTTCCACCTGCACAGAAATCCATGGATTTAAGGGAAGCCTGCATGAACCATTTTGCAGGGGTAGACCTGAAGCCAGTCACACAGATGGGCAATGTGACATCGGTTTATCCATTGCCCTTCATTATATTCTTAGCCCCCCCTCCCCGTGCCCTAGCTAATCTTTATTTTCCATGTACAAAGAGGGAAAATGGCTACTCCAGATGTCTCTAAGCTCCTCTCAAAAGCCATTATCTGACAGGTCCCTCCAGAGGACTGTGCTAACTGTGGGAGTGTTGCTTAGTGGATAATAGTACCTATCCTCTATTTTCATGCTTCTAACAGTGAAAGATCTGGAGTTGTCTAATACATTTTCAAGCAAATCACCAAGTCAAGCAATAGCAGGGATGATGGGGAAGTGGGGAAAAAAACAAATGTTGGAAGGACCTGGGCAGTTTTGTGGAGGATTAAGACTAATCAAGCTTTGATCTGCAGAGCTTTTTTTTTTTTTTTTCTTCTTTCCTTTCCTGACAAGCCTCAAACATTCCCTGCCCTGTGAATGTCTCTGGCTCCCTACTTTTGTGTTCTTACTGTCTTTCTCTGACCTCTCTAAGACTGGGCTTGCAGCTGCCAAGTTTTCATCTAGGCTATGAGTCTGTGGGTTGTTTCACTCCCAAATTGATTTCAACTGCACTTTCTGAACTTGGAGGGAGGAGACACTCAAAAGGAGGTAAAAAGAATGGTCTCTGGCTTGCAGAAGTCCCAAGTGTTTAGTGAGGTGGGACTATCTTCTAACACAGTGATTTCTTCTGCCACTTCTTTCTGAGTGCAGTCTCATCAGAAGAAAGTAGAGGGGATCCATTTGAAGGGGAAAGGAAGAAGCTTGTGTTACTCCTCTCCTGTGCACTCTCAGAAACCTGGGGAAATCTTTGGAGGCTGACACAAGGCAAACCTGAAACAGGCTCATCCTGGGGGAGTCTGAGATTGCCAGTACAACCTGTGCAATCTCAGATTGTGCCATCCTCTCTTATATTCCCCTGGTGGGGTCGAAGCATTTTGTGCCCTCAGCCAGGAGTCCTGGTGGTCCCAGCTGCACTCATTCCATGATGTGGCTGGGGCCAGCAACACAAGAGGAATTGCAGCAGTGATGGAAACTTGTTCCCCTGAGCTGTATATGTATTAATCTCCTGTCCAAATCCACCAGAAAGGCATAAATATATATGCTGGGATTTTATGCTAAGGCTGGAGGGTGGAAAAAAAGACTTTGAGGCTAAGTCAAATCCATCCCATTCTTCAGAGTTTCCCAGTAGACAGGGCTATATCGGGACACAAGGTGGGCAGTCACTTAAAGCAAGGGACTGCTTGAGGCAGCACACCAGCCTGCAGTCTGTTCACCTGTGTCAGAGCTGCGGGGCTGCTGTGGTCAAGGCTGCTGTGGTCAAGGGATACAGGAATGGGCATCAGGGAAGAGCACTGCCTTGCAGAGGAAGGTAGCTCTGTGTGCTTCTGGAATTGTCCCTTTTCCCATCAGGGAGCAGACCGTGTCAGCGTGTTTGTGCAGTGTCCACGAAGCAGCAAAAAAGCTGTCTTGCCTGCACTGACCAAGATCTTCCAGCTGGCTCTGCCTGTAGACTGTTGGTTAATGCAGGTAAGACAGAGAACCACAGAAAATCAGATAGTGAAATAGCCACACACACAAAGACATAAATAGATACCATCTATGCAGCAAACACAGAAAATATAGCCTCTTAGGTATATATTTGAGCACTTCTGCTTTGGTTATTACCCCAGCAAATATCTTTGGATGAAAACCTCTCAGCCTTTTTTTACTAGAGAGGACATAGATTTACCTGTGCCTATGCTTCTAAACAACACATAAGTCAGATTTACCTTACCCTCTCCTAAAGATCCCATAACTTAATAAGATGTAGGAATTTGTCATTCTGTTTGTAATGTATCCAAGACACTCAGCTTATTGTAGGCTATGGTATTGCTGCCTTACCTAAGAAATGGGTCTACAGCAGCTCAGGCAGGCTTTTCCTGTTGCTGGTACAGGGCTTTTTAGTCCTATTGATATGTGACAAAAATTATGCTCGTGGCTGCAGCACTCCGACCTGTGTTTGATACCAGGTTTGGAAGTGGTTGTGGCTAGTACATCAATCCCAAGGGTAGCCAGAGGAGCCGAGCCATTGCCTTCAATTAGGTGGCCCACTTGGCTAGGGTTGCTGCTGCTTTGTTCAATAACCTTTATGATATTTTTTGGGTATTTATGATATTTTATTGTCACATGCTTTTTCTGTCTTTTACAAACCCAAATCCATATTTTCTGTCTCCCTCAAGAATGAAACTCAACCTTAACCACTAATACATTCATTTGGGGGACCACAGAACATTAACATGAGGCAAATGTGAGGCAAAGATGCAAAATTAGGCTGCGTACCACCCGTGTGATGAGGATCTATCCAGCTGTGAAGGGCTCTTATTTTACAGACGGTAGCATCCGCTGTGCTTAAAATACACCTCGAGGGCACAGCAGGGACTGTAACATGTTAGAACCCTGTGCTAAACCAAGAGCCAGCCCCAGACCTTGCAAAAAGGGATGCTTGCTGCTCACAGCTTCAAGTGCAACGCAGAAAGGACCTAAGAAAGAGGGGGAAAAAGCAGCAAAGAGCTTATGCTTGGATGTCTAGGGCCATCTGCCACCACAGAAGTACAATACTGGATTCTTGAAATGTAAAAATAGATCTCAAAAGAGACGTTTTAATGAACTGAACACAAAGAAACATGGTCGAAATAAACTGAAAACAGAAGCAAGGTTCAAGGATCTGTTTGTTAAATGAACACCCAAAGCCAGAATATGTTTTTAGTGCTGGAGAATGCTGGCTGTCTGGTTTCTTCTAAAGCCTCCAGTCTCTCTTTGGGATGCATGTGGGAGAAGGAGGGGTGAATGGCAGCCCTTGTTTGTCCTCTCTTGAGGAATCTAATTATGTATCAATTGATTTCAAAGCCTGGAATAGTAACTCTCTAGAAAACACTCACTCAGAGACATTGTTCGAATTTTCGCCTGTTCATAATTTATTCACCTCCGGTTTCAATGAGAAGGGTGCTCCCTCATACTGATTCGCTCCCCACAAGTTGCGCAGAAAATCACAAGTTTGTGGACTTAAAAAAAAAAGCAAAAACAAAACCAAACAAAACATGCACACACAGAGCAGCGCTGTGAGGCGAGGAGAAGGCGTCTGGGCAAGCGGGAGGGAACAAAACGCAGCCCCCGCAACGCGGGTCCCACGCATAGCGCTGCGGTGGGCAGCCCCCGCCGTGCCCAGCCGGGAGCACAGCTCCCGTCTCTGCCCCTGTCCCTCGCTGCCAGCACAGCCGGGAGTTACCCTGGGGGCGAGGCGAGCTGTGAGCCCCGAGGGAACATTGCCACTTTCAGCACTTCGATGCCCTGAGCATCACGGGGTGAGGTGCAGGCTGCTGCGTGTCTCCTGCTGCTCAACGTGCAGAAAAATCTAAAATGTTTCGCTAGCCCACCCTCCAGCCCTGGTGCCACCCTGCCTGCCCAGGCCATCCTGGGGCTTCCCTCTGCACTGCGGCTCTGTAGGACCCCAAAAGCCTCCAGCCACCCTGGAGGGACCCCGTGCCTGGGTACCCGCGCGTCACCCCCGCGTCACCCACGGCACACGGAATGGGGGCGACCAAGCGGGGCCACGGCCCTGCTAGCCCACAGGTCATGTGTATGTGTTTGGGGTGGGGAGTCCCCCGAAGCCACAGATGTTTGCTCGCAGCGGGAGGCAGCCGGCGCCCAGCGCCGCTGCCTTGTGCCCACCCAGAGCAGGACCACGGCCTCCAGCCGGGCAACCCCTCCCCCAGGGGCTGGGCCCCCCCAAAACCCCGCAAGGGCAGCGGGCTGGGCGGCTGGAACCCGTCCCTCCCCCCTCAGCGAAGCAGCCGAGCCACGAGTCTCCTGTCATTCAGCCTTCTGCCCGGCTGATCACTGTGAAAAGAGCCGCCCCGGTGACAGAAACACATGAATATTGACTGCAAACAAACCCCAGGGGAGCGGCACCTGGGGGGCTGCGAGCGCCGCTCCCCCCTCAGCCCGCGGGGAGCGCGCTCACCTGCAGCGGGGCGCGGGCACGCGCGCGGCCCGGCACGCGCGTGCATGCACAGCCGTGGGCGTACAGCCGTGCGGGTACAGCCGTGCATGCACAGCCGTGCGGGTACAGCCGTGCGAGTACAGCCGTGCATGCACAGCCGTGGGCGTACAGCCGTGCGGGTACAGCCGTGCATGCACAGCCGTGCGGGTACAGCTGTGCGGGTGCAGCCGTGCATGCACAGCCGTGGGCGTACAGCCGTGCATGCACATTCATGCGGGTACAGCCGTGCGGGTACAGCCGTGCATGCACAGCCGTGGGCGTACAGCCGTGCATGCACAGCCGTGCGGGTGCAGCCGTGCGGGTGCAGCCGTGCGGGTGCAGCCGTGGGCGTACAGCCGTGGGCGTACAGCCGTGCGGGTACAGCTGTGCGTGTACAGCCGTGCATGCACAGCCGTGCATGCACAGCCGTGGGCGTACAGCCGTGCGGGCACAGCCGTGCGGGCACAGCCGTGCGTGTACAGCCGTGCGGGTACAGCCGTGCGGGCACAGCCGTGCGGGCACAGCCGTGCGGGTACAGCCGTGCGGGCACAGCCGTGCGGGCACAGCCGTGCGTGCTCGCACACATGCAGGTCCAGCCCCGCACGCCCATCCAGCCGTGCCCGGCAGCCCCGGGCCGGCCCGGGCGGAGGGTCCGGCCGGCTGCAGCCCCCGCGGGCCGGGGAGGCGGCAGCTGAGTCTATATAGCTGGTGGGTTATAATGGGGCTGTCCCCCGGGGGGGAGCACCATAAAAGAAACACGTTTCATTTACAAGTTTCCCCCAGCTGGCCCCCGACTTCAGTCCTTATTCCCTTTCTGGAGAGGGGATGGGGGGAGATGGTTTCCCCCCACCCTCCCTTTTCATGTATCTACCCCAGGCCAAAATCTTTGCTTTCACTTCCAAATCCTCAAGCTTTCCCAATTTAAAGGCAAGAGTCATGGGGGAAAGGGGGGTAGGAGACAAAAACTCTAACCCGCACAGTTTTACAGTTTTTTTGGGACCATAGCATCCCTGATTACCCCTTTCCTCTTTATCATCTCCATTTAAAAAATATTAATAATTGCTTTAGAAATCTACTTTGGAACAACCCTACAACCCCCCTTCCCCTCGAATTAAATAAACAGCATCTGGAAGCTGATATATCACCAAATGCCCCCCCTTTATTTTTTTTTTTTTAATTTCTTCCCTATTGTTTAGGATTAGGGCTGTAAATAACGTGTCGGGTGCGTTTTATGGGCGAGCCACGTTTCTAAGGTGTCTCCCCCGTTATACCGTCAGAGCGGGGTGGAGGGTCGGGGGCGCAGGAGGGCAACTCCCCCCGCCAAGCCCCTATTAACAGCCTATTACTGCGGGTGGGGGCAGGGAAGGTGCAGATTTAAATGGCCTCTCCCCCTTCCCTTCAAACGCAGACAATTTTGATGAGTGGGTTTTTGTCCGGATGGTTTGTAATGGTGCCTGTTTTGGGGTGTCCCGGGGGGTCCGGGAAGCTTTAATTCGCTCACAAAGGCTCATTTGCAGGTCAATGCCATGGCACACTCGCCTCTCCCCTTTGCCTAAATCTCCTTTTGTTCCCTATCGCCTGCTCCTCATGCCAGATGGCCGCGGAAAATGCTAATTTTCTCTCTCTCCCCCCCCTCGCCCCTTTTTTCTTCTTTTTTTTTTTTTTTTTTTTTTTTTTTTTTTTTTTTTTTTTTTTTTTTTTTTTTTTTTTTTTTTTTTTTTTGCATTTAATTGCGGCCCTTTGCAGATGGGAGCTGCGGAGTGTGTGCTTCATTCAAATGAGGTTTGCTTTTTGGTTTCTAGGCACGTTTCTAAAAGTCCGATCTGAGTCAGGCAGGGATTAGCTTGACAGGGAAGTGATCAGATTAAAATCCGTGCATGAGCTCGGCCTCGTCCCTCCCTCCCTTTAAAGCTCTCCTCCTTCCCCGCCGCTTTCCTCCCAGCAAAAAGGCAAATTCTTGTCTTTCCTGAGCATCTTGCCATCGGTGGGGTCATAAGGCTGGATTTGCCGTGAAAATAAATGTTTTCTCTCTTTTTCAAACTCCCTTTCGAAAAGGCAAGCGTTGGTCCTGCTGGGAGGTGGGGAGTGGGTGCCAGCGCAGGTCCGAGTCTGTCAGGGTGGGGATGGGGACTGCAGGGTACAGGAGGGCAGCTGCTGGCACCACAGCGTGGAAAACCCCCTGCGGGAACCCAGCTAGCTCCGAACGTGTGGTGGGGACGAGAGAGCCACCAAAACAGGTCGGCAAAGAGATGCTGGGAGAGGTGTGCCCTCTTCTTCGGGCGTGTCACTCAGTTTTAGTAGGCTGAACTTGTCCTCAAATGGGGTCTGTGACCTTTGAAATCCCTTAAAAACGGTCGCGCTGAAATGCTTGCTCTCAACAAGGAAAAGAGTGCCAAAAGAGCAAAAGTGGGGGTTTTTTTCCTCACCTTGAAGATAGCTACAGAGTGCTTGAAGCAACTGCCCAAGATGAGACCCCGAGCCCTCCTCACGCAGCCGGCTGCTGCTGCACGGGGTAAGCCCTGGCTCTGGGGGTACATGTCACCTGGGGGAATGCTGCTCTTCTTCACCCAACGGCAGGGTGATTTTGCCCCTGGGGTAGGGATGGGTTTGGCTCCTGAATTTTCAGCAAGAAGGAGCCTTGTTCAAGACAGGTCAGACAGACAAGAATTTCAAGGCACTTCTGCATTTTGGGTGGCACTGGGTCTGGAATTGTGCTCTGCAGCAAATCCCTCAGCAGAAGGAAAGGCCCAAGGATCTGCCCCAGCTGCCGGTGGGGTTGGGTGTGATTTAAGGAACCACCAATATTTCCAGATGGACCAAGGCTGGGGGTGTGCAGAGGCAGAGCTGTAGGATGGCTCACAGTGAAATCAGAGGTGACACCTTCACAGAGCTTGGTAGGTGAGCATTGCAATCTGGGCTCACAAAGGTACACGGTGGGAAAAGGAAATTAATGTCTGAAAAGTTTTAAAGCTATTTAATGGTGCAGAGAGGCACCATTAACAGACAGCTTATAATTTCTGTGCAATCACAAACCTACACTTGATTTTTCCCAAATTATTTGTTTTGTTACAGCAGGATGCTGATGTTTACTCACTGATGTTGGATCATATTAATGGACTGCATTACTTGAGTTGTCCTTAATTTTCTGCCTTAATTAAAGCCAATCTGCAAACACTGATCCAGGTGTTATCCATCCATGGCTGGCAAATGGCTGGCACAGACACCTGGATCTGTGTCTGCAGGCTGGGGGCGTAGCCCTGCAGCAGCAGTTGGCTGTCAGTACAAATGTTTATATTGATGTATACATATAAATATGTATGTATATTTATTTATATGTATATATTTATATATATGTACACACACACACACATATATATATATATATACTTTGAATATTTGGGTTTTGAATGACCCATCTATTCTGATTTCTGGAGCTTAAGGAAAAAAATCATTATCATCTGTGACTGACTGTGCCCCAAGAGAAAAATCACAGCTTCAGCTTTAGGATGTTTTGGTGTGAAGGAATTAAATAGTGCCTTTGCCTACCAGGTAGGGTTCTGTAGGAAGGTGGGGAATGTGCATGCCATCTGCTTTTTGCCTTTCTCAGTGCTGAGAAATCACAACTGATCTTTTAAAAATTAATTATTGCATTATTCTAATATTTATTATATTGCATTACATTAATGATTTTATTTTTTCTGATATTGCATTACACTAGTTACTAGTAATAGCTCATTGGGAATGTATGGAAGCAGGCATTCTCTTCGGGCTAACTAGCAAAAATAAAAGCAAAATTACAGTAGAAAAAGATTTAACCCTAGTATCCCTTAAATCTTTAGTAATTGTTTATTTCTCTCTCTCTCCTCTCTCTCTCTCTTAAATTTGTGTTGAGGAGGGGCAAATCCCATATATTCTGGATTTTTGTTTAAGTTAGGTTTGTTTCTCTAAGAATTCAAGAACATTTATTTGCTCAAAGGCTTGCCAGTAAAAAGGCCCCAGGTCTAATCCCCTTTCTGCTACACACCAATGAAACTTAGGAAACTCTTTGACTATTGACTTTTTCACGTGGAAACCGATCTGCTCAAAGTGAAAAGAAACCATTTCTTGGAGGGAGGAAGAAAAAAACTCTGTGAAACTCTGTTTTGAAGAAGTCGTCGTCCTTGGCCTGTGGAGTAGCAGCAGAAGCAAAGGCTTTTTGATCCTCAGATTTGTAAACTTGTAGACATAATAATGCCATTTCTCTAGTGTTAGCAGGTGTCCTGTCTGGAAGTTGCTGCCTCAGCCTCCAGCAGAGCTGGGAATTAGAAAATTGTCTGTCTTTCCTGAACCGTGAAGTGCTGCTCTTAAATAAAGGCCAGGTCAGATGTTAAAGGGACATTCTTGTCTCCTGAAGCCGAAATAATCTACAGTCACGTCGAGAAATGAAGGCATCCTCCTCCCAAAATGGTCAATCTCTTTATCTCCCATTATAGTCTGCAGGGTCAAGAAAAAGCCCCTTCCGTGCCAACATTTTGCAATATTTCTGCTAAGTCTGTAATTATTCCGGTTCTGCATAGCTGAATTTCAGGGAAATATGATAACTGGGGAAGTTTTATTCTCTTTCTTTTTGTTTTCCTCCCCCTCCGCCGGTTGTCGCCGCTGTCTCACAGAATAGTTCAGTGAACTTTGATCAAGCTTCATATATAAATTCTGTATTTTCTCTCTGCTTATTAATAGCTGCTAAGTGCAATTTGGATTACTGTTTTTAATCTAGTGTGGTTAAAGAGAATTTTTGCACCAAGTCCTCGAAATCCTGCAGACAGGCACAAAAGCCAAACCAACAAGCCAAACCAACCAAACGTCTTTTAATTTGCAGCCAACTCCTCCCGATAAGGTGTCTTTGCCCGCTGTGTTGTATGGGTGTTTGCTAACAGCGATTGTTATGGAAATGATCCCCAAATCTCCTGTCGTATCACCCCGCAGAGGTGACTGCTGCTGCTCGGGGCTGAGCTGCACACCCGAGAGCAAACAAGGATGGCCGCTTTTATTTTTATTTT
>VWZV01002547.1:0-134574 GCA_013397155.1 Irena cyanogastra
CACTCTGGAGAAGAGAAGGCTTCAGAAACATCTTATTACAGCCCTTCATTACTTTAAGTGGCCTATAAGAAATCTAGGGGCAAGTTTTTTAGCAGGGCCTGTTGAGATAGTATAAAGTGTAATGGTTTAAACTAAAAAAGGGCAGATTTAGACTAGCTATAATGANATAATGATGAGGGTGGTGAAATACTGGCACAGGATGTCCAGAAAGGTGGTAGATGCCCCATTCCTGCCAACATTCTAGGCTATGTTGGATAAGGCTGTGGGCAGCCTGGTATAGAAGACCTCTAAAAGGTCCCTTTCAACCCAAAACATTGCATTTGGAGCAATCTAGAGGCTTGTGTCTGATTCTGTCTCCTGAAGGGATTAAAGAGTCTGATGTCTTCAGTCCACAGACTGTAGCTGGAGAGAAACTATAGGAAAGACTCTTGGTGAGAAGAATCTGTTGGAGTACTGAAAAGTATTTCAGTATTTTTTCATTTCATATGTGGATTTTTTTTTTTTTTTTTTTTTTTTCATTTTGNTTACCCTGGCCACTACCATCTGGAAGCAGGGCTGTGTCAGCTCCTAAGCCATGTTGCTCTGGCAACTTCTAAAACAGTCTTATTGTCAATTATACTGTCTCTACAAGATTCAGTCTTTTTGATGCTTCTCTTCCAAATCATCCAGGATTTCATCAATATTAGTTTTTTGGAGCAGTGAGAGCAAATCGGTATTATTTTATTTAGACTTCTAAGACTGTAGAAAACTAAAGCATTGTGATATTTTGATGATCCTAAAAGCTTTGAAGTTGCTGTTTCACATTACAACTGTCTTCCCCTCACTTCATCCTCACAGGCAAACTACCTGCTTTACTTTCCACTTTGAAATACAGCAATCACTGAGGGGCACAAGCTGAGGATATCTCTTAAAAGGAACTGAAAGGGATATGAAATGAGGACAGAGGTACAAATATAATATAGCTATTTTTCAGAATGTTCTAGACTTACAGCTTGTATAGAAATGAAACTGTGTGGCTACACAGAAAACCTCCCTACCTCTCTCCTCCTTCATGATCATACAGCTTTTTCCAGAATTTGGAAGTATTACTGATGAAACACTTTAAAATATTAACTAAAATTGGAAATAACAAATGTGAGCAGCTCTGGAAAAAAAAACTCAAAAAAACAGAGTGGCTGAAAAACATGGGAATCAGAAATGAAAGGGAAGTCTTGAGAATGAAGGTAAGATGAAACTTGAGGATGAAACTCCTATATTTACTCTGTACCTTTCCATTCTAGGAGATATTGGCTAGTAGTTCAGGTTCGTATCTTTGCTTTTCTGAATACCCAAATTTGAAAATTCTTCTAACAGACCAAAAAAAGGGACAGTGGCATTAAATTTATTCCAGTTTTTCCTCTTTCAGAAGTATCGTTCCCATTGGAAATCCAGAACTTCATTTTAAGCACCTGTCTCTCTTTAAACATTAAATACGGGGCCCTGGATGCTCAGTGTGGTCAAACACACACCAAACAGGGCAGCCATTCAAAGATCAGTTCTTCTCTCATTTGATATGAAAACTGTATCTCTGAGAATTGCTGCTGAGTTTCTGTAAGCAAGCCTGAGAACGCCCATCAAAGTCAAACCCTAAAGTGATGCTTACCTCCTGAAGCCTGAATAGCCTCACTTTCAATCTCTCCCTTTCCCTCATGACCAATGCACCTTTTATGCATGAAGAGAGGGACATAAATGCCTCAGTAATTGAGAAGCAGAATATTTAGAGAGTTCAGAGACTTGTGAAATTAAAGGGCAGCTGAATGGGGGTTTTAGTACTGCAAGCTTGAACTTTATTGTAGGATCTTAAATTTCATTTTGATGACTTTATCTTATTCTGGACATTGATACTTGGAAAAAAAAATTACACTAAAACACTAAGCATAAAATTAAAGCATTAAATACAAAATATTGGATAGCAAACAGAAGCTATAAGAACAGCAGTACTAAATTTAGTAAATGGGGAAGGAACAGAAGTAACTATGATATCTTTATTTTAAATCAGTCCTGTCTGATTGATTAATGTATTTCTTAGGTGAGCTGAAAATAAGAAATGTATGCACTGAAAATACAAATTAATCAGCACTGCACCGCTGTTCTCTATACCGTATTAATTAATTATACCACATGACGGATGCAGATTTAATCACTCTGTCTGAAGGGTTCAGGTACAGAAAGCAGTAGAGAAAAGCTGCAGTTTACAAAATTTATGAATGTTCTACAATCACTTAAACTGTTGAAAAATTCCAGGAGATGCTTTTTCTGACAGATCTTGGGGAAAGTCTTCAGCAATAATTAGCAAAGTTTGTATGTTTAGTCATTGATTTATTTCAATGCAATGTTTTCAGTGGGTTTAATTAGGAGTTTTTAGTGTTGTGAATGGTAAGTTAAAAAGTACGGTGAGATGCTTCATAAGATAGAAAGAGATCTCTGTCTAGATCTGTCAAAGAAATCCTTATCTGCTATAAAATTGATTTTATGCCACAGTGTAAAAGGGAAAATAAAACTTTTCCAAAGAGCCACTTGAAAATCTTCAGGTTTTCCTATGCCTTTTACGAATAATCTGAATTCCATACCATTCCAAATGTCTCTACATGTGAAAAATGCTACATACTGAAAGGAGTACTTCAAAATCCTTTTCTAGATCTGGGTGGTAGCTCAGTCCTTTTACCTTGTTCTCTTTCCAGTCTTATCCCCTACTCTGCACCTAGGTTTTTCATAGAAGCCGGAGTTCTAGGTTAAGAGTCAATAATTTATACTTTTTATGGATTGCTTTATTTTTTCTTTTATATGCAACAAATCCATGACTATCTGTTACTGAATAGCACAGTAGCCATTTCTTGCCTCACAATATGTTTAGTTCAACTCCTCCTCCTTCAGGAAATCAATTTTGTATCAATTGAACTCAAATTCTGATTTCTATCTAAAAAGGATTTAAGATTTAGGAAACTTTGATCAAAGAAATCCTGTGATAGTGATGGACTTGCACTTAAGTGTATTCATTCTCTCCATTTGCACCTCTGGAAAATATCCTAAACAAAGGCATTCAAGAACAATGAAAATTCCTAGTCTGTTTGTTCAAACCTTTTTCCTGGTCTCTGACTGGCTGAGAAAACTTCTCATTATACTACTGAGTAATGAGAGAGTCTTCAAAACAGATCTTAAACTACCTTTTGAAGGTGGAGAGCTGCAATAAATTTCACTGAAGAACTGAAAATGAGCTCCTAATGATTTGGAATATATTCTCCCATATAAGTCTCTGTCTTTATTTGCTGCCATTGAATAGAGTCTGCAGCTGAAATGAAAAACAGAAATGTAGGAAAAAAAAGGACACATATGCAGAAATTTTGCATTATAGAGCAAGGAGTTATTAGCTTCATTATCTGCTGTTTCAGTGATTGCATTGAGGACACAGTATTTAGCCCTGGACTACCTAACACAAAGACCTGAAAGAACAAAGAAAGCCTAGGAACAGATGAAAACTAAACATATAGAGATGCTGATTCAAAGATAATGATACGGTGAATGAGTTAGTATTGGTGTTAGGATTCTTGGAACCATTTTATTATATACCAGTCACAGGCAAAAATACTCCAAAGAATATGCTGACAAGTTCTCCTTTTTCCCTATTTCTGACTTGACAAGCAGATCATGATTTTGTGGAATTAATTCGCTATTCAAGCTTATTTCCAAGTTAAATATAATGGCTCATCCACAACTACTTATCTGTGAGGATTTGCTATTTGAAATTCCAGCTGTGCTGCTCAGATTTGATAGGCTACAGCAAACACATGGCTTGTGTTTGTTCCTAGGAGGATGCCTGTAACATCTCTGCTGGCAAGTTTGTCTATTAAAGTATTTTTGGAAAGCAGGTACAATAAGGGCAATAACAGTGCCAGAAGATTGTGTTCAGACATGCAGAGAATGTTTTCAGGGGATAGTTCTATTTCAGGAGCCCATCTTCAAGCAAAATATCCCTCAGGTCAGGAAAGTGTCAGACAGCTGGCACACTAACAGAAGGACCTGAATGTTAACCTGCCAGTGGCAGAAAGGCCCATATGGCCATGATGGAAAGGGTAACAGGTACTGGTCATAGAGTTATCAGCCATATGGCAACTGAAATAGACGAGAGACAGCACATGAGCATCAATAATAAACACTAAAAGTGTTGGGATAGGGACTCCTTTACAGACTACAAATAAAAAGTTAAATTAAGCAAAGCAAAACTAAATAAGACAGGAAGAGCATAAAAACTTGCTAAGCACTGGGCTAAGGAAATAGCAATTTGAGGAATGGTGTCAGTGCCATCACTTCAGAAACTCAGAGGGGGCACACATATTGCAAGGAAACACCCCTTTTTTATTAATTGTGAGTTGGATGGACAAGAGATAAGGAAGTATCTATGTACCAGATTTGTATTCAAGTATTCAGAAGAATCAATATTTACAGGTTTTGTTTTTAGGCATCTTGTCTGTTCTTGTTACAGACAGAGAGTGAAATTTGCATGCAGGGAGTGTGTTTGAATAACTTGCAGCTCATTTCCATTTAGAATGTCTGTTTAAATACCAATTTGACCTCTGGCTGTCTTTGGTGTTGGATAATACGTGTAAAATGGTCACCAAGAATTGTGCATGAAGCACAAGTTGAAAGGAACATACTGAATTTACCTAGGTTTTTTTACTGGATTGTTTTATTTTCTCCTTCAGGATGTCAAAGGGAGAGAAGATAGAGGCAACCAATCAATAAGGCAGAGAAGAATCAGGATATTTGCCATAGTAGAGGAGGGAAAGGAAAGCTGGGTGGCTCATTTCATCATGTAAAATATGCACTTTCTGATCACCCTCCTGGAACCAAGAATGCAATACTCTATTTGGTGCTCAGATACCATGCTGAAGAAGTAAATGCAGTCTTAAGTAGCTCAGATCTAAATGAAGTTTTGTACAAAACCTGAAGGTTTACTACCAGAGAAAGTGATGTGCTGTTTCTTCTATCATTATTTATAGTAAAGACTTGTTTCTTTTAATTCAGACTTCCCCTGAAATACTGGAAACCAGATCATAACAGGAGGAATTGATAAGTGACTATGTCCATGAATAGCAAGTGAAATTCTGTGGGCCATGTAACTCATGAAAAGTAAATAATTTTTTTGTTTCTTTTGGTTCATTAGGAGATTTTTTAATTCTCTTTTTTTACATTTTTTTATATTTTTCCTTCTTCAAATTCTTCTAGCTTTGAGGTTTTTTTATGTAAGGCACATATCAAAGATGTATTCATAACTATCTTGCAGTATAATGGTAGACATGTAAGACTGTCTCTGTCCCACCCAGAGCTACATACAGTCTTGTGTAACATAGAAAACTTGTGTTAAGGTTCCAAACATTTCAAATGCAGTGCAGAACTCTCAGTCTTCACAATATCCCATTTAAAGTTTAGTTGAGACATAAAGGTTTCTTGCCCACAGGAATCAACACCTTCATTTAAAAGTAGAACTAAATTGCAAATTTTCCTATATGAGGCAAATCATTAACCTTTGCCAAATCATTACCTCAAGAGATAATTAACAGATATCTTGCGGGAAATGTAACTAATAAAAAAAGCTCTCAAAAATTAGTATGAAGAACAAATGTGGTCTGCCTCCCAGCTTAGGCACTCGTGTCCCCAGAGAAACTAAGTTTCTATGGACTCAAAAGAAGATCAGAGGAAGAAAAAGAGGATTATTCTAATCTACTAAACCCCCAAGTACTGGTCCTCTTAAACTCAGCGGTGATGTTAGAGTAGAAAGTTTATCTTGATGTCAAATAAACTCTAGGTTACACTAATTAGACTATAATTCAATTAAAAATAATAAAACTTTTCACTAATTATTCAGTAACTAACCTGAATTTGCCTAGTTACATAAGAAAGTCAAAGGCTTAACATGGGAAGCCAATGCCCCTGGCTTGTCTATTGACTTCATTGCTCACTTTTTTTCTCTTTTATTGGTCCATAAATATGTGCATAAATATTGAATTAATTTACAGGAGTATTGGGAAGATAAATACATGCTAGTAGAATCCACCAGGTATAGCATAGCTTATTTTCTCTCACCTCCTGGCAATTGCATGAGCTTTATGAAGTTGCAGGAAAAATTACTGTGATTTTATCACTTTGTGTAATCCTTCTATACATTATTTATAAGAATCTAGTAATATGACACTTTCCTTTCTTATATAACCCCATAAATAATCAAATAAAGTATAAAATTATATGTGCATCAGAATCAAGCAAATTGAACCAAATACTTACTACTGTCATGAAGGATCAGGAAAGTAATTTTTTCTAACAGACTATGAGATCTGGTTTCAGAACAGTGTCACAATGGCCTTTTCTTCCTAATGAATTAACTCAAGGAATAGGGACTATAGTCTCAAGAAAAAACAACAGCCTCAGCAGCCTGTCTGTCTCATTTATTGTGTACTTTTTGTTACTGTACCTGTCAGTTCCTGAGTGAAAAAAGTAAGTGAAAATCAGGCCATTCATAAAAGATAGGTCAATAGTTCTCAGTACTTCCACATGCTGTTATTGGATCCTCTGGGGAGCACTATGGAACTTCTGCCATAGTCCATCTACTTGATGAACCCCTGTCCCTCCTGTCTTTAGAGTCAGGCACAGCATGTAAGGCGACTGCAGCCAGGTACTGGCTGGGCATCTGGAGCCTCTCTTCTCAGTACTGTGTGTAGGACAGCTCTGTGCAGCGCCGATGAGGTAAAGGGAGAAACAGCCATCCTCCACATGGGCTCATGTCTCAATGAACCTGTGTCAATAGAAAACACAGGAATGTGCTATGTGTTATAGGAAACCAGGAGTGAGGCCCCTGACATTTCTGGTTTAAGCAAATCATCTTCAGCAGTTACTAGCAAGATGATATCTTGCACAATTAGGAACAGCACACATCATTTGTAAACCTGCACAGTACAAAATAAAACTTTGCTAATGACCAAAGCCTAAGAAACGTGTTCTCCACCTTTTCTATCACTGCCAACTCTTCCTTGACTGAGACTCTGGCACGTCATTTTTCTCCATTTTGTGTGGCATCGTGTTTTTAATGTTTGTCTGCGGCTGTTTTGTGTTAGTTAGTTATTTGATGTTAGTNATTTTGTACATGGCTGCCTCAGGGAGAAAATTACATGGGCAATGTGACGCTGATGTCAATGAGACGTGTAGATATGGCATTCTTTCCTCCATTTATTGCAACAGTGAAATGTATTTCTATGTTCTGCCTTTTGTATTGTTGGGCCTCTTCACAGGTAAATCTAAAAAAATACATGGAAGTAACTGCTCTACTACCAAACCCCTCTTGCTAACAGAAAGCTGTAACCATGAGGTCACAGCAATATTGGATCTGTTAAAAAAACATTTGTGTAATCAATAACTGCAGATCTTTCAAGCTCTTTAAATTGGGCCAAGTAGTTTTCTGTGAGTGTTTAAGTATTCGATATAGCTACAAATGAGGAAATTACCATAGATTTTTGAATTTGGGGTTATTCACACACGCAAGGGGTTAAGCTGGGACTTATTGGACTGCTGACTATCTAATTCTTCTGATAAAGTTCATGAGGTCTTTATTCCCAGACTGGATAAGTACTTACATACTTCTGGATCAAAGACTTGCATTAACAAATTTAACATTAATTTTCTTCTAAAGCTTTTACATGTAATAGGTTTTGCTTGTAATACCCCAGTTCCTTCATGATGTGAATCTTTAGGATACTCCCTGAAAGCCATGCAAGTAGGTGAGCATGTGAAAATTGAGTGCATTCAAAAACTGACTGAATACTGGCAGGAAATTCCTATGATATTTTTCTGTTATGTATATGGTAGAAAAGGATGTAGTCAGGAAGAGAATCGGGCAGAATAAAACCAAAGGAAGTATCAAATGCTGGAGAGTCACATTGATGCATTGAAACAGAATGGCCTGAACTTAAAAAATAAACCTAATGATCAGACAGGAGATGCATGATTATACTGAACTCCTACAGCTAGAGCAGAACAGCTAAAGCAAATTTAAAAATCCAGGAGACTTATTCTGAAAAATTTTAGCTGATGTAACTTCTAAAAGTGGCCTCATAACACACTGAATTTGCAAGTGTTGTGAATAATGTTCTGTGTCTAGCCTCTCCCAATTTCAGGTGTCTCCCCCTCATTTATTTGCTAAATTATTTTATTTTACTCTCAGAATTTGATTCAATGTTACATCAACAGGTAATACATAATTAAGAGTGCAATCAATGTCAATATTGAAATATATAAACTCATTAATGATAAAGAGCATCTAATGGTATGAATATGGAATTAGGATGGAAATTGATACATTCAGTAGGATTTAAGAGATTATAGTAATAGGTAAACAAGGCTGAAAGGAAGCTCCAGGGGCCAGATATCCCATCCACTTGTCCTTGTCACTGTCTGGCCTCCATTGAAGAGACAGTTTTTCCACACCACAAAATGCCCTAAGAATTTTAAAAGTAAACTTATAATTCCACATTGTCCTGAAGATCTTCAAAATTTTCTCAAGAAATTAAACCTAAGTTTCTCTGAGTTGATAAAGATATAATTTTAGCCATTTTTTCAAATTTTGTTTCATGATTAATTTGTAACAGATCTCCATCAAGTTGTCCTGTTTAGCTCTGGTTAATTCCCTCACCACTAAGCCATGATAGTGAAAATGTTTGTTTCTTCTTGTAACTTTTCCACAGTGTAGGACATCTCCAATACAATAATGTGTTTCAGTCTGAGTATAAAATGAACTGATGCTTTAGGAAACCACTAAGTTTCAAAATTAATGAACCTTTTGGTCAGAAACAAGTAAAAATAAGGCTTGAACATGATTTCCTTTTTCCTGCTGCCCAGAAAAATTCACCCTGTACTCAGGAAGACTTTTCCAAATCTAATTGTTATCCAACCATCTAAGTTTCTAAGTGAAAATGCATGTTTTTACCAAAGAACATTTCTCTGGTTCTAATGTTTCATCAAAAGCACCTTGAATTTCATTGCATCTGTTTGTTACAAGTTATCAAACTTGAAATATGTCTTCCCAAAATAATCAGAACGACTATCATCCCAGAGAAATAACCTCCCCGAGTTTTTTGATTCAGCACCTTTTGATGGTACTTTTCTATGTCCTCTGTGTAGGTATATATTTTACTGTTGTACTGTATTTTTTCTATTTTTACAGAAAATGTCCATTTTTAAAGTTTTAAGGTACACAGAACTAACTAACCGGACTAACTCTGAGCTGTTCTCAGGAATAAACAACCAAAGTAAGGTGAAAGTTATTCTCTCTATATGGAGGAAGGTAGTACACTCTTCTTCAATACAACTGTGAAATGACCACACAAGAATGTTTGAGAATTTAAAAATAAATAAGACCACAGACAGGGCAATGTTGGAAGTAAACAGAATCAGAGAATCATCAAATAGATTATTCTGAAGACAGAAGTGCACTTGCGCAGAGAAACGCACAATGCACACACCAACCTAAAGACAAACTCTACCCACCAAAGCCATGTTTATCAAATAGATTACTTCTTTGAAGAAACCTCTTGTTAGGTAGACAGAATTATACCATAAGCCCTATATAGTCCTCTCCAAGAAGATGTGTAGAAAGTCAAACTATAAACTATCCTGGATGAAGGTCATAACATGAATCTCTTTTTCAAATTCTCCTTTCTTCTCTTCAAATTCTCCTCTTCCTTTTCAGAATGCTCAGAAACAAATTTCTGTGCACCCACACACATCAAGCAGTGTCAGACTGCACCTAAGCAAGAAATGCAAGATCCTACGATGCATTTCTCACACCCACAACAAAGAATGTTCACCTTGTCCCCATTTCATAGGACACCCAGAATGTAACCCACTTCCTTCAGTGCACTATATACCATTGTAGAAGCTCTGCAGATGAAATGAAATAACTGCTTACACAGCAGAATAAACTTTCTCAGAGCAGTAAGTCAGAAATAGCCATTTACAAGGAAGATAATACTCTTCTCAAATCAATCATCTCATCTAGCCTCCCAATCTCTGATCTTTCCACACAGAGTGGGAACAGAAATGTGCAAAACACCCTCAAAAGACAAGACTAGGAATGAAAATCCATGACTACTAGTATATGTGTGCCTTGGTTTCAAATCACAGGTTTAAGCCATCTATCTGGGTCCGTGTCAAGATGGAGGTGATATTGCACACACTGATGGGCAAACTGAGCTCGTTCCATCCTGATATTAGAGTGACAGGGTATCATGTTTATCATCTACAACAAAGGCGAGATTTGTTCAAACAGAACATTGCTAAATTGACTGACCTGGAGAGCTTTCAGTGCCCAAGACTTTTCAGTGAGCAGCAAGGATCAGATGCTGCACAAGGAAAGGTGAGCCAGCAGTCAAGTGTGATAATGAAGTATGTGGGAGCAGTGTCCTAAACACCAAGAGGGCAGGATGCAGAGCAGTGATTTCAGTTCTGAAGAGACAATGATCAAGAGTGATCAGGGTCAGACACTGCACAGTGACCACCGAGCAAATCGTCAGCAGCCAGGCAGGTCCAAGGCCAAGCCAGGAAGCCAAACCAGCAGGTCCAGGTCAGACTCGCAGAGGTGGCAATTAGACAGTCATAGTTGCTACACAGATCTGGTGTGGCATGGGCAGAGGCAGCACTAAAGTCTCAGCTAAAAGAAGCTCCCAAGAGAAAAATATGGCAGCCCTCACTTCCAGGTCTATTTGGAACAGCTCTTAGAAGCTACATTCACCAGCTGAATTCCTAGAAGGGGGACAGTCCCCAGGACCTAACAGTCTTACAGGAATCAATTGCTTTCAGAACCATAAATGTCCATTAGCAACCATTTCTAAGAGCTGGAGAAATGTCAAAGAATGGAGAACTGCAACTAAAATCTCAATAACCAGAAAGGGAATTTTTGACCAGGAAGTCTCAGACATCCTCACTGAAAAACTAGAACACTATGATACAAAGATTTTTGAAAACAAATATGGAGTTGCTTTGAGAAGACAGAATTTATTAGACAAAAATTCTGCTTCCTCTAAGTTTTACTAGATTGGTTGCTTAAGGGCAAATGAAATACTATAAAATAATTGGACTTTTTGTCAGCATTTGATTTAGCACTGCAAGAAATTTGTTTTAATGTAAGGTTTTCTAAATCTCTCTTTCAGAAGCAAATTTAATATTGTAAAGTCCTGTACATGCACTTAAATAATCTTAAAGATATATATATATAAGTAAAATTTCTTAGTCCAAGACAGCTGGGTTTTCCTTTGATACTTTTGAAGAGAAAGAAATGCAAAAACGTGGAGCAGACACATGCACAAAGCACTTCAACTAAAGAAACTTGGTTAAAAATTTTAAAAATATATTTTGTCTTCCTTTTTTGAAAGATTATGTATTTTCCTTTTTCGCTTTCATTTATTTCACAGTTTTTCAGATGGACATATGATATAGTCACCTCACTGTCACTTCCTTATTTTTAACACAGTCTGGCAGGTGCTCATCACAGGTGTGCAATGGAGGCATTCATTTTCACAGCACCCCTTTGAGACATGCAGTCTGTAGCCATGCACAGTACAATATCATATTTTACCACTCAGGGAGGTTAGAATTCAAGCTAATAAGACCAGTTGCAGTAAATATTTTGCAGTAAACACATTTCCAGGGTAGCACATAGATATCATTGTTGAGTGAGAAAGATGCAAATAAAAAGCCATCCTCATTCAATCGATAAACAAGGCCATGAGGGAGAGTTAAGCTGTGTCTCACTAGAGGTCCAACTAGTTCAATATCCTGCTTCTGGAAAGAGCCCACACTTGGTACTACTTCAAAAGAATAAAAATCTATTTACAAAGCCCATCACTATGTGACAGAAGACTCTTTTCTGACCTGTTTAAACAACATACTTACAGATGGATGCTGATCTCACTGTGAGTGAAGGGCAAGGTTCAAAACGCTTCAGGAGCAGCTTGTTCCAACTGAAAGACATTGTTCTACTGTCTGCTTTTTTTTACCATTTTCAAATACTTATGATCTCATACAATGAGGCATTGCAGCAAATGACTGCAGTTCCTACTGGGAAAAGCAGTGAGTGTCAGCAAACAGAAAGCCTTAGAGGCTCATCACTCTTCTCTTCTTTCAGCCATATTGGTCTGACACGCGGATTAGCACACTCCAAACTGCAAGCTTGGTCTTGTCAACATATCAAACTGGAGTGCTAATCATTAATAACTTGCTCTGAGACAATATTGACAGCTGCTTTGCTTTATTACCGATACCATCTGTGCCCAGCAACCCACAGTCTCCTTTCTACTACTTCTTAGCTTGCACTCCAAATGCTTTTCAGGCTGCAATAAGCAGAATGGAAATGACAGCTTGAGCTTCTTAAGAAATATCACCAGCCAACTCAGGGAGCCCAAAAGATAAGGAATAATATGGTTGTAGCCTACTGAGTTTTCATCATAAGTCAGCTTTATGAATAACGTGCTGCCAGATGCCTTTTCCTACTAGTGATCACTTCCACTGTTTCCAAAAACCAATATTATGCACTTAATGTTCAACTGGTCTTTTTCTATTCTGAGCAGCACTAATGCCTCAGTGAGATTGATTAGCAGATAACAGTATCTGAGGCATTTTTGAGTCTCTTTATTACAGTCATAATACTATTGCTTTGGTCACAAACTTCTCTTAGCATTCAAAGATTGAGTAAATATTATAAAAAGGCAGCTCTCAGACTTCTGCTGGGCCACTTGAAGATTTTTCATTTGTGAGTTCCCAAGGTGTTTGCACTTCAGTACAGAATTAATAGTAAGACTTTTCCTTGCTAACCAAAGTGCGTTCCTGTGAACAAATGAAAAAATTTAGATTTCAGAGATAAATTTAGCTTAAGTCATCAAAGGCGATTCAGTTTTAAACAGACACCTACCAAAATTATTTACAAACTTGTAAAGAAAAAGAACTGAGAGTGTTCATTCAATCCCTTTTAGTAGATCAGCTCAACCGGGGTGAAAATGCTAAGATAAAATGTATAAATAGACAGATATTTGATTGTTCTGTAGTAACAATTTGGAAAAAGAAGGGAAAACCAAAGATTTTCAAAAGACACACAGATAAACTTTTAAGTGTAGATGGCTTTTAAAGTACACATGCTTTTGATTTTTCTATAGTGCTATTTTGGGCAGAGGTGGAACAAGCCCAGAGGTCTACCATTTTCTTTGGAAAAACTGACTTTTGTCTAAGTGAATTTTATCATTTGAAATGTTTAAGTCAGAGAAAAGAAAAATATAAACTGTGCTTTTTTTCACATGTATGTATGTAAATGTAAAAATTCAAGTACAAACTCAGTCCAAACCAGAAAGGTCTGGAACAGATGGCTGAAAGTCTTTGGAAAGTCAGTTGAAAAGAGCCCGTCAGTGGCAGACAATGATACCTTCACTGAAAAATAAAGGAAAAACTCTACAACAAAGAAGGAGTTTAGGTAACTCATTAAGAGCACTGGCCAGGAAAAGAGGGGACTGCTTCCTGGGTGAAGAAGATACATTTTTAACTGAGGAAGGGACTGAGAACTCAGAAAGCTTGTCTGCTCTTACTAACCTTATCACAGATCTAATGAAATACCCTATCTCTGCAGAACTTGCCTCTATTAGATCTCCAGAAACCATAGGTTCAGCAGCCTCACACTACCATGTAAGAGTCACAAGTCAGCAAGAAAGGGGCTTCAGAAGGTTGATTAGAAGCTGTCACTCGTGGTAAGGGTTTTGCGCGCCTGTGGCGACTGGGCGGGAAAAGATGAACAATAATTACTGCAAATTCAGCGTGTGTAATTATCTCACACAGATGACTTGCAAGAACTGATAACATGCTGACAAATCCGACACAAAACTTTTTTAGCTTGAATAGCGGAGGTTGGCACCTGTGGTCTGCAGTGCTCAATGAATGGCTGTAAGGGCATTGTTCATTGTGCTTCCTCAGCACACTTGACCCTTGACTGTTCCCATTAGCAGTCAGCAGAAAGAAAACTGATCACAGTGACCCTGCCTCCTGTGGCATCACAGAACCAACCTCCACAGAAACAGAATCTACTAGAGGAATATGATGCTTTCAAAACTGGATGGTGTGTCTCTACCCATCCGTAACAAGGCTGAATCCTGCAAAATCAATGTCTGCTTCATGTTACCCAGGCTCTCTGGGTCACAGTAGGGGATGTAATGAAGAGGGAACACACAAGAGGAAACCAAGCTATCCGATAAGAGCTAACAGCCTATCAGGGAACAAAGCACGCCCAGGAGCTACTCCTCTCCAGCCCTAACCTGGGATTCCACAGCACACTGCAGCTACAGGGGAACAGTGTGAGACCTGGCAGGTCTGCTTTGAAAAAGGAGTAGCAGAAAGGCTCTTTTTCATTTGGTCACTACTCTGTCTGTCACATTGACACTGCTCCCTTGGATCAGGTTTTCAATACCACACACACAGTCATAAATAGTTCCTGTTAATTTTACAGGTTAAATCCAGGGAGCATTTGATCCTGTCTCTCAATTTTCCATCCCTTTTAGCAATTTACAGCATTAAAAATATTTCAAACCAGCTTTCTTTCTCTAGCAACTAAAAAAACGAAAACAAATGTAATTGATTATTTCAAAAATACTGAGAACACTCAGGCATAAGGACTGAAAAATCTATCATTAAGTAGAATTCTAATTAAGAGAGTGATTAACATACTAATAACCAGATAGAAATCTTAAGGATAAGGGTTTTGCTATTATTGTCATCATTGCTTTAGTCTATTCTAAATACAGGAAGCTTTATTTATAAATTCTCTGATGTTTTTAACATTTAGTTACATTTCTTCTAAGTTATTCCTTTATTACATGACATTTGCAGCCTCAGATCAAACAATCAGCCTCTCCCTTCAGGCACAATTTTAATGTCAAAATAAAAGGCTGTTTCAATGGTCTTTAGGGCTTTAGATGTGTCTTTGGGAATTATATTGTATGCCATGTATGGAAAAGAGTGTGTTAACTATATATGTATCTAATCTAGCCCAAATGGTGTGTTAAGGATGTGTTTATTGAACTCCAGACGTGCCAAAGCAGACTGACACGAGGTCCTCCACAACTGTCAGATAGAACAAGCTGAACTGCAAAGATAGAAAAGGTATTTTCTTTCTCTTTTCATTTTAGGTAAAAACACAAAGCTCTTTGACCCAATTCAATTTTTACTTCAGAAACAGTGACTGAAAGAATTTCCAGGTTTTGCTGGAGAACATATGAGGAGGCCAGTGAAAGTCAGTCTGTCTTGGTTAACAAATACTGGATCAAATATTGACTGAATAATCTCCAAGTCGCTATGAGGGATATCTTCCCTATACAGATGGGTTCTTTAACATATAGAAAATGTGAATGTAGGCAAATTGACTCAATAAGAATACATGATAAACCTGAAGGTATCAGACCTGACCTGTCCCAGAGAACTCCCCAGACCTGACATTTTGCATCTCTTCTGTCTTTGAGGCTGCAGCCATGTAATACCTCTCTGGGAGCAGATGGATTAGATGGAAGCTGCTCATCTAGGCAGAGCCTGGAGCTTATGTGAAGAACATCCAAGTGAATCCTGGAGTGGTGTGCCCTGGGAATTTGCTCTGGCTTGTTCAAGAGGCAGCCCTGACAGCATATCCAGCAACAAATTCAGCCACAAATTATATGGGTCATTACTCAATATGACTGCGTGCTTGGTCTTAGGGACAGAAATGTGCCAATGCAGTGACTACTCTGTGAGGCTGAATCCTCTCGTTCTTCCAGCAGTTTTGGACTTCCTGAAATTTCCTGGGCTGTGTCATGTAGTGGATGAAATTATAATAATGACAGAAAATAGGTCTGGAAGGGACCCCAAAAGATAACTAATTCAAAGCAGAAGTAACTAATTTCCAGTGCTATAGATTTCCCAGTCATTTTTCCAGTGCTTTGCTTTCCATTATTCTTACAAACGGAAAGCTTCTCCTACTGCCTAAATTCTTTGTCATTTCTCACCATAAATGCTAGTCATTAGCTGACTGTATTTTAAAAATTCTAAGTATTTTTAATTTTTCTAAGTAGACTTTCTCTCTGACTAGAACCTTTTGGCCAAGTGACAGAACAGGGCTGGAAAGGGTAAATCCACTCCACATTGAAGAGGACTAGATGGATCTCATGAGGAGGGACAAGGTGAATTACCAAGGATCAGTTACCACACTGTTTTTGTCTAAGCTGTAATAAAGATTTCTGTGGAACCCTACTGATTACAGCCATAGCACAGAAGTCCTCCTTATATCATACACAGCTTTGTTACCTGCAAGAATGGCAATGGCTTACTGTTTGTTCCAGCTCGCCAGTGCACCCACAATTTGTAACTCTTCATGTAAAGGCTCTGAAACTCCTGATCTAGAAAGGTTTTACAACCATCTCTCCCATAGTCTGTTCCACTAATGTGTCTATCACAGAAATGCCATCAAAAAATAAACCTAATGCAAATGCTCATATGTAACTCCATCAAACTTTGCTATCATTTGATTACTACTTGGTGGTGAAATCACTGGGCATTGCTGAGGCTGGAGACATGGAAGCGGAAAACACAGGCATGTGTAAGTCCAGGTACAAAACACCCGAGCTATTTCCAAGAACATATCCACCTGCAGAAGCTGACCAATTCTCTGTACTAAGACTATGATAAAAAAAATCTATGCCTATCATGAAAGTAAATCACTCCCAAACAAAATTTAAATGTTACTGTTAATCTGCTTCAAAGTCAAAGGAAACATATTAAATGCTTTTCATTTAGGAACAGAAGCTGTACACAGACATCTGGGAAAATGACTACATGGAATCAGTTTTATGCCAAGATCTTCTGCTTATTTCCACTGGCATGGTGGCCTTTCTGGTCAGGATGCCAAGTCTGCTATAATCAGCAGAGTTAAGGGCTCTCATTGCTTCAAAATATTGAGATCTAATTGCTGCAAATTTAGTTAATGCCAAGGGAGAAAGACAGGCATCAAGATTTGGGCCTTTGCCCCAAAAGAGAAGTGCAAATAACATCCATAATCATTAGACAGTTGTCAGGAGAGTGCTGAGAACTGGGCTGTACAGAAGCCTGCCTGAAAATTTGATGAACTAAAAAAAATTAATGAGCTTTGGGTTCAAAAGGTTTTCTTTGATGCACATCAAGCATTTTCATTAAATACAAGTAACTACACAAATGTGCTATTTAGCAATAATGGGTCATATCAGAGCTGGATATCTCTTGATCTCCTGTTGAGCTGACAGCATGCCCCACACACTTCTGCCAACACGAAACAAGTGTTAGCAGATTTACTCTTAATGAGCTCATCACACCAAAGTACCAGTTAAAGTGAGTAGGTCACAGATCATGTTTGTTTAGTTGTCCTGATGTGTCTTGTTAATTCCACACACAAATATGGTGTTGGAGGAGGAAGTGCCCTCAATCCATAGTGCCTGACTATCTTCTGCACTGACATCTATAAGCTTTCTGTCTGCCTGAACTTGGGGTAAATTGATACAATCCTTCATTCCCCACTCCTCCACTCCTCCAATGAAACCATGCCTACCTACCTTTTGTTTTAATTCCTTTCTGCTTAACAGAACATCCTTCACATGAAAGTAGGGTACTTGCTAGATGAAGATCTTAAAGACCGAGAAGCTCTGCTACATCTTTATATTTTATTGGGTATGGGAATGAGGTTTACTGTTTAATCCAGGACTTCATTTCTCTGTAGGGAAATGCTTAAGGTTTGATGTGCAGTCTTGATCCCTTTCTCCTGCATAGAAAGACAGGGTCCAGTACTATATTCATAAGGTAAGGCATAGGCTAAGATAAAATAAGTTCATATAAAAATTACATACCAGTATTTTTTCTTGAAGAAATGTCATCTCTCCCGCCATTCTCCTAACAACAATCTCACTTTAAATATTTTCTATGTTGGATTTCGTAGAAGAAGCAGTATGTGATACTGTTGTATGAACACTTACCAGCCAATGCTATTTTCACAGCAATCAATTTTGTGTCATAGCCCATTAGATACTTCAAGGCAATGCAACTTTTGAAACTACAAAAGCTTTAGTAAGGCATATAAATTACACAGTAGACTCTTATCCTTGTCAGGATATGCTTAAATGGCAACTTTGATGGTGGGGAAAGCTAAAAGGGCTCCTGTTCTTCCCTTCTCTTCAATTCTGTTTATAGACCTGCCTTGGAAACCACAGCACAAACTGAGTTTTGGAGTAATTCATCTTAAAAATAAACCTTTCTCCTTTTTTTCATAAAGAGGGGCTGAATCCAGAACACAGTGGTGTAACCCCACTAGTAGCTGTACTGGCACAAAAAAGGGACAACAGTGCTGCAAGAGAGCACCAACAAGAGAGCAGGACCTCCTTAAGCCCGTTTGAGTGCTTGTAGTTAGTGACTTGTTACTTAACACCTATGAAAAACCAGTCCTATCAATGACTATACCTTTTGCAATTCAAAGCACATTTTGGTCAGTAATCAGCTTCCCTGATTTCCCACAGGTTTTTTCCCAGTGATTCTAAATGTACACAGTGATTTTTCATCAAGTAGGACTAAATTAAATGCCACATGAAGCAATTATTTGGAATGAAGATAAAGCATAAGAAAATGCTACATAATAATGGTGTCAAAGCTGGCTTCCTTTTGAAAGCAAGGGAGTTAAGGCAGGAAGAAGTTGGCATTACTGGTAAATGATCCACTTCCAGAGCAAAAGCATTTCACTGATAGAAAGAATCAAAACACAATAGCACACCTGTGGAGCAGGTTATGATGGCTACACAAGTCAGAGATCAGTAATAGTAAGAGCACAACAATGAGAATAAAGGTAGCACGAAAGCTCTTAAGACAAATGCATAAACTCTTATCTGGAATTACAACTTGTATGCAAAAGATGTTTTGAGAACAATACTTTTATAACAAGAAAGCTGTAGAAGCAATACCACTTATCAAGTGTTGCCTCTGCTTCAAACATGATGTTTGGATCCAAAGTGTCTATATACCACCTTTGCTTTAGACATAGCATGAGACTTCATTATCCACCTCCATAGTTTTCATCATGGCTATTATTCCAAGTATTCTGCTACTTTCCTTCCCCAGAGTTGATTGGCTCAGCTCACAAAAGGCATCTTCAGCAGCCCCCAGTTTGCTCTCACCAAAAATCTTTTGCACTGCTGCTTCAGACATGATGGCTCATGCCTGTCATTACCTCACCTCTTTCCAGATGTCTTAGTTCTTCTTTGTTTATATTTTACTTAATTGCAGGGACTGGATTAAACAAAAGCATTCACTGTTTCCTTCCCCTCTGTATACTTAACCAATATATGTATCACTGCAGTACAAACAGAGGTTAAGTCTGTGTTTATCAAATAACTCTACAAAACTTGAGGTGTTTGGTCTGACCTTACACACAAATGAAAGAGAATTTGGCCAGCTTAGGAGTGAAAACTGAGCATTAAAGGTAATTGAAAAATACTGGGTACCGTAATTCATTTAATATTTCAGCATCCCCAGTTGGTTCATATTACATCAGTTTTGATGTGTTTCTTTGAGGTAGCAACACTTAGAAGTCTTTTTACAAGCACACATCCTCCTTAGCTTTTGCATACTTGTTACTTAAATTAATATCCAAGTAATTAATCCTACACTCAAAGTCTTAGGCATCCTTACTGTCTTTTATCTGTAAACACATCTCCTGATCATCTCCTTTCTCTAATTGCTCTAAGGATCTTAGGGGAAACAACACCCACCTCCTTTCAATGCCCTTCATTCCTACTCAAACTGTGCCAGAAGTTATGCTGTTTTTCTTACAGACTCAGACCTCTCCAGGATATACCATCCTTTCTGGCTTACTTTGTCTGTGGCTTTTGGCAGCTCCTGTATTCTATTCAGTCCCTTGATGTTTGTCAAGCTTGTCTGTGATGCTATATGAATTCTGTATATCTCTTGCAAAAAAATAACCACTTAATTTTGTAGTTTTGTGCTATATTCTTCAAGAATTTGTCTGGAATATATTCACATTGTACTTTGAAATCCCTGACATTTATAAGATATCAACTTGAATGCAGAGTACAAGAACCTAAACACAAGAAAAATACCTATATGAGAAAAGATCAGAACTCTGGACTGAGATTTAAAAGATCTGGGATTATTTATTGGTTCAAAAATTCTGTGTGTGATCATCAGTTACAGCTGTATCCTTATAAAACAGCAGTCCCTAAAGGAATAATGAAGTTCTGCCTTCACTCATCCTCTCTTCAAACCATCGCCTTGGAGATGAATTGGAGAGACTCTGTGTGCCCCAGGGTGTTAATGTATTGGCAGGATATTTGAACAACCAGATGTTTGAGCACATTATTCCTGTGTGCTGCAGAAAGTACAGCTTAGATCTATATTTAGTCTGAAAATTTGCAATCTGTACTTGCAGCCCTTCAGAACTTCCTTGACCCAGTGGTGTAGATATAATGTTCTTTTTTACCTCTTTCCCTTGCCTTCAACATCTCTTTTCTATCTGCTCTGAACCATTACTAGTGAGCTTATACCTTACTCTGTGTAAAAATTCTTAATAAGATGATATTTAGAGTGTACATACAAATAACACTAATTAGGACTTTGCAAAATCTTCAAACAAATGCCTTATATTCTGCACAAATTCAATTACTAGTACCAGCATGTAACAGACTTTCACTTCTTAATATTTTCAGTACAAATTTACAGCCTCTTATGTCAAGCAGTCTTTTTGTTACATACCTCAACTCTGTTTAAACATAAGTATCAGGAAAAGTTTCGTTCTTTAAATTATTTTAGAACTAGAGCAGTCTGATCCCAAAATGTCTTCAATTCACCTTACCTTCAGAAGCCACTACATAGTGTACTGTTCAAACTCACTAAACATCCTTAGACCTGTGCTGACACCAAAAGAATCACTTAAAGCCCCAGCAGAAATTTGGTAACAAATGAGGACTCATCTGAGCAGACCCCATGACACCCACATGGCAGGAGACACCCAACAAACAAACCTGCATTAACGATCTTTTCGTAGTATTAGCACTTACATCAGTATTAAAAAAAAGTAAAACCAGGGCCTCCTTAGCCCCTTGTTGTTTCTTGTAACTTGAGGTAGAGATATATACACTAAACAAGGCACTTGAGGCACATCACAGGGTCTACAGGAATTTGGTGATCGGGACATCCCACGTCTGCCTTAGGGGACTTCCTCTGGGTACCCATCAGACAGTCCAGCACAATGTGCCCTGGTACCAAGGACACAGAGTTAAAGCAGGCAGCAGAATCTGAGTTCCTGGAACTCATTTTACTAATCGACTTAATTAATTTAAATGGATTAATTTAATTAATTGATTGTTTTAATTAATTTAAATGTCATTAATCACTTTACTTAATTTCTCCAATGACAGAATTGCAGTGAGAGCCAAAGAAGGACAAAGCAAACAAGCAATCTGGAAATTCAAGTCAAATGCAAGGCAGTTAAAGCTAAATTAATGGTGTAAACACAGCACATTAATGTACTGCAAGGTCACTGCTGCTCAGGCAGACAAGGACTGCATCCACCTTAGCTTTTCAATGTTTGATGAGGGATAAGTATTCTGAGGGGGTGAGAACCTGTCTCCTCTTGGCTGCTATGAGACACATATTATGACTGAATTTAACCCATAAATTCAGAACAAGAAATGTGCATTCCAGCAGTGAGTACAGCTTTGCTCTGGAAGGTAAGAAGTGATATTTATGAAGGACACTTAGTGGTCTCTCCTGACCCTGTCTGGCCTCCCTGGCCCATTGCCACATCCTGGCCATGACTGAGCTGTGTCCAAGCCCCTCCTCACTGGGCCTGATCCTGATTTGCTACAGCTTGACCCTGGACCTGTCACCTAACCATGGATTTCCCTGATTGCTGACACTCTGAGCTGGCTCTGGCTGCATCTCCAGCCAGACTTCAGCCTGACGCCTTGTGTAGTGCCTAAGCTGAACCAGCAGAACAAAGGAGGCTACTTCAGGTGCACAGCCTTTTCAGAGGCTCATCAGAAGAGTCTCAGGATGGAGCCCCACTGCCTCGAAGGAGTGGGATGATGGGTTCTCCACAGAGACTTCAGGAGTCTGCTGTAGGTACAGTCCATGTCCTGCCACAGTGAGGTGCAAAGCACCAGCCTCAGAAAACTGCCAGGATCCAACCACAGCAGCCATGAGCTCTACTTCAGAGTCTCTGGTCTAGGGACTGAATTGCTGTAGCTGATTTTTAGGATCCCAGTATACCCACTGAAATATTTTTAAAATATGTATGGACCATATCTGCCAGAGCAACTTGGTAACTGAGCTGATTTAAAGTCCAAGTCTAAGTACAGATTTGCTTCATCTCTCCCCCACAAAACTGTCAAATAAAATACAGGTAACTAAAACTGGATTTTTTAAATACAAGGCATGACATTCTCCTACTACCCCCCCACCTTTGCCTTTTAATTGCTCTCACTAAATTAATCATGTAATTTTAATGCCTGATGAATACCATCAAAACCCATTAATAAGTCATCTCAGAAGTCACGTAATCTGAATTTCAACACAAAGAGCAGATCTCTTAAGATGGTGCCATCATTCTTCAGCACAGACTCACACTTTAAAGCTTCGGACACAGATATAATGATATTTTTTTTTCCAAAGGAGACAGCTATAAATATGCTAAATACTTACTCTGTTCTCTTCATAATTTTTCATTGCTTTGGATTGAATTCCACTCCTGTCTGGTGGGTCAAAAACAGTCCAGGAGCTATGCTGCTCTGAAAAATAGCATTGTTGATTCTTGTGTGGCCTGTACCCTACACATTTAAATAACTACATGGCAGTTTTCTGCACTTTGGTAAAGCTTACAGAACTGAATCTTATTATTTTTTAATTTTATATAATATTTTTACATAAAATAATTGCTGAATTTTTTTTGTCTCTTCTTTTTTTCCCCCTTTTTTGGTTAGTAAAACCAGTATTTGGTTTAACTTGAGATTTGATGGAAGATAGCCAGCTGGAAATACCTGTTTGAATTGTCTTTAATTGTAACTAAACTCAGAAACTGCTTAGAGTCTTACTTGTCAGAAGCACAATTGTACCTTAATTACTCCAGAGTTAAAAGAAGATTAAAATTTGGATATGGAAACCAAGGAGCATCTTCAGCATCTAGGTAAGTACTAGGTTTGGTTAGTCAACACTTTGATACATAACATAAGTGATCTTGACAACACTGTCTTCTGCCTCTGGGAAAGGACAATGAAATTGCAGCTGACAAAGAACATAGGTAGTGGGAGCCTTAGGTCTCACTTGTAACAAAAATTTAAGTCACAGGACTGAGATATTTAACTTTGAAGACATCAAATTCTCTGTTCAGATGTAATTCTGAGCAGTGCATATTGCCAGGGGCTAGAGTGAGCTGTACAAAAGAAGCGAGGAGCAGATCCAAGCTCCACGAGGACTTAAATACTCCATAACTGCAGAAAACTGGAAAATATTCAAACAACTTTGTGTGCTGTACCTGCAAGGAATACATGATAATAAAAAACATTATGTAGATATATATACTTCACAATGAGTGATCTTTGAATCATTTTATGTGGTTTAGCAGCTTCAATTAACTCAAAGTAGGCTCTTTGTGAAATTCTAATACAGAATCATGAATTCCAGGCAAAACAAAACACAAAGGCTACAAAATCAAAAGGGGAATACAGGAGATTTTGTAACTGAGGGGAAGCCAAGGAACAGATCTTGTTCTTTCTGAGATTAAACACTGAGGATCATCTCACAGTAGTGATCACCAATATGATAACAAAGGCGGCACTACCAACTGCTGACAAAGAATTTATCCAGCACAGGCAGTCACCCAGCCCCACAATAAAGTGGTTTAGGGGACAGTTGCATTCTGGCAATATAGATATGAAAAGAACTGTAAAAGGGAGACCAAGTGAGAACCCAAGGAAGCACAGCACAATGAGCTGCAAAAAAGACCAAGTTTTCTTTTTCATTGTAAAAAAGAATATTCCTGCTAGGAGTGAATGACTGGTGTCCATCTCACTGTACAGTGGAAATCCAAAGCAATTAATAGAAAGTCTCACCATGTTTCCATGTATCATAAGTAGTCTTATGTTGAGTCTTGTTAAAGAATTAGTAATTTTTCATGTGCTTAAAAATCAAGATTTTGTTAAAAATCTCCACTGAAATTTTTTTAAGACTTCAAAGGAATGATATCTGGAAGGCAAGTACAGGTGCATAAGAAAAGAAAAATCTCTTGATTATTATATCTTGAAATACTACATTCAATCCATCATAATGAATAAAATAACCTACAATTTAACAGCATACCAACAGCATTTTTAAGGAACCAGGTGGAGAATCTACAAGCACAGCTGAAAAGTTGTGTGGCATGTTTCATCAGGATTGCTCATGAATATTCATATCACATATTTAGACTAATGTAAAAGGCCACTGTCAAGCAGAAAGCATGAGTCAGATTCCAGGAGCCTATTCAAAGTTCCAGGCTTCTTTTTCATTTTTGATATTGTTTACTTTGCACCTTTCAGTCATCTCAATACACAACCCTGGGCTCATCTTGTTCTGCCCACAGTACAGATGGCCAGAATCAGCACCTAAAATTCAAATTACATTTGGTAGACATGGGATGGATTAGAGGTAATTAGGGCCTCGTTTTGTTGAAGTAATTATAATTCTGACATGCTAGAAAATTCTATCACTTTTCAAGTCATTTTTATTCCTAAGGGGAAATAATCCCCACCCAATGCTTTACTGCTGTCTCAAACAATTCCAGCTTGACTCACACTTTTTTACAGAATCCACCAAAAAAAAAAAAAATCTGTATATTCAGTATGGTGCTTATCTTGAGTAGCGAGCTGTGGAAGGTGTTACAAAAAAGAGCTCAGGACTTGTGCCGCTGCCCCATAGATGGCTGGCAGGAAGGACACTTGTGCGGTCGTGCAGAGCCGCGTGGGGAAACGAGCAAGTAGACTGCAAGTCTGGAGAGGACTCCACTGACACCATCAGACAAACAAACCCCCTCCGCCCCCTCAGCAAATTCTGGAGCAGAGAAGATTAAAAGTTTGGAGACATGTTAACAGGACAAACCCCAATATTTCTGCTCTAGAGGGAGCAACTTAAAAGCACTCCTGTGTGGCTACAGGGAATCACTCACTGGCAGAACTTCGAACCCCTTCTTATGACAAAAGATCACAAGCCAGTCCACTTTATCTGAAGAACAATGCAGGGGAAAGCAGCAGGAATATCCAATCAGATGATTAAATGGAAACTATTTTGACCAGGACCAAAAGCACACACCAGCCAGCCTCCATGGAGTCACTCCCTAACATTGTTTCTTAAGCGGATAGCTGCTGGCTGTCTTTCCATCCTCTGATTTACCTTAGAATTATACAGTTGTAGAATTGTTCAGGTAGGAAAAGGCTTTCTAGGTCACCAAGTCCAATCCCTTTCCTAAGACTGCCAAGTCCCCCATTAAATCATCTTCCTGAGCAGCACAGCTACACATCTTTTAAGCACCTCAAAGAATGGTGACTCAGCCACTTCCCTGGGTAGCCCATTCCAATGCTTGACAACCCTTCCAGTGAAGAAATTTTTCCTAATATCCCATCTAAACTTCCCCTGGTGCAACTTGAAGCCATTTCCTCTTGTCCTACTAATTATTACTGGGGAGAAGAGACTGACTCCCACCTCACTGCGACTTCTTTTCACAAAGTTGTAGAGACTGATAAGGTCTCCCCTGAGCTTACTATTCTCCAGGCTAAACAACACCAGCTTTCACCTGCGACTCATAAGTCTTGTGCTACAGACCCTTCACCAGCTTCATTGCCCTTCTCTGGGCACACTCTGGCACCTCAAGGTCTCTTGTAGTGAGAGACCCAAAACTGAACGCAGGATTCAAGGTGTGGCCTTACCAGAGCCAAGTACAGGGGGGACAATCCCTTCCCTTGTCCTGCTGATCACATTACTTCTGATAGAGGCCAGGATGCCATTGGCCTTCTTCACACAGACTCATGTTCAGATGGCTGTTGACCAGCTCCCCAAGGTTCTTTTTCACATGGCAGGTTCCCACCCATTCCTCCCCAGCCTGGAGCAGTGTACGGGGTTGTTGTGACCCAAGTGCAGGACCTGGCACTTTGCTTTGTTGAACCTCATACAGTTGGTCTTGGCCAACTGATCCAGCCTGTTCAGACCCCCCTGCAGAGCCTTCAGACCCCTAGCAGATCAACATTCCCAGACAACTTGGTGTTACCTGTTACTGACTGAGGGTGCACCCAATCCCCACATCCAGATCATTGATAAAGATACTGAACAGCACTGCCCCAACATTGAGTCCTGAAGAAAACCACTGATCACCAACCCCCAGCTGGATATAACTCCATTCACCACCATTCTTCGGACCTATCCAACCAGACAGTTTTTAATCCAGTGATGAGTGCACCCATCTAAGCCATGGACAGCCTTTTATTATTATATTTAAGAAGAGAAAGTTAGCCCCTCTCTTCCATACTCTTTTGTTTTACAATGCTAGAGATTAAGCACTGATAAGACAGACAAATTAAAACAGAACTGTAATGCATTTGATATTCTGATGTGTCATGCTGTAGCCCTCCTCTGTCAATAAGCTGACACTATCACAGTATTTCCCATTCTTCACTGTAGACAGCTTGTAACTAACACAGTGATTTTCATTACACATTCCTCTGAATACAGCAAAGAATGTATATTAAACTAGAAACACTGGCAGCTTGCTTGGCCCTAAAGTAAACCACTGCTTGCTTAATTCAGCACCATCACAGCTGCCTGGCAACAATAGTCCCTAGTGTTACAAAAAATAAGAAGGAATCAAGGCCCAATCCAATCAACGTAACTGCTATGTCTCCCAGGCACCTTCCAGAAAATGTACCATCGAGCAGTCTCTCTTTAAACCATTGCATGAGTTTTGCTTGTCCCCGACAAAAGACACTTCTGTGTTGTTCACTTTCCACACAGGGTCAACTAGTAAACTAGTTCCAAAGAAACCTAAATCTGCTTCCATTACTCCGTGCAATTTGGGAAACCATGGAGTCAGTAATCTTCAGGTGGAGACCAAAACTTATGAGGCAGAGGAACTGCTCCACCACAACCTAAGCCTTGCGCTACAGAGGACAGAATTCTAGCTGTGCATTCAGAAAATAAATAATAGTGAGTAAAAAGGTAGTAATGAAGGGGCTAGGAACTTCTGCTTAGACACTGCAACCAATCTAAGCATTTCCCATAGGTGTTGTTATGGGTTGTTCATACTGTATTTTATTTCCCCGACAAAGCATAAAGAGAAGCAGAAAGGATAGTATTTAAGATAGTAGTTGTTCTAATGTGAGAGACTATGCCAAATAGTGTTCCAGTCCATTTGAATCTCATGGCTCTTCATAATCACAGTGAAAATATCTGTACTGCCACTTCTGTCTTCCAAAACTGAATGCTCATTTGCTTTTCCTGAAAAAATCTAATATACATTATGGTAGCTGAGCCCAAATAGAATCAGGGAAGAACTTCAGGGGAAGAAATGTAGTTACATGTTTAGAATTCAGTCTTGCCACAAATCCTCCTACCTTACATTGCTCTTCTAAGAAAAGTTTGAAAATGCAACATCCAAAATTTGAGTGCTGAAGTTCTACTTCATTTCTCACTTTTTTTTCCTAATAATGATATTGAAGGAAAGCAACACCTTATGAATCTGCTGAAGCGACAAAAAAGTATGGAACAACTGTTAGCCTCTCCACATTTCATTGATGTAAATTATGTGAAATGAAGTGACAAATGTTTTCATGCAAAGCTCCACTAGAGAGAGATTGAATACAGACAGATCCAACCCATCTTCTGAGTTATTGAACAGCCTCATTGGTTCAGGGAACAGACTTATGTTCTGATTTTGATTCACAAAGAGAAATGCAAAGAGATTGGGTTTAGTTTGTTTGTTGCTAAGTGTATATTACTATAGATGAACCTGATGAAATTTCTTTGCCAAAATCCAGTTATGAAGAGAAAGAGCTGCTGATGAAGCAGTGTAGAATGACTAGAATTTAAAGAGAGGTACAAATCTCAGCCAGGTTTGTTATCTAAATTATTTTGCACAGTTCTGTAACAATACACTGGTAACAATGAGTTCCATTCTCTGGGCCACTATAAAGATAATGCCTAAAATACCTCTTTAAATCTTTTTATCTGTGAATGACTTAGTTCCATGGATTAACAACCCTAGAAAGCGACAGCTTCTGTATGCTGTGGAACAAGCAGCACCAGCCAAACGCAATGTAGGGAAATCCCTTTCCTGGCCTGTGAGTATGCACAGATTTCTACATGGAGATACCAATACACACCAATTAACAGAATAATCTCTCGGTGTTAATCTAAATATTTCTTAGCTAATATTCAAATGGAAATGATACATATGATCCCTTGTAGCACTTACATTGATCTAAACAGATAATGCAAAGTGGAAAGGTTGCATAAATCTCAGGCACAGCCCTGTCTATTTTTCAGTCAGAAGCATTTTGACATGCTACTGTGGACCACATTTCATAATGAAACATGCTGTGCTTTTGGCAGATGATGACTTGTACCCATCTGGCAAAACATGAATCACAGTCAGAAACATAGCCTAACTGTTGTTACGAATTTAGGACAAGTCGAAGCTACAGAATTAAAAGAAGTGTTCAGATTTCCCCTGGATGATCTGGTCTCCTAATCTTCAGTGTGTAAGTTCAGGCCTATGTTTATTATAGGTTGATTTGAACAGTACTAGCAAGCATTGTGGCACTCTCAAGTTTTTAGCAGTCAGCAGGGATAAGTGACTACAGGAAGCAGAACTGAAAAATAATTGCCTTTGAGTCTATTCAGTGAGTAGAAACCCCCATTTGTTTCTTCAAAGCCAAAACTGGCCACAGAATTATAGAATAATATTTCTATATTATCTATGGTGTTTATGGCTTGCAATTAGATACAAATGTGAAAATCAATTAGTTTAAATGGAGAGAAATGGTGCAGGTTCCCACTGGCTTTTGAATAAGGATTTAAGCAGAAGCTGGCTGCCACAACCCATATCTGAGACAAGTAACAGCTGACCAGTATCTTTTTCAGCCATTTCAAGCATCTAAAGGGCTTGCGGTACATTTTTAAAGACATCATATCACATAAAAAGAGAGATCTTTTTTCCCTCTATACAATCTCCCTGGTTATTTCCATCCATGATGATATAGCAAAATCTGCTTTTATTTGCTACAAGAGTTGGCAGACTGATTTATCCCAGGGAAAGTTCTTCCTTTCTCCAGTAAATTTATCCCGTGAGTAACATCACAGATTTCATAATATTATATTAAAAAAAACCCTGGCCTGTCTTCATACTGTATCATTTGTTTGGTGTCTTGAGTATAAATTTAATTTCAGACTAGTTGGAAAACTAGGATAGTGACACAAAAGTTAACCAACAATTATTGGCCTTTCACTTTGGTACATATTTTTAAAATTATTCCTTATTTAAGAAGTGCAAAAAAATAAAAATGTTAAAAATCATGTACTTTTTGAGTTATGTATATTAACACCACACAGCAATGGCATATAGTTAAACAGTATTTCTTGCACAGTAATTACACATCCATAGATGTTTTCAGACTATTTTGCATAGGATGTTTTACTTCTAGTTACAGCACACACTAATACTTTGAACAACAGAAAAGACTGCAACAAAAACATGGAAACTGGAGTGTGTTGGTCAAGTTCTAAACTTACTTGACTGGAATACTCAGACTGAAAGGATATCCTACCCTCAGCCTTGTAGAAATGGACCCACTATTGAAGATGGTTTGACAGACAGTAATCTTTTAAAGAAAGAAGACTGAAGTCTAAAATGAACAAAACACAGAAGCAATTTACCTTTGCGTATTTAATAGGATGTTTCCTCCAACTTAAAGTAAAACCATTCTGACAACAGGATTAAGCCAATTTAAAAAGGATCAGGACTAAGCCTTCCAAATCTAAAATCAAAAATTCGGAAGCCCAAAGGTATTCTGCACATCACAACAGGAAGAGGAAATTTGGTGCAGCCAGGGTTCAGATTCGGGTGATATTCAGAAGCTACCAGTGAAAAATAAACATGGACCATTACTTATATAGCTTGAACTAAACTCCAAAAGCCAAAATTCAGCAGAAAAACATTAATAGTCTTGAACAGTAAAAAGATTTGACTCCACAGGATTTTGCCACTGGAACTTTTACACCCAGCTGAACTGCAATCTCTAGGTCCAGAGATGTTCAGCCTATTCTTTACTTGCTCAATTGGGTATTTGAGGCAGAAAGAGCTGAGTGAGAATGCTCCCACTTTCTCACATGCTCTTCTTCCCACAACAGGACTAAGCTCACAGCTTAATCATACTGTCTATGCACAAGTCTGTAAAGACATGAAATTATATGTGGATCTTCAATAATTAATGTTTCAATTTTGCCTCTTTTTCCAATGAAATGGCTAATTTTTCATTTGAATATATTATTGTCACTGTTCTTACCCGTGTGCTATTTGCACTGTGACTTGGGTTTAATTCTAAAATCATTTACTTCCTAGGATTTTCTAGGTATCTTATTCCCCATGCTCAGGGGCTGTATTTCTGAGAGTTTTAAAATTCTATTAAAACCAAAATAATTGGTTACTTGTAGAATTAGAGTGTGCCTGTAGGTATAACCTAGTACAATTCCAAACCCCTAGAAATCATACAAATTAAATAATGTACATACTGCTAAAATCCTCTGAGCCATTCTAAGTGTTATAAAACAGAGCTTTATAACAGCATTTTAGTACATGCAACAACGACCTGAATTCTCTTAATATTTTGCCTTGAGATTTAAAAAATAATAATAGAAAAAGCTGCAATTTTGCTTTATTGGGAACCTTTTCCACCTGCAGGTAAGGGGCAGCAAAGCTACCCAGGAGAGCAAGGAGGAGCCCATTGAACAGTCACATCAAAACAATACCTTTTAAAGGATTTTGCTTCAGCAGAAGAAGCCTAGAAGATAGATAGGAGCAAATAAAGCTGTTTCAATGTAAGGAGCTCCATTAAATGCTTGAATGGCCCTTCCTAATGAATAAAGCTCTCTGGGATGGAGTAGTAAGTCAGTAAAGCAGGTGCTATGCTGAGGGGCAGACACTGGAATGCAATTGCCAGTTAGGTTGTCTTTTTCTGCCCATTCAAGATAATCACTTCAGAGCCCATAATGCATCTTTGTGGAAGTTATTGCCACAAATCAAGAGTTTTAAACCCTTTAGCAACAGCTGAAATTGTTCAGTTTGGAGACAGAATGGAGAGCACTGAGGAAATACAAATAGCAGAACAGAGGCAATTCAGTTCTGTTACAGTTTTTCTGAGAAATGAATGGGCTGACCAGGATTAACCAAGCTAATATTACACAGTGCTTTGTCCTTCTCCAGTAGTTTCCATCTAAGCTTCAGCATTCCTTTGAGGAAGGAAAGCATTTATTTCCCTTTCGTGTTTGGACAGCTAAAGAACAAGAAATGAAGGTGATTTGTTCAAAGCTGCACAAGTTTCAAAATTAGCTGAATTCAAAACCCTCACAACCAAATCCCCTTTCTCTAAGTTCACCAGCACTTCCAGAAGGGTAGAACCAGTATTCTTTTCATACCATATACACTGTACAATTAAGAATACAAAAATTGGTTGATTGTTTTATGAAAAAAATAAAATCACAAAAATCTGTGTCAAAGAATTTGTTGATGTTCAACAAAACTAAATTAAACATTTAATTTTATATTGACATTTATATGTATAGGAGGGATTTATTTGGGCACTTTTGTTGTTTTTCTTAAGGTTTTTTTTAGGTGTTTAAACCTAAGAAATGAAAGCTGATTTTCCACCAAAACAAAATGACGGATACTTTTTAATTAAAATCATGCCTGGTGCATTAAAGTTGCCACTTTCACATTTCCTGCATAAAAACCCCCACAACACTCAGAAATTCCTGGGTTTGTATTAAAAACTTGGTTCAATTGCAACTATTTTTTTTCAATAGGAAAGCTGGCATCCTGAAAGAGCCCAGTTCCCTGTACCATTGGCTCTTTTGTTTGGATCCACGCTCCATAAGCAGCTCAGTAACTCACTAAAGCACTGTGATAATGCAGTTCAGCAGTCTCATCCTAGCATTGAACACGAAGGAGATATGGAACAAGACTGATACTGGGAGTCTTCGCCATAAGCCTAATAACTTCCAGAATCAATTCACCTTCAAAAAACTCTCCAAAATAATGCTCCCACTGAAACTAAGCATGCCTCATTCTACCATGGTGGCAATCCTGTTCACAAAGGCAGAGAAACCTGGTGAACTCAAAGCCACAGGACACTTCTTGCCTTCATATACACAAACCATGGCCCAAATATTTCTGAAATCAGCTTAAAGTTAGCTGTTTGTAATTTCATATTTCTTAGTCTAAATTAATTTGAATTTGTGCTAAAATGTAACATAGAAGTCTCTGATAACTCCAGGTAACTACATCAAGCAGGATTTAAATTCTGACAGCAGCTTAATCCTTTGAGAAAGGATTCGTACTTTATTTTTTGGTTTTGTTTATATTTAGAATGGTTCAATTGCTGCTTCTTGGGGAAAAGAAATAATTCCATTCCTCTAATACATATTAGCAGACACGTTGGATAAGAACTTAAATTCTGCCTCAGAACTTCTCTTGCAATCTGGGATCTATAATTTTACACTGCATTTCCATTTCTTTGTCTCCAAAATGCAAATAATAAATGTGACCGTGTGACATGCACGGATTTATCAGCATACAGGATGCTTTAGGAAATCCTACTGAAGAATCTATTTTTAAAATACACTTAACTTTACTTAAACCTTTTCAGCATTTATTTGATTACAGCAGAAGAGCTTGTATGCATTGGTATAAATTCTCTGTGACACGCACATCCCCACTGCACCTGGTCAGAGCACTATACCAATGTGCTTTGTTGATACCTGTCATTGTATCAACAATTCAGTTAATCTGGCTATTTTCTTAAACCATCATTTTTCTCATCAGCTGCAACTCCTCTCTTATTTGGCACCCTGCTCTGTGCATAATTCTAATTACTGGTCTCTCTTGGCACCTCAATACTTTTTAGACATGATGGAACTTCTGTTATCCCACATTTCATTTCAAAGGATAAGGTGGTTATCTCATCACAGATAAAATCTTTGAATTCTTTTAAAAGTGAATAATAGCCTTCAAGCTTGGAAATGGAGAAAGTATGGCAGTGATCAGTGATTCACAGTGTGGGATTTTTAAACACTTCATTTTCGTCTTACTTGAAGTATTTTATATCTTTTAAATAAAGAAGCTAACATGAGATGAATTACCTTTCTGCCTAACAGCAGTGTGTCTTGCATTAATGACCAATTACACCTACATACAAGAACAGACTTGAGCTCAGAAAAGTAATAGGATTTAAACTTGAAATTACACTGAACACAACTGTAGCACTTCTGCATCTTTTCACTTATAAGAGATCTTACAACTGGTATGATAATTCTATATTTAACACAAGGCAACATTTTCTAAGTTTACAGCTGTATTCAATGATCTTAAGGGTTTTTTTCAACACTAAATTAGTCTATGATTTTTCCAAGAAAAAATGTCAAGCAGTGCTTTTTAAACCCATGACCAGCTAATTCTTTCTGGCCATCAACCAGAGAACCCAAGAAACAGAGATTTTGGGCTTCTGGGCTCAGTTTTTCCTTAGACTCACGTTAATTCCCTATTGTCACTTAGTGTGTCTCTTTTCTCCTCTGCAGAAAGAGGACACCGCTTTATCTTTGTCAGCACAGTGCTACAAGTCCTACTCGATAGAACTGGTAAAACACTCTTGGTATCTTCAAGTGCAAGGCACTCAAAATACTTTGGCCAACAGTTTGCTGTTACACAGACAGAATGTACACTGCAATTCCAGCTGCCCTTTCAGATGTACAGACTTCAGTGATTTTTCTCCCCCACTGAATCACTAAGTGTAATACAGACTTAAATATTTTTGAAATATTGTGTCTTTCTGTCTGTATACACAGGTGGAGTCTTTATTTCCTTTTTAATGCAAAAGTACTTGTCTTCTGTCTGACAGTCATTTGGAAAAAATATATTTTCCTGAGAAAGTAAGGACAGAGAAGTACTATAAAAGAGTATTAAACCAGGGGAAAGGGCAGTTTTGTGCAATTTTAAAATGAAAATAAATGTATTAACAACATTATCATTAGAGTAACATGAGTTATTTGATTGCTTCACACAGATTCCAATAGGAAGATGGTACTTTTTACCATAGGATTCTTTCAGTCTAACTCAGAAAGACAAAATAAGAAGTAGCAGATTGCCAATGTTTTCATGAACATTTCTTTGAGTTAATAAACTTCGCTCCAGCACAAGGTGCTAAACTCAATACTAGAAAACCAATGAGAGCCTAACTGGCCTGTGATATACACAGGGCTAGACAGAATGGTCCTTCCTGGCTAAACAAAACTATGAATATATCTTATCTCCAGCATACTCTCTAAAAAGTCACCTGAAAAGACATGGATCCTTCATCTTTTAATGAAATTTTTAACTCAAAAAATATTTAGCACAGATTTTCACAATGACAGGTCACTTGAATGACTGGATTGTGATTCCAGAGATTCTAGAGCATCTGTTGATGAAGGCCACCTCCTATCCCCATGCTGTCAACTTAGCAATGCAATTGTAATTCAGACAAAACTCCAGCTGTTCCCATGGAATAAGGCCTGAGTGGGGACAATGACTCACAGCCCTCCTGTGAACAAATGGACACCTACAATTCTTTCCTGAAACAGCAGGCTGCACTGTATAAACTGCAGCCATTATCAGCCAAGTTGAGAGTTTTGCCTCTCATTATAAGGAAAATTGTCTGGCAGCCTTCGAGGCTACATTGACATGCCACTTACATGGCCTGAAACTGTCTGAATGCCAGGTATCTGCCAGGCTGACCACCATTAGTGCCGTGGAACAAATGAAAAGTTAACCAAAGCCTGTTTCTGAGAATATATCCAAAGGCAAATATTAAGTTGTAGTAAGATATCATTGTGGCTGTAATGTATTGCCTTCCTGCTTTGAATTGGGCACTAAAGTTTGGAAGGGAAGCTGAGGAATTTCGTTTGCAATCAGAGTCAGTCTTTACAGACCTTACAAAAACTTGTCATTTGGTTAATAAGTCTTAGAAAAACTGAAGCTCTCACTCTCAGTAAGAACATATTTCAGCAACTTGAACTTTCCAAAGGCCCAGGTTCTAAAGAAAATTTTTCCACCATCTTGGAGGGCCTTCTGCTGAGTCTCTGCCCTGTTCACAACCCCATGCTTGTGGGTTGTCAAACAGGAGAGTTTACACTACACCTGCACCAGAACATACCTGATGAGGACATTTCCATGTGTTCATTCACCACAGCCTCTGTAATCTTTGATGTGCTTGGAGAGATTTAGATTCTGCTCCTTTTTCCTTTAGTCACACTAATGAATAAGATGGTATTAAGTTCCCAATACATCCATGGATCCTGAAAGATAAAAAAATCTTAATTTAGAAAATTTTTAACAAATCAAACATCCTAAAATATTGCTGCTCCCACAGTTAGTTACTGCTGGAATAAGAAAGGATAAGAGTAGTTTAGGGACACTTGAGGAACCACTGAAGAATTGAAAAAACAAATATGTCAACATTTAGCTTCTTACAAAAATGAGCCATTTTCAACTGTTACAGATGACTCCTAATATTTTCTCTGAGAATGTTTTCTCTCTTATTTGCTTTTCTTCACTCTTCTCCTTTACATCTAGGTTATGTCCTTAAACAGTCAAAGTTGAATAGCTTGGGTTCTGAAATCTGATTCTGTCTGAGTTTCAGTAATGGAAATGAAATTATTTTGGCATTCATTAAATTAGTTAATTGCACTCAGAGCAGTCTCACAGATTCACCACAGAAATATTCCAGATTCATGGTGCAAAGAGGCAAAGTAAATATATATCTTAATCCTGGGATAGAGATACAGTAAAATCAGTTCCTTGGGTAATTATTTTATTGGTCAGTCAAAGCAATGGAGGCTTCATTGCAGTGCAACTCAGACTATTGACACTGCATGTTTGGAGACAGAACATTTTAGTTTCAAACTCAGTTCCTGAATCACACTTAGATTTTAAATACCTTAAACATACAGGTGTGTATAGATGTAGATTTTATTCTTGTGATCACCCTTCTTTTGTATTGTCAGAACCTACAATAATGACATATCAGCCAAACTGCTTCTACAAAAGGTGAACTTTGCAGTACTTTTGAAGGCAGCACTTCTGCTACATTCTCAGTAGGACATTCACCCAGCATGATTGATTCCATGCATTCCTACTACTTATGTGTGGTCTTTTACTGAGATCAGCGACCCTACCTGCATTCACACTGGTACCACAGAGATTCAAGTCCAAAGAGAATGCACTCAGAATTCAGACTTTTGTGGCACCAGAGATGGCAACAGAGTTGGAGGGTGAATAGCAAGGAGACTAGAAAATAATCTGAGCAGTACAGTTCTGAACAGCCCCTGAGTCCACCATTAAATCATGTCCTTGAGCACTACAGGTTTAGTGCCGGACTTCACAGTGGTGGCTTAGCAGTTGGGTTCAATTATCTAAAAGGTCTATGATTTGATGGTTTTTTTCCTACTGTGACGTTTGGACAATTGAACTTAACACCTACAGGACACCATATATTTTCAATGTTTCCAAAGGGAAAACACGTAATTAATAGCAGGATTTATTGACCCCTGCTTGTGGCCTAACCATCCTTTTCTCATTCACTTGTTAGCAGAATTTTCAAGGACAAATTCAGCCCCAACATAAACAGGGACAAGTACTACTGAGCTCTGCCTGGCTGCTACATTTTATCCACATAATTACAGTTTCATGAAGACCTGCCTATTTCTGCCTCAGATCAGCCTCTAATACAGGAATCCCTGAAAGAAATATCATTGCTAAGAATGTATTTTGACTTTTCTACCTTCAATTATTCCATAGCTGCTAATGTGTTACAACTTGAAACTCCTGAAGATATACAAACATGAGAAAGAAATAGAGCACCAGGAACCAATGGAACAAAATATGAAGGTAAATTAAAAAAAAAAAAATCAGAAATCCATTAAAGAGCACTTTCATAGTGATCACAGAATTGTTCCCAATGCTGATCCATCTTGCGTGATCCTAATATTTCAACATCCAGGAAGAATGAACATCTGAGGTTTTCACTATAACACACACATTTTTGACAGACTGTTTGGACATCCTTTTTGAAAAGCCAACGTCCTCTTGTTTTAACCAAATACTATTTTGTTGCCTCCTGTGCTCCACATCTATTAAACAGATAATTTGTAAGTTTCCTGCTGACACTAGGAGTGATGACATGAAGTACCACTGAAACAAAGAACACAAGTGTGGTTTTTCATGTGTCTGTGATTTAGCCCAGCATTTTCAGAATCTCAGCCTTCTCATGTCCAACTAGCAAGCACACCAACAGAATTATCTCCATTTAGACTAAAAGATCTAGTTTTATGGTGAAACTAGATTGACTAGATTTTCAAAACAGTATTTTTCTAAAACCAAAGCACTCATATGCCTGCTTGTGTGAGCAGATGGAAAGCACATCTGTTTTATTTCCATCAATGACCTTATTTTAAAGCAATTAAATATTACTGCATAGTATGTGTGATGCAAGTAGCAGAGTTACAGGCAAGTGCACCAGAACAGGGAATTAAAACCAGTGATTAATCAACAGGCTGACTACTGCTGAAACTGAGATACAAAAGAAGGAAATCATTACTATAGAAGATGAACTTTTTTAACCATTTCCATCACAAAAAAAAGAGATACATTATAGCTTCATTATTAAATAATGCATCTATATAAGACTGAAGAAATAAATAGAAATTTATTGATTTCTTACAGCCTAAGTCTTGCCACATGTAAAAACCCAAGTCTCAATACCAAGCCAGAGTGCAGGTACCCAGTTTGTGATAATTGGGAGTGGGGCTGTGGTTGAGCCTCATCCCCAATGGGTACAGCTGTGAGAAGCAGGTGAGCAGCATTGAGAGCAATGAGACCTGGAGTGCCCAGGTGCACTGACAATCACCAAAGGGAACAGAGGGCACACAGGTGCAATGCATGAACCATGAGGGTATAAAAGGTTGAGCTAAAGAGCAAGAAGAGCAGATGCTTGCAGCCTTCTGAAGTGGATTGATGTTACTCTGTATGGGCAGATCCCTGAAGCCTTCTGATGTGGTATGGTGTTACTCTGTCTGAATGCTGTATGAATGCTTACTCTGTATGAATGCTTAAAGCTTTCTGAAACTGTATGATGATATTCTGTATATCATGGCTGTCTCAACTATGACCTATGCTGTGGTGTATGCTGCAACAAGAGCACTACAAAATTCCAGTCTTCATGGAAGAGCCAGGCAGACGCTATTCTCCTTTATTTTTTTCCTTAGAGTTTCAATTTTTCTCTGTTTTCATGAAGTGATCATGATCTGGCCCTGACAGTGGGCAATACTTGTGATACACATACACTTCATAGAACAGAAGTGTCATCACTTAGCCAATAAATCAATGACACAAATATGAGAGTGCAGAGTTGCCCTGGGTTGGCTAAATGATGCCTCTATCCCCAATTTTACTGTCTCTGATACTGAGTGTTCAGAAAGCAGCTAATAATACTGGCCAAGAGGTAGGCAGGATAGTAAGAGGGAATCATGAGAGCACATAAAATCTTGAACTTTAATTTTTCATTTAGTCTTTCTTTCCTGGGCTCTTTTCCCACAATTAACACTATGTAGCGTCAAGGATTAGCAATTCTTGTTCTTATTGCAACCTTTGCCTCTTAGACTGAAGAGGAGTTTAGAGAAGTTTTCAGTATATTTAATGGAGAATAATGCACCCCTTGAGAATAATTAATAGGATCACAAGAAATGCTTGTAAAAACACATGCCTGCTTCTCATGCCGAATTTACTTTTTCTTCTGTATACTTTAGCAAAGAGTATGCTGAGCATTAAATGAGTTCCTGATCACCCAGGGCAAGGTCAGTGAGCCTGTCACTGGTGTCTCAAGCAGAATAATAGAGCTATCAATAACAGTTAGATTAGGGTTAATAAGCGGAAGATAATGAGAGGGAATGGGAGGTCACATTGCAACACACTGCAAACTTTGGTTTACAAAGATGTTCTCCAGCAGGGCTGGCCCTTATTTCCACCTTGTCCATTGAAAGAATCTATTTTTTAGTATGCTTTTAAACTCATTCAATCTTCATCAGATGTTCATTTTTTTGTCAGCTTCAGGCAAATAAAGGCCAAATCCTGCTGTGTAATTGAGCTCCTCCTCCTCAAAAAAGGAGGAAATCTCTTTTCAAGTCTCCCCAATGCTCTACACATAAGAATAGTGAAAACATCTCCAAAAAGCTGTTTAGATAGCTCAGTCTCAGTGCTGCACTGTTGTTTATACCCCTCATTACTGCATTAGAAATGAGCTCCCACAGACATGAATCTCCTGCATGCCAGTCAATGCAGAGGCCAGAGGAGCCTAGAAATAAAAAAAAAAAAACTAAGATTGGCAGCTGATTCATTGGTGAAAAGGAGGAACAGAAGACCTCAGACCATAGTGAATGCAAAGAAAATAGCACTCCCTTCCCCTTACACATACACATTCACATACAAATCAGCAGTTAAACTCTGCTGCTCTTTGCACTAAGTACAAATCTGCAGTACTTTTGAGGAAGCATTTTTAAGCAATGTGGGCATAATTTACTTCTTTTAGAACTACATTGTAGTTTAGACAGATGTAAAATTCCTGATATGGATTCAACCCTACTTGAACCTATTTGATGAAGGTATTTTCCTCACTTGAGTATTTTCCAGCAGATCTTCCTAATCCTCTCCTTTCCTGATAATTGCTCATGCAATGTCCCCAACCTTCCAACTAAAACCTCACCCTCACCTGTTTTCTTTCCATGTGGCACTCCATCATGGTTTCTTTGGGGGATAAAAACACAAAGTTAGAAGCACCAGCTGCATTTTTCAGAATCTATCTTTGGTAAAATTTTCATACCCAGAAAAGATGTAGCTGGGTTGCTAACTCTCAATAGATTTTAAATTATAATAGCAGGTGTTTCACAACTAAACAAATCAGGGAGAGAATTCCATAGTATAATAAGGTCACTGTTATAAAAAATTTTGTCTAAATCTGCGTAGACCTGGCAACTAACTGGTATGCTTATGAATAGTCCTTCCAAAAAAAGAAACTGCAATGCTGCTTCAGACCTGGCTGTCTTCTTGATGATAGAAAAAATGAAACACAGCTGAAGATCTGTGCTGAAGATCTGAAGTCTAGAACTGACACAGAAGACACACTGGATTGTCTGCATTGAACAGGTAACTGGATGGACTTAATTGTTATCAGCATGGGATGTTTTATATAGGTATTGCTGGTGTTGTTTGGGGTTTTTTTAAGGGAGAACAAAGGAATTCAAGTTTTAAAGTTCTACTTATGGTGTAAGGGAATTTATCATAAATGCATAATGTGGTTTGTGTGCTCACATTGCATCTCCTGCTTTCTTGAAAACGTATTTTCACTATGGTACATCAGCTTTTCTATACATAATAAACTTGTGATTTAAAGTCACAAGACTATTACTGGAGAGGGTAAAAGCAGATGTTTGCACGTACAAACACACAGAGACCAAAATGTACTCCTACACAGAATATCATGGGATTTTTTTCAACTGTTTGGTATTTTGGCAATGCCAAAGAATTATAATATCCCCACCCTGATGCCACCCATCTCAGGGATCCTCTTCTCCTTGAAAAGGTCATTCTGCAATACACTTCTCTTCCATTTCACTGTGAATGTAAATTTCTCTCAAAAAACATTTCCCAAACATGCCCTTAGTTTGCATGGTTCTAGGACTGGATCATCTTTGGCCTTACACCAGGCTTATTCAGATAATCAATGGACCTATCAAACAGATATCTCCTTCTTTCTTACTCTAGTCTGGATGAATTAGAATGACAGCTTGCCTGTCCTCAGGGAAATTAAACTGTCAATCCTAATCCTGTAGAGCTGTAAGGGGGCACTTCTCCACCAGCTCTCTCTATGATGCTGTCTACACAGTTGGAATCTCCTCTCAGAAGAGAGAGAAGAGCAATCAATAGTGCCTCTGAAAAAGATGCCATCACCAGCATGGTAGCACTTAGCCACTGCAGTGAACCACACGCTTCTGATTAAGATGCCCAGGCAGGGGCTGATTGATTTCTCTGGCTGTACAGCATACTAACTATGAGTCTTAAACTCAGCAGCTTCCCTGCCCTGTGACCCTCCACCGTCCTCACGCCTCTCCTCCTAGGAAAGGACAGAGCACAAACTGGTGAACACAGTGCTTAGATCCATACATTGGCAGAAGAAATTTGGATAGCTGATCTCACTCTGTGAAGAGTTCACAGAGTGACTGGAAGTAATAAAGTGCATGACTACAACTCCTGGAGATGAGTAAGGAAGAGATAAAAACGGCCTGGTAGATTACACTTAGCCCATCTCCCTGGAGACTACTACAAAACAGTGTATTCTTTAAAGTGACTACAGTAATTCCTCAGAAGTCTATTCCAAGCCTTAGCAGCCTCCACTGTTGGTCACATGGGGTGGTTTTTTTGTCCCAGTGCTCTTCAGGTTAATCTTTTCCAAGTTTGATGTGATTATTGTCCATAACATCCACTTCATTGTACCATACAAAGTCACTACTTTCTTACAACCCTTAGTGGTGCTGGTGGTGCTTTTGGTCTCATAAATTTGCCACAGAAATAATTCTAATTGACATTAGCTATTTTCTAAACAATTTTTAAAAAATATAGAAATAGGAAGAAAGGGGTTATTAAGTAGAAGATGGTAGGACCAGAGACACAGTACTGAAGAGCAGAACCAGCTGAGTCATCTGATGTGGCAAAGGCTCTATTTAATTTCAGGAGGCTATTTCCATACTGGCATGGAAAAAGCTCAAGAAGGGCTATCATTTCTTTTACTGAATCAGTTCTGTCAAAGCCTTGCATCAAGACTTTAACACCACTTAAAAGTCTGTGCATACAATTTAGTATGCCTAAGAACCAAGCAGAGTAGATATTGTCCAGAGTATTCAGGAAGCAGGCAAAGGATCAAACAGCCATTTTGCTTATTTTGCCTGGGCTGACTGCTGCTGCTGCTACCACCACCACCAATTAGAAAAATTAAGGCTATAGGAGTAGTAATTTTGGAGCAGTAGTCAATACAAGATTGATTCCCCCTGTCAATCACTCACAGGAACAGTAAACCTGACCCTTCACAGCTGTCTTCCCACCACACAGCAGTTTAATTTTCTTCTGCCTCAGCCTCTTTTTCTCATAACAGGAACAGTTCAGCCACAACTTTGTGCCAACACTTCATCCTTCTGGGAGGCACAACTAAGTTTTACTAGAATGTTGAAAAGTGCCAGAGCATCCTTGCCTCTTTCCTTCTTAACCACATGAAATGTGATCACATCTTCCTAATAGCACAAAGGAAACACAGTACTTCAATATAATCACTTCTATGCCCAAAGTGGTTGGTCCTCATACCAACACCCATTGCACCACTTAAAATCAATCAAAGTTCTCAGAAAAGTGCTTAAACAAAACCTAGATTATAGGTGTCCGGTCTGTTGTCCCCTGTGTTCTTTGACAAGATGGCTCAGCATGTGTGTTTCCAAATCTTTTTGAAACATACCTCTCAGATGTAATTTCAGATACAACTTACTAGTAGCCATATTTTTTGGCATTACTCCTTTCCATAGATTTGCATCTTTCAGAGACTAAGTCTGATTCCTTCTTTCTCTACACATCAGATTTTTTTCCTTCTTACAGGATAACTCTGTGCATGTTGCCACGTGCCTGGCAGTAACACTGGTATCTATGGAAATGACAACTTCTCTACAGGCTCCTTTCAGATCAACCTGCCATCTCATGATCAATAAATGCATTTTTGCCTTATGTGCCCATCAAATCTTGTTCTTCTAGTTCAGTAGAACTGAATGTAATGAACATGGTCTACATGCCACCTCCCTCTTCTTTTTCCTTCAACCTGAGTTTTTTCTTACTTATCTTAGTAGTCTCTCAAAAAAATATAGAGGTATAGGCTTTTTGACTGTTAGTATCTGGACTTATTTTAATAATATTTAACATTCTCTGTATTGGCAGCACTGTTTAGATCAGCAGTGTCGGTCTCATGTAAACAAAGTTAGTGCAGCACTTATCTTGACACTATCTCTTTCTAACTTAATGCATTACTTTTCACTTATACCATTTCTGTCCTCTGCTCCTTCAACCACACTTCAGTCCAGAGTTCATAGTCCTCAGCTCATATACAGAGCTAAATCATATTTTAAATAGGCATCTTCAGCAATTAGGGAAAATACAAAGGAAAACAATGTCACTGATTTTTGTGAAACATTATACGAACTAAATCCAGAGGCAGGAACACATCTTTATATCAGTACTATTAGAATATAAAGAAATATTCTACAATTACAGCCTTGGGAGCTGTCCCATATCTCAACCACCAGGTGGCAATTTGACCCCATTATATGTTCCATTAAGTAGGCAATGCCCTAAATGGTGTGGAAAGATGAATGTGTTACCAGTTGATGTTGTCTGTAGAGGGACTGAGCGATTTCCTTGGCAGGCAGGAAAAATGGCTTTTCATCATAGAGGAGGGCTGATTTCTTCACATAAGTGGAATAGTCTGCCTTCTTTTATTTGTGGGTATCTAGTGAAAATCCCTAGCTTCTCACCCGGGAACTAGCACTACATAATATTTGGCAATCAAAATGGAAGTCCTGACCTCACTGAAATTACAAGGAACTTACCTCCCATTCAGTAGTGGTTTTGATCAAGAGAACATGAAGAGAAAACAATTCTCAAGAAACTAAACTAGCACCTTATCAGTCCCTTTTTAAATGGAAGTAAAACCTCACTTTTTTGTATTACATGGCTTTTTAAATTATTACATAGATATTCCCTGACCCTTAACATTTTCTTTGCAAACTCCCTGAAGTCTCTGCTATCTGTCTTCAATCCCAGTGATGTTTGTCTTCATCTTTCCTCCTCACCAGATCTTCTAGGTTTGGGGCTGAGCAAGAAGAGAATATATCTCCTTCACAAGCCACATTAAGGAGTGGATTTTATCCTCTGAATTATTCATTCTTGATCTTTGCACAGCGCATAACAAAGTAACTAATGACATAATTTAGCAAGTCCATGTGACAGCAGTCAGCTGTTCTATATTGCAATGTCTCACATTCAGCTCTGCTTTGAGCCCATTTCCAAAACCAAAAGGAAACACAGAGACAAATTTAACCTTGTTCTGAATTCACTAGTGTGGGTGAGTTAGATTGCTCAAAATTAGCAATGAGCTATATTTCCTATTTTGTTTATAAAGCATACAGACTATTCATTTACTTCTGATTTTTGACTGTTTCATATTCAAAACTATATGGCTTTGATATCAAAAAGGAGGATTCATGTTTTATAGACATCTATATATAAAGCAGAGCTTTGTATATAAAATATACAGACATTCTAAATCATTGATACTTGAGTTAATGCCTGCATGCATGTTATCTGTGTTCAGCTGACAATTTAAATTCTCCAACGATCTGGAAGGGAATAATTAATGTACCCATTTCATATTAGTGTGGAAGTTTTGATAAAAATACCCCACATCTACAGACGAAAGGGTACAAAATAACTCACTTATTTTCAAATATCTTTTTCAAACAGGAAAAAGGATATATTGATGTGATGAAGCTATTTTCAAACCTTCAGCAATTACAGATGATTCATTCTGCTCTTCCTGGAGTGTTCCTGATCAAGTTTGTCAAGCAGAAAAGTTGTCTAGGAAGCTGTGCTCTGGCAGCGATTACACATTTTCTGCTGATGCTGAAATAGTCAGTACTTCAGAGGTAGTAAGTTGTGAAGTTTATGGGTTTCCCTTTGCTGCAGCTATGACTTGAGCGTTCGTGTATAAACCAACACTGTGGAAAGCTGCCCTGGGGGGGGGGAAATCTCTTACCCCCTTATTATACTGCTCCCATATTTGAAGTCTGAAGCCATCGTGTATGACAAACACCTGCAAGCTGAAAAGAAAATTTTCTTCCAACTCCATTATCAAAGGAATACTGCCACATCAGAACAGACTAGTTTCATTCTGCTTTGGTAAATTGATCCACAAGCTTAACCTTTGTTTGAAACCTCTAGGGCTGTAACAAAACAAGTACTGTGCCTATATCAGAAAAGCCTTGTCAATGCATTATTCTAGTGGGGCTATTACACAGCACAGACTAAGAAGGCCCTTCCCTAGGAGAAACCCAACAGACTGGCAATACTTGTCACTTCTTTAAGACAACTGTACCTTTTTTTGAAAAGTAAACTTAAGATGTTTAAACCTGTATTGGGTTTATGTGGCAAGGTTTTAGTAAGCAGGGGCTCTGTGACAAACCCCAGAACTGTTCCCATGTTGTACAGAGTTGGAGGAAATAGTGGTTTTTGTTTTGTCTCTGGTTCTCACTGTCCTACACACTTTTTAATTGGCTGCAAAATAAACTAATCTTCCCCACGTGTTTTCCAGACCACAGAATGTCAGCTTGGAATGTGATTTCAGAAGTTTCATCCCTACTGACAGAAGGCCCACAGAGTCTCTGTGGAGCTTGTTGCTCAGTTTACAGCCATGACACCCTGGTGACTCAATTTTTGACCACCTTCCTTGTAAAGACACCTTCATCTGACAAGCAGAACCATGGCTCTTGAAAGACAAGTCTTAGCGGTGAACATGATGGTGCTGGGTTGGCACCTGGACTCAGTGATCTTAAAAGTCTTTTCCAACTTTAATGACTCTGTGATTCCATGATTCTATGACATGCCAACCTGACAGCCCAGACAGAGCTAGGAAAAAGCAAAAATTAAATGGCCCTGTATGAAAGAACGAGTGATAAATGAGTGATACATTTGGTCAAAGTCAACCACAAATATTAGCCACTTGCATTTCCTCAAAAGCCATGAAGAACCTACAGGTGCCTCTTACATCTGATTTGGGACACACAGGTTTGCCTGCAGCCATTGTCTGCTATCTCATGAACCAAGACTGATGAAAACGTTTAGCAACCAGGTGAGTAACTGAGAAAACTTACTCTTGGGATAGCTCCTTAGAAGAGTTGTTACTAGATTAATGAAATATTATGCCTGTAGCAAGAACTGCATTATAAATCCCTTTAGCTCCAGACAGATGATATTAATTTTTTTTCACACCAGTGGCTTATTAATGGAGAAAAACCACTTCCACATTCCACAGATCTGACATTGACAGCTGTACAAAAGTATATATGCAGCTGGGTCTCCTGTTCAGTATATAAAAGGAAGATCAAAGCATGTTCACTAATTGAGAAGGAACTTGCCAAAGGATATATTGTATTTATTTTGTCTTCTGATCAGATGTGTGCACTATTCACTTATTAAAATAGGGAACTTTAAAGTAGAAACAAACTTCCCAAAACTTAATCAATCTCTGCTTAATGTCAATGCATATGAAGTTTTTGGCACTAGCATAGAGAAGAAAATACTTCTTGACTATATGCAAAAATGAACCACCACCTGCCCACCACAAAATTCATAGGCAAGTTCTAATGCATAAGTCCTGATTTAAAAATGGTTTTTATTCATATGGGTATCCCATTTTTGCCCCAGCCTCGTTCTCAGTATTCTATTTTAGAAAGGCTGTGAAATGCTTATACAGGAATGCCCTGAGAAACACAGAGTATTTCAGCCCAGACTTCAAAAACTTCTCTGTTTTGTGCAGTAATTGCTGTACATTTTTGATACTTCATAGAAAGAAGGATTATCTTCTGAATGCATTTTGACTGCATATTCTGATCATTTAGTATGAAAAAAAAGTAATGGTGATGCCACACATAAATATAAATAAAAAATATATTAGAGGTGTAGGAAATGTACCAGCACTAAATACACATACAGATATATACTTCCAATGCTACATATACATTCTGTGCTATAGACAGCCTTTGACTGTGTACAGAACTTGAAAACCTGTTTCAACAATTCCACTCATGCCTCTGCAGTTATCACATTCTTTAAAAAAAACATTGCTGCAGTCTTGTTATTTTGAGACATTTACAGATATTCCCTGAAACAACAGGGAACATGTTAAGACTATATGGAAAGGTTTACAAAGCCACTAAAATAATTATTAAAGTAAAAAAAAGAAAAAAGGGGGAACTATTTTTACCAATTTCCACCTTTTAGTTATTACATTTGAGAATTTTAGTATGCAGCAGAAATTCCAGGTGTATTCTCAGTATATTTTGTTTAGCAGAAGATGAGCTTTTCAGTCAGATTAATGCTTTCACACATATATTCCCATGCTACATAAAAGCATCCCCAGCATTAGGTGGCTTTTAAAGACATGGACTAGAATCTGGAAGTCACAACAAACTAAATTTTGCATATTACAGCCATTAACAAGAGAGTCCTTCATTATCCAGAGACAAAATGTGTCTGCTGATGCATATTCTTGAACAGACTTCTCTTCCTAAAATGTGTCTCATACCACCCAGGGCTTTCTGACTTACAAGGTAGGTATTAAATTTGTTATGGATGTCTATTTTCTGCCTGTTTTAGTTGAAAAGTATTGACTTTTCCTTTATCCACATCATCCTGCTCCAAATGTCAGACACCTCTAAAGCATAAAGAAGCAAGTTGTAGCTTTCTCAAATTCATTTAAAAGTAGTCTTTAGAAAACAGCTTTCAACAACACAGCCAGGACCTGCCCTGCCACAGTTCTCACTTTCTCTCTCTTTGCTAGAAAAGTCTCTCACTCCCCCTCTTGTGATGGAACACCAGATTTATTTTGGACTGTGAACCCATTTTAATGTCTTGGATTAAAACAGATAAGCAGCAAATACAGCAAAATTTAGTAACAATCTAATTCACACTCCTTACCCAGCTGTTTCACTTTCATTGATTGCTTCTTTTAAGAGAAAGCTTTCTATTCCTCAGACTTTTAATGAGGTTCTTGCACACTTTTAGGGATTTCCTGTTTTGATTCCCATCCAAAGAATGCTTCCTTTCAAGATGCTACAAGCTTTTTCTGCAATAGTTACAATTCAACCATGTGAGAGCAAAGTGCATGTTGCTTTCTCTGTTGGAGGGGAAAGACTGGATGAGTTGCTTTAGAAGTTTGTTTCTCTTCACACAGCTGGACATGTCTTCCTTCAGTAAACTCAGGCTTTAAAACAGTCTGTTCTTACATCTCCATTTTACACCCAGGAGTAGCTCTTTTCAAAATATAAACTGCTATCCAGCCTGATGAAAAAGCTCTACTTTTAATATAAAAGCTCCTGGTATAAGAACATCTAAATTCACAGACAGTTAGTCACAATGTTTTTGGAAACATTGTCAAAATTTTCTAGGAAGAGTTAAATGCTACCAGCACACATCAGTTTCTGTGTAGCTGTTACTTGCGTGTTTACCCAGGAGATTTTTAAAAAGAAAGCTATGCTTTGTGTTTAAACTTATGCTAAAACTTGTTTTCTATTTTTTGGGTATTTTTTTTTTTCTCTTTGGACTATGTTCTGGACTACCCACTTACTATTCAGTTGCCTATGATGTCAATCTTTCCAGTTTCTTAACTTTCACAAGCAGACCACAACAAATAATCTACAATACCTCATACTTATTTAATGACTGGAGAACAGCTGGTGAATCAAAACAAAAGATAAGCCCTCCACACTATTAGTAAAAGCATATTTATAAAGCAAGCCTTTATACAGAGTTGCTAATTATTGTAATAGTCTAATCTGCTCTTGGACCTAACAATATTCACTTGGCATTATTCTGTACATTTTTTCATAGAATAACTTTTACCAAAGTTGGTGGTCCCTGTAAGTTTTCCAAAAAAGGGATATTTCCATTGTATACTGATTTCCAAAAGCCATCAGGCTGCAATTTACCTTTCTGGCTTAAGCCTCTAACCATGAATACTGCTAAGCTGAGGATTTTTCTGAAAGTGTTTTTGTTTCCATTGCCTGGTAGTGCTCTTCCTAACAATTGGCACCTGCAGTGGCTCTCCAGCTTCTTTTAAGCTTGTTTCCCTTAAGAGCTGCACCATAATCTGAGACTGAATTGTTCACAATGGCCAAAATTGATTTTTCCTGACTCAGAGTAAGCCCTTTGCTTTATATACACATCTTTGTGCCTGGCATTTACCCATACTTTTTTAGCCCTGCTGACACACACAGCATGATGTGTTGATTTTCTGGGATCTCATTTATGAGTTCTTTTCTATTCTTTAAATAATCACCCACTGGATGGTTCAAGTCTTCCTTATGATTCATGAATGTCGCATCACCTGTCAAGGTATTGACAATGATCTTGCATTTCTGTAAGAGAGTGCTAAGTGATTGTAAGCAGGGTGAAATGGGCTATGAAAATGTTTTTATAACTAGCATGTAACTGTCTTTGGCATGCTTCAAAGGCAGGCAAACCATTTCATCACATCTACAACTGTATAATGAACCCAGGTAATTACTGAGAGAGAGAACTGTAAAAGCATTTACTGGAGTCAATGGCAGTCCTAAAAAACCCTTATTCTTTGGCCATGTTTACTAAATGAAGGATTTTGGAACAATTTTGTAATCTGGCATTTTGTGGAGCTCACTGATTAAATTTTATGATTTCATTCATCTGCCATTTTGACCATGCAAGTGAAAGGAGATGCCACATATGTTAATGCTGTCAATTCTCAAAATAACAGAGGGAAGGAAAAGTGTCATCAAAATTTTGGAATGTCCAACATAATAACAATTGCTTTTGGTTAGAGAAAGGAATGGAATATTAAAAAAAAAAAACAAACAAAACAAAAATCAAAACAAAACCAAAAATAAGAATACAAACACAAAAAAACCCAACAAAACAAAACAAACCACAAAAAAGAGACAAAAAAAGAGAATAGATGTCATCACCAGTTTGAATTTGTAGCACAAAAGAATTTAATTACTCATTTTTGCAGCTAGTACATAGGCAGACACTAAGGGTTGTGACAGCCAACTCCTTTTTAGACAAATGCCCAACTTCCCACTCCAAGCCATGCTCTTCTTCTTGTGCTCCCAACTGGGTTCTACTGGCACATTCCCATCTTTTGAGATAACTGGCCTTCTTCTGTGTCTTGTGATAAAGTATTATCTCACATCTCTTTACAGTTCTGACTCTGGTTTAGAGCAAGAGGAGAAACAATCATGGAAAAATTAATAATTGAAATGCTATTAATATCCTGTTCATTTAATCATCTAAAAAGTACTTGCTTTCAGTTCCTCACCCTGAATTTCGTAAAATATCTTGCCTCTTTTGTCTGCAATACACAGTAGCCACTGAAAAGCTGGAGATGAATGCCAGTCTGCTATTCCTGCTTTGAGGAGGATGTACTGTGATGCTCTAAGAACATTAAGCTGTAAATAGCTGTGAAGATAGATGCCTGGGTCATGCACTGAAAAAGATTATAGTGTCTTCTTAACAACATAAATTTCCAGTCCCTTCTTTTTACAAAGTCTTTATATACTAAAAGGCCTATTCCTTGTGTAACTCAAATGTTTCATTTCAACACATTCAAGGTATTACACTTTTTCTCCCCAGTACATAGATGTCAACCCTACAGCACCTCAGATTCTTTCCAAACACACTGATATAAGCTCCACAGTGCCTCAGACTGCCAGTCCATGAAGATCTTCATAAAGTCCAAAATGTTTTTCCTGTCTTCTGCAAACAATTAAGTCATGAAGAAAATTCCTTTCTACTGAAATGCATCACAGAATCCACTCCCATGAGCTACCAGCGCTCATAAAGCTACCGTTCACCGGTATGACTGCTCGCTCCGTAAGAAAAATGACAGAACTTTAAATGTGGTTATCAGACGCTTAAACTCCCTGTGTAACCTAAACAAATTCCAGCCAGGGGTGTTTGAAGCAGGTCTTGTTGCTTTTTGAAACAAATGGCACTGAACTCTGCACATGCAGTTATAGATGCGCATTTTTTTGTGTCAGGCATGACTTTTGAGATCCCTTTACTCCAAACTTTTCACATCTAGACTTTAATAACTAAGGTTATCATGAGCCTAACTGAAATTTGGGGTATAAAAAGAGTCCCCTTTTACAGAATCACTCTAGCTTTTGATCTGAGAATATTTTCTAAATGCAGCTGTAGTGCTGATTGCTATCTTTTTTTTCTTCTTTCTGTCTAGCTACTCCAGTGTCTCTTGCAGCTGTTTTGCTGCTGCTGCTATTTCAGCATTCATTGCAACCCCAATAGAAAGGACAGAACAGAAACTACATGTCAGTAAAAGTATTATTTGGATCTGCTCTATGACCCTCCTTTTTTGTGGATGAACATGTTAGAGGGGATGAGATTTACATCTATGAAACCTCAACTACAAACAGAGGCAATTTCAGACTGAGTGGAATTCCTTTATTCTTTTAAAGATTCTTACTGATCCAGTTGAAGAAATCCATGACAGAAAAATTCCCTTTCATTTATTTTCAATAAAAAGGTCAGTCAAAATTTCAAAAACTATCATTATAGAAAATAACCTTGCAATTATTCATTATGTCTAGTCTTCAGAAGGCAGTTGGATCAGAATAAGCCTCACATGGATACAGTCACAGAACATAGAATCACAGAATATGGTGAGTTGGAAGGGACCCATCGGAATCATCGAGTCTGACTTCTTGCCCTGTGCAAGTCACCCCAAGAGTTACACCATGTGCTGAGAGCATTATCCAAATGCTTCTGGAACCCAGGCAGGCTTGGTACTTTGACCACTTCCCAGCCTGCTGCAGTGCCCAACCTGTTTCACCTCTGGGTGAAACACTTTTTCTTGATATCAAATCTAAACCTCCCCTGACTCACGCCATTTTCTTAAGTCCTGTCACTGGTCACAACCTTGAACAGACTGCCATCTGCCTCCCCACTACGCCTCATGAGGATGTTGAAGACTGCAGTGAGGTCTCTCCTCAGTCTTTCCTTCTCCAGGCTGAATAAACCTGCAGCCATTACCTCAGCCATTCCTCATAAGGCTTTCCTTCCAGACCCTTCAACATCCTCACACCCTCCTTTGGATGCTCCCTAATAGCTTTATATTTTTGTTATATTGTGGCACCCAAAACTGCCCCCAGCACTGGAGGTGAGGCTGCCCCAGAGCAGAGCAGGACAATCCCCTCCCTTGCCTGGTTGGCCATGCTGTGCCTGATGCACCCCAGGACAGGGTTGGCCCTCCTGGCTGCCAAGGCACTGCTGGCTCATGTTTGATTTGCCACTGCTCTGGACCTGCAGGTCCCTTTCTGCAGGGCTGCTCTCTGGGCTCTCATTCCCCAGTCTATGCACACAACCAGGGCTGCCCCATCCCAGGTGCAGAATCCGGCACTTTCCCTTGTTGAGCTCCGTACGGTGGGTGATTGGTCTCTCCAGTTTGCCAAGTCCTTCTGAACAGATCCCACATCTTGCCCCAGCTCTTCCCTTCTTCACCAGCACCCGTTGTAGGGCCACTCTTCACTTTCAGCCTCACCAAGCTTTTATGCCGTGAGACAGATCTGCCCTGAGAAGACCTCTCTCCATTTTTATGCTCTTCAGCAGGCCGTCTGCCGTTATTAGCAACTAGGAAAACACTGTTTTTCAGACAGATTTTCAGATCATTCCCTCATCAGCTTCCCCCAGAAGATGTTATACTAACATGTCATGTTCAGAGCCTTTCCTACTGCATTGGGGTTTTGACCACAAACACCCCTTAGCTTTTCTCACCCTTGCAGACAAGCTCCAAATCTTGAGCGTTTTTTTTTTCCTAGAAAAGTTGCCTCCTGAGGCCTTCACCAACAGTATCGCTCTGTTTAAAAGGTGAATTGTGTCAGTTTAAAGCTTCTAGTCTTGCTGGTGTTTAACACATCTAGTTATTTACCTGCCTGAAGTTAGTAATTCACATAGAATTGTCTTCCTTGTTTCCTCTCCTTTGCCCATCCTTGGCATATCCTTTGCACAAAGCACAAGCTGCACAGTCTGCCTTGCAGAGGCTTTACTATTATGAGTAACGTTGAATGGCCCTGATCATTCCTTCTTTTTTCTTCTAATTCTTATCAGGGTATGTCTCAACAAACATTACAGCAAATATCATGCTGTATGTAGCCTTTTATTTAGCAGTAGCTGCTAAGCTGGGAGTCCTGGGAATCTTATCCTCAGCATGGAAATAAATGCCTAGAAACTGAAAAACTTAGAACACACATGCAAAAAAAAAAATCTACTTCTTAGAAAGTTCTGAAGTATCTTAAAAAATGAAAGCCTGAAATCAAGTACATCTAAAATGTGGTTACTTCAGCTCTTGTATTTGTCCACAAAATTTCAAATATTTCCTTTTCTGAGGTCTTATTTCTTTACAGCTTTTCAGCAACTTGAGAGGAGTCTGGTTTTGAAAGAACTATTATTATTATACTTTCATTACATATCTAAAATAGATTTCGATTTGCAAGCAGTAAGATGTACAATATGGTTAGAGGGATTTTTTTAATATGTATTGATTAAAACATTTAGAGCTAGCAGAGAGGAACCTAGAGAAAACAAACACAAAGAATGTAGTATCAGCACACAGGCTATAGACCATGCAACCTCCATCATAGATTTTCCTGCAGGATTTTAGAATTTTTTCTTTCTACAATGCTCTTAGTCACAGATGGTCCATGGAATTTCAGGGAAAAAATGGTGTATTTTGGTTAATGATCAAATAAATGTTAGTATGGAGTTCTATATGACAAATACCATTAATAGCACTGACACATCAAAGGGGCAGATTTTTCTGGAGGAAAGTATTACAGAGTATAAATTGTAACACTGCTGAAGGCAAACTTGCCTTGTCTCAGAATTTCATAAGGATTTCAATAATCTGCTAGTGAAGGTAGGTATGTAAAATTTTTCGTGTCTGAATACATGTAAATGTAACTGTACAAGTAGTTATAATCAGCACTCAAGCTTTGCAGAAACCCATTTGCAGGATTTTCAGATAGAAGAGAATAAATAAATTTAAAGGTTGAGTTTTCCTATTCTGCAGCAGGAAGGTTGCTTTAAACCAAGGTGCAGTGCAGTGTAAAAATGTGAAAAGTTCCAGATACATTCAGTGAATGGATGATGAAGATGACCACCATCCCCCATCACCTCTGCAAGCACACTATATTGTGAAACTCACAGCTTTTTTCCTTCTTTCTACTAGCAAATACATTTCACAAAATGTACAACTCTATATTTCTGTGTTACTCTGAAATGCAGAATAATAATTTATACTTTTTTTCTTCCAGATAGGGACTAGAAATGTCATGATTTTAAAAAGAGAACAGAGACTCACAAAATCACAAGATAGAAGAATCCCTGGCAGAAAAAAAAGCCTTCAGCTATAGCGGTACTCTCAACATATTTGTGGCAGAAGTAACAATAGGTGACCAGTTCCTGAAAATTAATATTAGGTAGAAGTTGATTGGAAGGGACCTCAAGAATTCTTCTGTACAGGCTCCTGATCAAAGCAAGTTTAACACTGAAATTAGATCAGGTTGTTTAGTTGGTGTTTAAAAACAATGTGCTTGCTTCCCTTTCCTGTTGTGAGAAGGCTTCAGTTTGGGATGGCTTCTATAACTAAAACTGACATCATTAGGCATGGGAATCAAATCCATGCAGATTCACATTGGGTACAGCTTACATGCTACTTGGCTATCTGGTATATGACTTTTTAAATTTAATTTGATGTACCTAATGTATACACAGACAGAAACCAGTTACAACTAGACAAATATATATTTTCAGCTTATTTTATCTCAGAAGTTTCATTACAACTAATATATTTGTTTCTTTAGTGCCTCTAGGTTTTCTTCAATTAAGTGTTTTTTTAATAAGTCATTTATAATCTTTGTTACAAAGTATTCATCCTTCACGCTGTGTTAAGAGTTCATCAATCAGCTCAACAACATTAATTAAAAATCATAGTGTAAGAATTCATATTCTTCTATGACTTTTAAGGAAGCATGATTTCAGGTCTTTTTAAACTAAATAAACAGCCTGTCACAACTAGTCATATCCCAGTGCTCTGGGATAAAATAACACTCAGAGCAGCTTCCAGGTTTAGTTCAGCATAGGAAAACCACAGGTTTTGTTCTAGGTTTTCTTGGTGAAGTGCAAGTCATGCAATTAAAAATCTATTGGCCCAGGGCATCTGTCCCACAAGCATTAGGACACAGCTAAATATGGTGTGTATGGCAAGGCTTTTCTGAAAATATTTCATAGCTATGAAAAGCAAACATTCTACAGCTTTTGAAGTATTTGAAATTGCTTTTGTTACCTGTTCCAGGTGCAACAAACCTTGTTTTATCAACCTTTAGCAAACATGGCATTGTTGGGGCCACTCAATCTCTAATATAACTGCTATCCCTACAAACATTATCTGCACTTCACAGGTAGGCCATGTGCATAGACACATTGCAATTTGCTTAACGAAGCTGCTAAACTGAGACTTGAAACCAGATGTCCAAAATCAGAGCTGTTATCTGACTTCTTTTCACACTATCATGGTAGGTTTTATAGTTTCACTGCCACACTAAACCTCACATGTACCATTGGCATCTGACATATCAACTATTTCACTGGGCCTGATAATCAAGATGTACTCCAGGAACAATTTGGTCCATGCATTTGTCACTAGCACATGCTTTTTTGTCCATCTGTATGGCCTGCTCCATCTAACTTCACCGAGAAAAATTTCCCCATCTTTCCACTCCTTCCCCTGCTTTTGGATAGCAAAATAACTACTGCAGGTAATCTGACAGCAGATTATGAATGCAGGGAAGGGCAACTTGTCTCACAAAGATCTGCAGCTAATCAATCCACTCATGTTCTTCCCTTTCTTTGGCCAATCAGTTTAAAATTCATTAGCTTGACCCATACCATTTTTGAGAGCAGCTTCAGCACAAATTAAAGAGCTATCCATCCTCAACCAAAAAGAGGGAGTCTGCTCAATACTCAAAGTCACAGTCTCCAGAGTGACCAAACCACAAGATTGTCTTACTATATCATCAGCACAAGGGGTGTTCATAGGGCCCAAACACCATCATATTGTCCTGTTTGCCCTGTCACAGTAAGTTTTAATTTAAGCGTCACAGAAATTTCACCAGCAGAAGGCATTTAGCACAAACTACAAATATTCACAAAGTTCTCTGAAACCTTCAAGCCCAAACATTGCATTTCTTTACATGGCATGTGACGATTTCAGAGCTTAAGACAGCAGGTAGAATAAGTGAGGCAGAGTTCCCATGACTTTGCAATCATTGCTAAGCCTTCTCCAGTATCTCTTCCACCAAATCATATTTAATTGAGACAAAGATCTTCCTCTCATGTGGAATTAATGAAAGGTAATGCAGTTAGTTTTCCTGAGAGATATGTCACTTGTTAGCAGAAAGCTTCAGTGAAACAATGGTTTGCAAGCTCCTATGTGGGTACAGTTATCATTTTGTGCCTTTTAACTGTCAGTTAAAGCACCTACGGTGCTCCTGAAAAAAAAAATGCAGTTGGATAGTTCAGCTGGGTGAGCTGTTCATTCAAACCTGCATCAAGAGGAGATATATTCATCCCAAGGACTCACCAAAGTCACAGATCTCATGCTGACTCCCATCAGTCTCTCCATTTCATTCTTCTAACTAGTAACACTACTGCTGCAAAAGGGTGAATGAATCAGTCTGTGGTTCGTGTCTCCTGCCTCTCTTCAGCTGGTAAAGAGGGGGGATAGCTGCAGGGATTCCTGCTTTCTGGGTCTACATGAACATGATAAAGTCATGAACTGCAAGGAGAAATCAGCTCAGTATTGACTCCTCTTGGCTCCCGTTGGACTTGTTCCTGGGATACATAACAACCCAATGTTAAAGGGAAGAAGATTGACTTGGAATGAAAGATGGCATAAGAATTTCTGTTTCAGTGCCTTGGAAAGGCTGGAGAGAGAATGGCTCTCATCACATCCTGCTTGTCTTTACACAGATGTAGCTACCTCTCACTTCCCATGAAAAATACCCTGACAGCAGTACCTGAAGGGCTTTACAACAAGCTTGTTGCAAAGCACAGCTACGCCTGTATCCCTTGCTCCCAGTCAAAGATCCTAACTAATTCTTGCACCTGATTTCCTTTCCCACTGAGAGTGTTGTGAATCTGACATGCTGCCATACATTTGAAATATCATTATGGAGTTCATCCCCCGACCTGTTTCTCTCTCTCCTCCCCCAGACACTTTTTCAACTGATCTGTTGTCAAGTGTCTTGTCTTATATTTGTCTTGCCTTATCTTAGGGCAGGTAACATGTCTCTCTCCATGCTTCTAAAATGTGTGTGATTTGATCCCACTCTATAAATGTTTTAGAATAACAATAGTATCAAAGCATGCTTGCACATCTCAGCTGTCAGGGAATCAAAGAAGAACATTTTCCACTCTAAATATTAACTGTTAGAGTCTTCTATTTGTATCATAATTGAAAACCATTATCATAATTGGTTAGCAAAGCCACCAAAGGCACAGGCCTTAAATGGAAATGAATGAAGCAGCTATGGAAATGACATCTTAATAAGAATAATGAAATTCAAACCCCTACTGCAAGTACAGTGTATAATCCATTACATGGAGATTAGATGAGATATAAATACCTGAAGGATATAAGATGATTGATCTGACATGTCGTCTGGTTTTGCAACCATAAAATGTCAAACAACAGGTATCTGAACACTGCAAATTGCCTAACTAGAGCTTTTTCATGGAGGGTGAGAAGGGAATTTAACAACTTGCCCTGTCAGGCAAGGTCTTATTCCATTCCACGTACAGCATTTCAGCTGGGTTTTTTTCCTCCTCCTTTTAACCCAGAAAGTACTGTCAAGGCCTGAATAAATTTTTTATTAATTCTCTGGGTCTGAAACTCAGTGGATGAAGGTTCAATTCCCAGTCTAGCCATAGTGTTAACCTAATTATAATTCAGTTGCTTGCTCATGAGATGTAGCAATAAAGCTGGCCTTTACCATTCACAGGTGGAGGAAACATTTGGTAATCTTCATGATATGCCAAAATACTGTATCAGTTCTGGGTACTATCATATTCAGACCACTACGAAACCTCAAAGGCAAAGAAAAAGGAAGCAATCAAGACTGTATTGAAGAGCGTGAGAGCTTGGGAAGGGTTGCCTCCTGAAAGAGGTTGCTACTCCCAAGGTACTCAGCTGAAAAACTGAGGGTTTTAGTAGACTTTTTAGAATCCCTAGAAATTCCCTGTTTCTCATTGATTTTTAAGTGAAAATAATGAGGATTGACAAGTCTTCTAAATCTCTCCCTATTGAGCTAGGGAGAAATCTTCATCCACATGTGAGTTATTCCAGTAGAAATGACCTATCTTCATGTTTGTATCATTCTTATTTTTGTTGTGGTGGTCCAGAACCTCAAAAACACATATCAAGCATGGAGGCAGCTCAACACAAAGACAGGACAGGCATCTGCGAATTCTAAGGATGGAAAAGAATCAGAGATTGTTTATCTTCCTTTATAAAGCTCATTCACTAGAAAACATGCAACAAAGCAGGAATCTCAATGTTTAGACACCAGTCAGATATTCCTGATTTCACCCAAATCATCAAGAAACTCCAGCAGTGTGTGGCCATAAGGGCATTTTGCAGTAAAGCATGTTTCAATTACAGATACTTAATGCTCATAATTGAAGGACACACCGTGATCAGTGTAGCAAAGTTAAAGGGACAACAAGAAGGATGATGCTCCCACTGTGCATTTTCTCTAGACAGCTTTTAGCCTGAACCACTCATGCTGGTGGTTTCTGTAACACACACATCAACGCTGCACTTTAAGGGCAGGCAGTCATTGAGTATAGCTGGGGGAAAAAGTCCCAACCTCAGCACAGGCTCAAATACACACATGGTTTCTTTACAGAGGGCACATTTTCAGTTTAACCATGCTATATTCTGTCTCACTATATTTTGGCAAATTTCTGTCTTGTCTGGGTTTTGTAACACATCAGTCAAAAGCTCTGATTAGAAAGATTTTCACGAGCACAGCAAAAGGCTGGAGGACAGCTAGCACAACTCACTGAACTTGGATAGCCATGTACAAGAAATACCCTTCAGATACATACAGATTGAGAGTATTTAGCTAAAAACGATGTCATAATCTGCAATAATCATTAATGCTAAAACCTGAAATCCACAATCTTACCTCTTTATTCAGTAGTAACTAAATCCTTTGATCTCCAAGACTGTCTCCTCTACTCATAACAACCTTACTAGCAGATTTATAGCCATAAAGTAATTACGGGAATGAGTTAATTATTTGGAAGGTAAACTTGCACCAAGTTATACAGGTTGCTTTAAAGACACTTACAGAAAAGAACATGACTACTTTATTTTCTTGAAGTCTTTCTAACTTTACTCCAAGCCTTGGCTGTTGTACAATAGCCTTCCACAATGACCGGAGAAGTTCTTAACATTATAGGAAGGAACAGTCTACTGAAGTGTGGTCTGCTTTTATGCTGTTCATTTCAGGCTGTCCCCACTTAAGCCATGTGCACTTTATTCAGATTTCATTAGTGTCAGAGCCATTACATTTGTTCAGCAGCTAATGGGAAATATTAAGTGTACCAGAATAAATAAGGCTAAGTGGAAGAGGCCTTAATATTTAGCTTCCAGTAAGCTCTCTTGTCAAGCTGTCACTTTTTGCATGTTATTGTCCATACATATTCTAGATAACAAGCTGCAGGAAGGCTGGAATAGGAAGATACCAGGACACCACTCCAGGTAACTCCTAGCTAGCTGTGACAGCAGTTTTAAATGGTCATTTTTAATCTTTCGGTGTGGAAAGTGTAACTCTTAAATAGCTTGAAGGCAACTAGCCTGAAAATTGCCACATCTTGGAAGTCTTTATTGTGTTCAAGAGATTAAGGAGAGATTGGAAAATTTGGGTTTCTATCCTTGGCTCTATCAACCAGTTTTATTGCATGATCCCTTAATGGATTTTTTTCGCCACAATTACCCATGTCACCACATCCTTTCTTCTGCCTTCTCTAGTTAGATTGTCCCTACACAAGTCAGATGCTACACCCTCTGCATACTTGAAAGCTTCCTGATGTAGTAAGGATCCTTTCTGGATAGACAGTCAAGTATCAGAAGGCATGAAATAAGAATACTCCTGATTCTCTGAGTTTTTCAGGCTTAATTTTATTGAGTACCACGCACCAGGTGCAATCTCAGTAGAGCTACTTGCCAGTTCCATTCCTGGCTACTCCAAAATTTGCTTTGCTGCTATATTACCTTCCTACCTAATTAGGATTATCTCAACGAAGTGAGGCATTGGGAGGAATGAAGACTTCAGAAAATATAATTGCCTTTGGGAGAAAAGATTCCCTCGTGAATTCAACTTTGTCTGCCTGGTTTAAATGTCATAGTATTTTTTTCTCATCCCCCTCACCCTGGCCCTCAGCTTTCAAGTTCTGCAAACTGTTTGAATGAGCAGCACTTGCTGACACTCAACAATGTTGGGTTAGTTATTACATCTTTGAGTCATTCACATGAATGTTTTTCTACTGTTGCTCTGTATGATACTTCTAAGGTATCAGATAAAAACAGTGGGCCAGTCTACTTAACACACCCCAACTACCTGACAGAAAGGACCAGAGAAGCTGGCATGTTGCCTTAGAATTTCAGTCTTTTGCCTCTGAGTTTAACAGATAAAGAAAATAATTAAAACCCAACCGTTTTGTTTTGTTTTGGATTTTTTGTCATCCAGCATTCTTAGTGCAGATAATCAGACCAGTGATGTGGCTGCTTGGAGTACTTACAGACTTGTCCCTGTATTTCTACTATTAAGCAAATATAACCAGACACTATCTGGGCTACTGAGGTCCATTCTGCTTGCAGATTGTTGTCTGCATCAATTCAATGTTACCATGAGCCTGGTACAAGCCTCTCAGTCTCCTGAGACAACCACTTCTGCAAAATTTTACATGCTGGACTGTGCCCCTTTTCAATAACATGTCCATGACAGAGACAACTGATAACTGCTTTTAAATGTTTTGACAACATATTAGCATATGTTATGTAAGATCTTTCTCCAAGCAGCCCAAACCACGAAATTTTTCTTCAGTATCAGCTGTTTAGTACTAGTGTTACCCACCCTATTTTTCATTTTCTTTGGCTCAGCCATAACAGACCTCTCAATTCCTATTCCAGCTTTATTTAATCTCATCTGAATGTGGGGAGAAAGTCAGAAACTTACACAGACATGTATACAAAAATTCTCACCATTAGCTTTCACAATGGGACTAATACTTTCCTCCTTCTTGAGGAAATGCATTGATCAATATCCCTCAACTTTGCTGAACCTGATGTTTAAGCATGAGTTTACTTCAATATGTTTCCTTTGTTTCTGGTCATGTATTTGTCTGGAGGATATTCCAGTTAAAAACTGTATTCAGATATATTCCTACAGATGTTGCTTCATCAGTAAACTCTTTCAACTTTTCTCATAATAATTTGTCTAATTTGCTAATTATCTACATCCAACATACTGATTCTTCATCAATTCAAATTCTGTTGCCATCATAAAATAAACAAACAAAAACCCAAACAAACAAACAAAAACCCACCAAAAACATAAAGCAGAGTAGAACAGCATGAGATGTTTGATCCCATTTCCCACTTCCCACATGTATTTAATTATGTGCTCAGATAATATTTTTGCTGATAGTCTGTATCTATTGCTTATATAGCATTCTCCCACTTTTTAATTGTTTGGAGCTTTTTTTCTGGTGTTTGACTTGAAAAACAGACTACAAGTTTCCAGTACTTGTTACTACAGTCTTCCAACTGAAACACTTCATGCTCTTGAGTTCTGGTTTTAACTCAGAGTAGTATTTTCAGCTTTCATTTCTTCATCCTTACTAATCTTTGTCTGTACAAAGATCAACAACTCCATCACTATTATTACTGAAAACCTGCAGCAAAGTACTCTGTTTTGTGGAGAATCTAAATTACTATCTCAGTCTCATCCTCACTGAAGAATCATTCAAGTTTTCTTTTTCTCATTTTCTCTTAATGTTTTAAGAACCTGTTGCTGCCCTGTGCAAAGACCTAACTCAGCTTGACTTCTCCCATTTCCCTCTTTTCCTACACTTACTAGATTGTTTTGCTGATTTGTGCTTTATTCCACATATTTTTAGATATGTTTCACTGGTTTGCTTGAACACACTTCAAATGCACATTTATCTATTTTCTCTTTATTTCTCTTCATCCTAAACTGTTCCCTGTTCCTTGATAAATAATATCCGAAATTCAGCACTAAAATACAGAATAGTTGCACTGATGATCATTTTAGGTGACAATCAGGTCTAAGCCCTCTTTTCCATGCCTGACAATCAGAACCACTATTCCTTAAACTACAGAGGCAGATTCTCCAGTCATCTACAAAGACCTCTATTTTGTGTAGGGGAGGAGATTGCCTAAGACTAGCAGATTATTTTTTGTGCTTCTGCAATGAATGTAGCTCAGTGTTTCCTGTGCAGATCTCAAAGATCTCCTCAATGCAGTTCTTACCATTCAGGAAGACTTTGTATCTTCCATCTTTGCACATTCAGCTATCTGGCACTTTCTTCTATACTTGTGTTCACAGTTTTCTAAAGGCACTCCTGGGATGTAGCAATGTAGTCAAGTTTGTATATCTATAAACCAGCCTCAGATAGTCTAAGTTCTGGGCTTTTTGTGCATTTTAAAATGTTTCTTAACCTTTTTTCCCCCTTAAGTTGCTAAGCAGTAAGAAAATTCAAGACTAGGATCTGTCATCTTTTTAATTATGTACATAAAGAATTTTGTGCATAAGTTACACACAGTAATGTCTTAGGACTGTTGGAGGGCTAATTTTTTACTGGTCAGTACAACCTTAACAGATACTACTTTTACTTCTCACAAATTTCTTTTTCAAAGTGGGTATTAATAGGCATTTTAACTTGTGAGAGATAGTCCAGATAATGAAGATATGTGGTTAATTATGGTGAAAGTCCAGCCACTGTGCTTAGGGTAATGCAGTGGGATTTGCTGGTTACTCTGCCTTAAGGAACATTTTATTTTCCATTTAATTTTTAATATTACTTTCAAGTCCCCTTCAAAGTTGTTCCTACTAATCTGAAAACTTTTAACTGCAGCTGCATGCTTTACCTCTTGGCATTAGACTACAGATTCACATCTTCAAGTGCTAACCCTCTGAACAGAGTTAGAAACCTACACCAGGCTGAGTGCTTGTGAATGACAAGCAGTATATCCTTGGTGGTAGCAGCTGAGAACAATAATTTCTATTAAAGTATAAAACCAATGTTCGTGTTCCAAGACTAAATAGCCCTAGGTTTCTGCCATTGGAACCATCAAATGTGATTCAGAGTTACTCTCGTTGAAAAATACATTTAGGACAGGTAGCTCTATTTTGCATCTTGGTGAAGCCTTCAGTCTCACTGTAGCTCTCTGAAACACAGTTCTACAGATTCACAAGCATTTCTAAAGCTCAGTCAGAGAGTGTAAGTAATTTGTGCATATTTTTATGCATGCACCCTCTTAACAACAGGCTCTGTCACACCCCACAAAAAAACCCCAATTTGTCAGGGAGAGGTAATTTCTGACTCCAAAATCATCTGCAAAAGTCTTTGATTATGTGAGACAACTGGTCCAAGCCACTGCCTGGGGGCCAGGAGCCACCCTGCTTCAAGGAGCTGTCTTTATAAGACAGATAGAGCGGGGATGCTCACGGCAAGGGCATAAGCTTAATGAATGAGGGATAACCCTGCCTTTCTGCAGGCAGACAGTGTCCTGAGTCCAGCAAGAGCAAAGGGCCTTGCACTAACTTTGTTGTTTGTTAAACAATTTCTCTTCTATTTGTTTTGTTTGGCAGGTAAAACACTGGCACTGTCCTGACTCCTGCTCCCAGCTAATGTCTCTGATTCTCTGTGTGCAGCCATGTATATGCCTGACTTGTGAAGTTATTAATGAAAGAATCATGGACTCACAGAGTGGTTAGGGCTGGAAGGGACCTTGAAGGTCATTTAGTTCCAACCCCTGCAATCTGCAGGTTGTTCTTTTGGAAGCAGGTGTTTTAAGTGACAGAAGAGTGAAGAAAGCAGCTGCTGTGAGCTCCATACCAGGTAGAATATGCCTGGGCATCAATATGGCCTGGAGCCAGGAACAGTGCCTGAATCTAATCGTGGAAGATGTCATCCATGTGGCAGGTTCAGTGGCTAAATCCCTTGCTACTGTGGTCACCTGAGAGGGCAAAATGACCATACTTTAAAACCTTGTATTAGCTTACATGATTATAAAAACACCATCCTTTTGTCCTGTGGGATCCTATTTCACCATATAAATAAAGTCTTTGTTCCCTTCACTATTAGCCATGGAACTGAACTACAAAAAAACAAAGCAAAACAAAAACAAAAAAAAAAAAAACAGTAAAACAAAAAAAAAGTATTCAAAAGGGAAAAAAGCCAGTTCTTCCAGGCTTCTCTGCTCTAATACTGAACAGCAGCCACAGAGGAACAAATAATCAAGTAAGGCATATGGAAACACCTTGGTTTGTAAGCATGTATGCAAGGAGAAAAGTATTTGGAAAACCAAGAATAAACCCAAGTGCTGTGTTTTTCAGGGGAATCTGAGACTCACAAATTCTCTTGTGCTTATGTTTTGAGGGGTACATGTACAAAGGTTCTATCTACCACCCATGTGTCAAAATGTAATAGGAAATAAAATGAAAAAACCTCATGGGTAATTGATATAGAATACGTAGGCGATCTGAAGGGAAAATCAGAACCAGAGATGTGCCAGGGAACAAAATAAAAAAAGGAAAGGGGAAAAAAAAAACAAGGATTATATTTAAAATGCTAGCCTCCTGTGAGCCCGTCTGCTTCCTATCACTTATTTTGCAGCTCTGGGTTCCCACGGTGGACTGCTGCTGCCATCTACTGCCACCAGCACTGCCAGTGGCTGAGCTCCCCTCCTGTAACCTGTCACGGCAATCGGGCCAGGGAGGATGGCAGGCCATGAAGATTTTGAGTCAATAAAGGAAAAACAGTTTCCAAGGAGAGAAAGCATCACAGCCAGGATTAAAAATTCAAGCACAGATTTGTCCATTAATGATATAATGCAAAAAATGTCCGTTTTCTGAGGAGGGAAACCTAAATGGAAAATCTTTTGCTTTCAAAAGGGAAGGGAAAGCTACATCTGGATCCACACTTCTGTCATGTAGTGACCTAAACCTACAGTCAAGGTCCTAAATGTTATTAGTTTAACTGACATGGCTGGCAGTCTATGTTCAGCTTCATTAGATGATGAAAGGACCTGCACAGCAGGAAAGCTAAGGAAGGACAAACAGCCTGGGGGTAGGTCCAAGTCTCATTATTTAGTTACCTGTGTTACTCCTGTTCTAGGAACAGAGGGTTTCAGATGCTGATAATGGAAATCTTATATCTGACCCTAGCTTAAAATTCACATCAACAAAGACTCAGAGAACAGACAAGCCTCCAGTTTTTGCAGGCATTTCCAAATGAAATCTGGAAGGAAAGCATACTCTACACTGTGTACTGAAAGACAGAGTATGGAAAGAACAGAAAAAAGAATTGGCAGGGGACCTACAGCATGTCTGTTACTATCCAGCAAGAGATGTGATGGATTTCATAACCTCTGAATTTCACACAGTCCATTGCAGGTGGCAGCAAAGATCAGACCCATACGACCTCCCTGATCTCAGATCATATTTCTTCTCTGTTGGTGTTATATAGCAGTCTTCATTAGCCATAACAATCTACACAGTGGTTGCAGAGATCTGAGAAGCGAAATAAATTAGCCTTTCCTCTTCTCTGTGCAGCTCTTGTGAGACTGTTCTCAGTGTTTAGGTCAACTGAGTTTAGTAGTCTCTAACTTGAATTTATTACATTACCTGAAATGCACAGTAGAATAATTTTAAGTTGATTTAGCTAAGCACACTGATAAAGTAATATTTTTAATCCTTATACCATTTGTCTTTCATAGCTACACTACACCATGTGGGCCCTTTCTATATGGATTAAAATACAAGCCAGTCTGTAAGGCTAGCATGCATTTTTGGTACTTCATAGAATGCAATATCTAAGCATGTCATTATCTTTATTATACACAATGAAATACTAAAAGTTATAATGGCAAGGGTGTTGTACCCTAGCAGTGTGATTGAAGCCAAACCACTGTCCACACAGACACAATACTGAAGTATTCCCAGGAATATACTCTCTCTTCCATCATCTCCTCTAGGAGCTGATCTACCAAAACATGCCTGACAGGAAAGGCCTTTGTAGACCTGCCTTGCTCTACACTTCAACAGCCAGATCCTCCACAGAGCAACTCTGTAATGAAAGAGGAACTAAAATGCTACAGAAGCCTCCCGGGTAAGAGAGAAAACAAAAAACACTGAAAAGCCCTGGGGTTTGTGCTGGTATTTTTCTTACAAATTCTCTTTCAGGACAGAAGTGTTTCCTTCTAAATCAGTTGGCTGAATATTTCACATTTCATATGGAAGCTGATGTGGGTAGGTGGCCTTCTTTAAGACGCTGTCAAAGGCTGATCAAAGAGTAACAATTTAACTGAATATCTGAGGCCCAGCATAGTTTTTTGATAGTCTTTTTCTTTCTTTTTTTCTTTTTTTCTCTGTCTAAAGTCTTTGTCTTTTGCTCAAGTTTGCTTTTCTTTAGGTTCCTGACTCAGTGTGTCTCTCCCTCATTTCACAGTGGTCAGAAGTTACCTCCATCCAAAGCTTCTGGAGGACTAAAGGTCATTACAACTCTTTTACTCAGTGTTTTACAGTGTCTCAGGAAGATGTAAAGGAAAACATTGTTTTCCAACAGGTCATGTGAGCAAGGAGAGTTTTGACCTTTGCCTGGCATAAAGCCTAACTAAAAAGAAGAGCTCCTAACCCAGTGCTCCATAGATGTTTGTTCCCTCACAGAGCCCACAGAAGTGAGGAGAGAGGGTTGTCTGGCACTGCAGTCTTCTGACAATTTATCTCTTGGCCACACTACTGAACCACAGAGATACTGAAGCTACATCCAATACCTGCTTGCAGGATGCAGGATAAATCCAGTAAAAGAGTGATACTGTCCCAAAAGCGTGGCAAGGTAAATTGTTAAGATGGGCAAAGTATTATCATCCCCATTTACAGGTAAGAAAGGAACACAACTTGGGCCTCTGCCTTTCCTTAATGACACTTTTACTGTATGGCAAAAACTACACATGTGCAATTCCAAGAGACTAATAGAGATGCTCAATAATGAACTGAAATATTATGTGGCAATGAGCCAATAATCAAAGATTGATAACCTAGCCAATTAAACTTGCCAAGAGAATTAGGCAGCTACTTTAAATCATAATGATGAGTATTCACTGTTTATATCTGTACAATATGTGTTACAGAGAAATTCACTAAATGCTCTCCATCACCATGGGTGTAGTATTCACTTTCTGCATGGTTTGAGTTTTTGTCTTGGCTTGAGAGCTGAAACGAGTCCTCACCACTGCACATTGACCAATAAAAAAAGGGCAACAGGAAAACCATAATTTTTTTTTTTTCCTTTTGGAATCTGGCACATACAAATGCAGGAAAAACATGTGATTTGTGCTCACACAATGTACACTGTTACCTCATGCACGTCCACTAGACCATCACAGCTTTCCTAAAAAATGAAACAAATCAAGGGCCATCCAACACTAAACCATAAGATCAAATCAGCAGAGAGATGGTCTTGCAGGTGTTTGTGGAACCATGAATCACAGGAAGAATTAGGGGAATCAAAACACCCTGGTTTTCCTCTTCACGCCATGGTGAAAACAATCATGGACTATAATCAAAGCACTCAGGACATCAATGGAGTTATATTTTTCAGAAGGATTTTTTTTCTGCTATTTAATTTATCAGTTTACTTTTTTTGTCACTGCATTTACATAAAACTGGATGCATTTATAAAAGAAAATGTAAAAGCAAGTTGATTAATGGGGATACCATAGATCTACTTCTGCCTCTCCCCTCATATCCAGTTTTGACTTTTTCAAGCCATTTCTAATATGATTTGGTTTTGGAATAATGAATTTATGAATTTATAAATTCAGTAAAGTCACACTCTTACGAGTTACTAGTGGTTTGACTTTAAGGTGTACTTTGCTGCCATATTCCAACCACCTACAATGTTTCACAATTATGCCTTTCTTAAAAATAGAGGGGTATTCCCAACATATTAATCCTTACTTAATATTATTTCTGTTGCTCTTCTACTATATGATGGGCTCTTCATCCCATCTCATGCTACTGCTGTGTTAAGTGAAGCTTCTGCTGTGTTTCACTCCAGATATGGATGCAATTCATTGATAACTACAATGTTCTTTTCCCCACATTCTATAAATCAACATTGCTGCCTTTCAGACAGTTAATAAAGCCTGCAAAACTTTGAATGCTGAAAATGAAAGGTGCAATGAAAGGTATGTTTGAGCATACTCAAACAAATGTCAAAAATAGACATAAAAACAAAATAATCCACTCAATAAACTTAGCAGCTTCCTCAGAGCTGCAGATGTCCATTAGCCCTGTGTGACGACTTCACTGCAGAAGTGATGGGGCAATAACCAATTTTCTCTTCAGCATCTCTCTGAACTTCCTTTTGTTCTAGTTCACATTTCTGAAGGTTATGACCCCATGCAGCAGACATTGAGAGGTTGTCTTATTTGATCAATACTTCAGACAATAAAAATTCTGATGAGAGCCTACTACCTTAACACACTTGTCCAATTTAACTTGCATTTGATGCAACCCTTCTCAAATGGGACAGCTCAGGATCAAATCAAGACATCTTTCTCATAAACAAAACAGCCACCATAGTGAAAATAAGGTCTGTACAAACTTCAGTTCTTTCTTTGTGCAACTAGCTATCTCTGAAACTCAAAAAAGTTGATCATAAGCTTTAGTATTTATCTTGAAACCATCCATTCTTTAAATGTAGTATTTAAATGTCTATGGTACACTAACACATATTGGGTGGGAGAAACTCTAATTTCTATCCAAATGTTGTGTTACAGCTTTGTAGCTGGATGTGATATTCAGGAAGCTGAGTGGCTGAAAAAAACCCCTAAAACTAGTTTTATCACAAAAGTTTTCAAAATAATTTTCTTTTCCCTGGACCATGCTCTCTCCCTCAGATCTTTCTGCTGGCTATGGGAAAAAAGCCACCCTCTGCATGAAGCACTTTAAGTCAGCTTGTAGAATGATAACTGCTAGCATAGAAAATGCTCGTTGAATATACTATTCATGATCATTAATCTCAGCCTGAATCTGTGCACTGAAAAATAGGAGTAGAGAAAAGGAAGATGGTGTGGTAGGACCAAATCCCTGACCTGTTCTCATTTTCTTAGATAAAATAAGTGGTCTGAGTGGTAAAGACCAATTCAACCTCATTGGCTTCAGCAGTCATCAGGTGATGGGGAAAAATCTGGTGTTTCACAGAACATGCAAGATAGTCACCTTTCTGAGTACATTGATCACTGTTAATTTAGGGTGACATCATGCAGTGCTAACTCAGCTATTTTCATTTCATTTAAAATTATTTTCCTTCCATGTTACTGTACATAATATAAATCTGATATTTTTAATATTTTTCCTCTTCCATGACACAGCTTCTAATTAGACAACTGCAATTTTATTTAGGTGTAAAAAGTCAGCTACACAAGAAAAACATCAGTATTTTTCACAATTAAGTATATGGCTTTACAGAAAGATCTCTAACGAGCACAGAAACCTAAGTGGTAGAGGAGAGAAACCTCACATAAATACCTTCTTTACAGAATGCAAATAGGATGGATTTCTTGAGCTGCCTGGCAGAGAAACATGATAATTGCCAAAACCTTAACCAGCTACTTAAAAGTTCTGGTTTTGCCACTGACTGTCACCTGCTCCAAAGGAAGTTGGCACACACAAGACATTTGCCTTAAGCCTAAAGGTTCCTGGTGAAAGGCTTGAAATGTAAAATTGTCTCAGGCTCTGAGAAGGCTTGCAGAGCATGTCACAACAGAACAGTAACAGGACACGCAGTACTGAGCACTTTTACTCATTGCTCTGAACCTCAGCCTTCACTTCAAACCATGGTTGTTTGGTTTAGACCTTGAGGAAAGTGTTTGAGGAATTTCCCACAAAAAAATAAAGTAGTGAAACTGGTGGTACTTCAGAACACTTCTAATAATTTTATTCCTAAGATGAATATTCTATTCTCATTCTATTCTCATGTATTGAGAAGCTATTGCCTTCAGTGATGACCTGCCATGGTCATTTTCAGGGTGTAATCATTGGTGTGAAAAAAACCCCTCTACTTTGAATTTATCAGTATATTTCCCTATAAACATTTAGATAAATTTTTGTATAGAAACATTAGGAAAATTTATATTTATGACAAGCAGAAATACGTGCATCAGAGCAGTAAAGAGGAATGCTTTTGCTGGATATGTGTTTTTCCTGAGACAGTGCTCAGCAGTCCTGTGTTCTACACAAGACAGATACAGATCCCTATACCAGCTCTTCTCTGGCTCACCCCTTATTTCACACTTGGCCAATTTTAATCTCTTTCAATTGCTGCAAATAGTAAGATAGACATTATTTCCAGAATTTCTATTTAGGTGGGTCTCACCTTGGTTCTTTACAGTGAAAAGTAAAGCAATTAAAATTGTGCTGGAGATCTATATTCATGTGCTCTCATTTCAGACATGAAAGCCCAGAAGAGCAACCTTTTTTTTTTTCTTTTTATGTGGCTGAAAGTTTATTTGGTTTGAGACCAAAGTTATGATTTGTTTTTTGCTAGTGATTCATAGCCAACTGCAGTACCTGCCAATCCAGTTCATATTTGCTCTTCCTCACCTCATCACCACAATAAGCATCCTGCAAAGGAGCTTGATCTTCACACTGATCTCTGTGAGGCAGCAAGGATTCAGCTCCTTCTGCTGTAGCTGTGTTTGGGCTATAGCAAAAGGAGAAGCAAAAGCTCTGTATTAATCAGCACCTATTGAAGAAACTAAAAGCTAAATCAGAAAGAAATTCACTGCTTCATAGTTACTTTTACAATTATTATATTTAAACTTCACCTATAGTGTTTTTTCTTTAATGCTAAAAATTACATGAGAAACCTGCTTTTCTGCAAGTCAAGGGACAGTACGGTTTACACAAAAAAATGAATAGGCAAATTGTAGCAGGTAAAAAAGGCCTGGCAGACAATCAAGATGAAGTTAAACTAATAATTTATAGCACTAAAATTTGTAACATAACTGAAGTTTAGTTTCTTAATGCATACATGGATGTGCATGTGCACTTGCGCAGGTGTATATACTATGCACACAGACATGCAGAGACAAAAAGTTGCAACTAATTTTCCAAACTGTGAGACAAATGCATGGACAGAATCACCTCTCTCTCTCAACAAAGAGGACCACTTTTGATCTCATGTAAATTCACTCAAGTCAGGGGAATTACACTGGAGAGAGGTTTGACCCAGAATGTCAACAATTTTGAGAAAGTACAGATTTATTCATTATGCAATTATTCACACACAGGGACTTGCTTTCTCTTTTAAGAGGATGTGTCACGCAGCTTGATGCGTGCTGCTCCTTTTTCAGAAACTGCTTTCTCAGTTCAGGCAAAGGCAGAACAAGCACTGTCAGGGACTTATATATTTGATTTGCCTGTGTTTGCAGTAGGAATATAAAGTTTGCAAGCCAGCCATACTAAGATACGTTGCATATCCTAGGAAAGAGGAGAAGATATGATTCCTCCTGCCTGGGTAAAGAAAGATTGAGATGTATTGTGATGCATCTTCCCTTCACCCGTTTCCTGCTCTTTTGTTAGATCTCGTCCTCCCTTTTCCTTCCCTTGACAATGTTTCAGTTTGTTTGGCTACCAGCAGCACATCTTCCCTCTAATGCATATCTAAAGCTCAGTAAAATAGGATCAAGGAGTCCTTTCTAGCACCAAGGCAAGTAGTCCAGGCTGACTTGTGTGCCTTTGATTTAGAACTGCCTTCCCTAAAACATATTGGCCATACACATGCTCCATAGACTTCCCCCAGATTCCCCTTTCAGCAGTATATGATCTCTCTATGGTCCCATAACTTAATTATATTTGGTTTGTGCACTCCTTCCAGTTAAGAGCCAAAGACCAAACAGACACATAGTGAGGATGGTTGGGTAGAAGAAATGCTTTAGATTCTTCTTTGGCCCTCATTTATTTAACACCATGCACATACTGATTTTGACTATTTTACATTCCTACAATCTCAAGTAGCTTTCTGGAACAGATTCACTAGATATCCCTGTACCTTCTTGTGCCCTAGCTGGCAGCATAGCCACCTCTAGCCAGTAGTTACTGCAACTCTACAACTGGATTTCCTGTGCTCAAATATAGAATTAATTCTGAGGAAAACTACTCTATCAGTGCCTCTCTTTCTTCTTTCAAACTGAGTTTATTACCTTGTTTATACACCTAAGTCCAGGCCTGCCACACTTACTCCTAGACATTCAACCAAATTTGCAAATCACCATCCAGCTGCCCATGTGTTTAAAGGAAAGAGGTGGGGAGATTCCTTTAAACAAAGTCATCTCAGAACTGCACTATTTATGGTGGATGTCTGCATTTTTCTTCCAATAATATGGATGCCAAAACCAATCTTATTTGAGCATACTACTTGATCAATAAAACTCAGACCAAAGGCAGCCCCTAGCAGAAATATACACACTCTCGCCATGTCTCCCAATGCAGGCAGATATTCAGTGATTCTGGATCTCTCCATCAGCAAATCCTTTTTCCAGGACCAAAATCCAAACTTCATATAAAGTTCCAAATCAAACTCACCCTACATCTCTTGGCAGCCAGTTTCTGCAGGAACAGCCTCAAGATCCCTGTCATCATTGAGCACATTTATTATTCAACTTACATATCAGACATTTAGAGGTAAACATTAGTGTCACAATCTCAAGAAGCTGGAAACAAATATGACTTCAGAGATCAAACACTCAGTGGGACCAAATCCCCCTGTAAGAGCTCTGTGTCTTGGTAGATATCATCTCTTGTTTACTGTCTTTCAAAGAAGGGAGTTATTTAACAACAAGCAAAATGCATTAATATATGCCGCCTTACAGACACATCAACAAGAGACTCACTGTCTTGATACCTCATAGGAGTGTTAATGTGCCTCCTGTGCGTGGTGACCAAGCAAAGTGCATGCTCTTTAGACTAGGCTGATCTCCATATAAAGAGCAGGTATGAGCCTCCCCCACAAATGAAATGGTGAAGACAGTAACTGAAGTCCTGAGGGTAACATTGCTGAGTTCCTTATCAGGACTTGAGAAAACACAGCTTAAGATAGTCTCTAGGGAGTCCTAATACGATCTCCACCAAAAAAAAACTTATATCGGTTTGGAGTTTAATCAGTATCTTAGAAATTACATGCAAATTTACAAACTACTAAATTTATAATTAGTGCAAGTGTTATGAAATTATTTCTTCCCCTTGTAAGCTGCAAAACAAGCAATGATTTACAAACTGTACAATCAATATACCAGCATATGTAGGGATACTTCTGATTGTGCTTGCCCATGTGCCAAAAAAAGGACTTTTATCTTTACATTATAAAAATCTTAAATAGCAATAACACTTCATCCTCAGGCTCAGGGACAATAAGATGACAATCATGAGATGAGGTTAGAGAGAAATTGCTTACAGAAGCATTGTGATGAACAGATTTATTCTCCAGTAGTGCCTCTGGAATATATATCACAGAAATTATTGGTCTACATTATCAGTTCCAAACTTCCAACACAGTACTTACTAGTCCTTTAAACTATCTGGGACACAGATTAATCTGACCACAGTGACACATAACAATCACTGTGGTCACCAAAAAAGCAAAGACAAAGAAAACTAATAAGTTTTTTAAAAAGTTATCATTCCATAGGGACTGGATTGATACAATAGCAACATCTTAAATACACTGTCCATATGGAGTATTTTACCTGTGATTCTGGAGCATTCCTGTGTACCAATCTTCTAAAAGGAGACAAAACCACCTCCCCCTCTCCCCAAAACATGAAGATATTCTTAGTGATCAAATTCATTTAAAAAGCAGCCCATAATTAAGATTTTTTAAAAGTTAGATTTTGTGTTATTAAAGCATAATGGGGTCCCCTAGGTTCCAATTAAGAAACTGATTAAAAAATCTTTGAGCTTAAAAAGCTGCAGGTAGGGAGTTCTGCTCTCAGCTGCCTTGAATTAGCATATTGATGGCACCACAGCCCTAGCTGGAAGGAAAGGCAGAGACCCCGCAGACATTTTGCCAGGCCAGCACAGTGCTTTGTGAGCACTCCTGCCTCAGTCCAAGGAAAAAATTACTTACACAGCCAGGCCTGACCAGCAACCAAAAGGTTATAGTAAGAGAAATGTACTGGGAAAAGTATTTGCTGATCGTGGTACTTCAGGGAAAAGGTATTGTGACTGGAGCAACATGAAAAAGAATAAATTCTAAACAAAAAAAAAAATAAAAAAAAAAAACAACTATGAGGTTTCTGGCTTGGAATTGGAAGGACATTAGTCTATAAGGACCTTGAAAAAGGACCTTGATCCATAACAGAGCCACGGCTCCAGTTTCAGCATACAGCAAAGTTCTGGCACAAACCCAGAAATTTTCTTTAGAAAGGCTCTTGAAATCTGGGTTAACTTTTACCCTCTTGAAAATTTAAGACAATTAATCACACTTGTGTCAAACTGAAACCCACAAAAAGTGGGTTTATTAGGATATTTAATTTTTCGTTCAAAGCTCTTAAACATTAAGCTGATGCTGGTAGAGTGCTTCAACCTAGTTTCATCCTAGAAGTCATTCCCAGACCACTCAGGCACTTACTGAACCCTCCAAACCTTTGTGAGCACTGTGGAGCCATCGCTGGGAGCAGTAGGAATTTCCCACCACAGGTGCCCAGCCTGCTGCTCTGCCTGTCCCTTCCTGATCTAACCAAGTGTCCTCCAACCAGAAGCAAAGCAGAAAATTGCAAGGCACTGCACTAGCAGCTATTAAGGAAATTGCTTAAATAAGGTGCTCAGGAGACACAGTACAAAGTTCAGTCTCGGTGAGATAATGGAATAGAAAGCATGGGGAGGGAAGGTCTGAGAGTCTGTCAGAAGAGCACAGAACTGATAAACTGGTGAAACTTATCAAAGCTTGCCCACTGATGACTATTATATGAGAAGAGGATGAAAATGACTCATGCTTGGGTGGAAATGGGGTATTTTTTTATGTTAAAAACATCACTTTTGTATCAGCAGTTCATTTGGCAGGAGACACTGGAGGGTTTGCACATCATCAAGGATTACTGATAATCAAGGTGAGGGGAAAATAATTGGGATTATGGGTTTTTCAGTATCTTGCTTCATTGCTAATAAAAAAAAAAAAGCACTGAAGGACCACCTTGGCATTTTCTTTATCCTGGATAACATTGCAGTCTTTAGGCTCATGAACACAGCACATTGCAGAAACATGTGCCCAAATGCAGAGGGAATCTACCTTGGTTCTGGTTCAAGGACTCTGTTCTCTGTACCTTCTCAGGTTACAAAAGCTCACTTTCACCTGTACAATTTTCTTGCAAAGAAGTTTTTTGCAGGTTTTGAAATGGCTCTTCTCCCAAAAAGGACATGTGAAGTAAAGGAATAAAAATGCAAAGCCAAGATAGGCATGATTATAGCTCCCATGGCACCTGTAACTCAAATGTCTCCAGTACATGAAGTACTTTGCAATATTGAATTTGCTGCTACACTTAGGCCCTAACTGCAGTGTATATACAGTATGTTCTGTAAGCTTGTGGCTTGTAACAAGCTTGTGGCTTGTTAAATACTACGGGTCAGCTTTCCATCTCTTTCCTTTCTGTGAGTCTCTTGACCCTATTCTCATCTCCATCTCAACTTCTGTCACAGGCCCTAGACTAGATCTCCCTTTAATTCCTCCCCTGAGGAACTAAACAAAATCCACAGCTAAGGCAGTACTTCTCATCTGCTGCTTCTTTTGAGAAATGTTCTTCCCATTTCCCAGAGCAGGGTATGCCTGTGCTGAGAAATGACATTTTTTCTTTGTGAAACACTTGCAAAGCTGGTATATCTACTAAATACCACACTGCACATGTGGGCCAAAACAAAGCCTTTTTCTGGTGAATGCTGCTCATGAACCCTGAAGTTTGTAGATGCATGTTCAAAACTGTCCAGAGACTAGCTAAGTGTTCTGCATATCACTTTCTTTGGAAATGCCACCTAAAAATGTCTAGTGATGCCAACAGCTTTAATCCAGGCTCTGAAAGTCTCTGTATGTGTGAATTGCCTTTAATGCATGGAAGGGGAATGAGTGCATGAGCTCTTCTTTCACATCCTGTCATGCAAGGGCACCCAGACACCTCATGCCTTGTACCTTTGAGCATAAGATTAAAAAAAAAAAAAAAAAAAGACATCGTGTTGCCTGCTATGCTGCAGACATCAAAAGTAACACAAGAGACCCTTCACATAGCACTGAATAGTCAGGAAAAGCCCATTTGAGGAAAAGCAATTCTTTGTGAAAATTCCTGGAGTGTTGCTAACTTCTATAATTGGAGGTATGTTCTGAAGAAGATGCACAGAAACAAAACAGTCATCCTGGTCAGACAAAAGGTTACTCTAACTCAGTATTATGTCCCTGAGCATCCTGTAAATGCAAAGGAAAAAGTAAAAAACCAGGCAAGCACATAACAATACTTTTCTAAATACTCCCTCATGATTCAGATATTTGTAGCTTTGAAACTGTGCCTTTAAAATACGCAATCCATCCCTCAGGAGGAACTCAGGTCATGAAAGGAGAATCAAAAGAAAGCTAAGAGTGGATGTACAGATTGCTACAGCAACAGCAGCTGAACTCGAATCTACACACAGGAGAGTTTCTGTTTTGAGGCAGGAAGGGAGGAAATGCTCTGATGCTAACCTTGCAGGGACCCTCATGGTTAGGTAGGCCAGCAGCAGCTCTTGACTATTTCCTTTAGACTTATGAACTCACCTAAACTCATAAACTTTTTATTTTATAGATCAGCCACTAAAGTGAGGCAGCAAATAGTTTTTTCAAATGCAGTATATTCACCTATAGATTATTATTTTGAATAAAGTGCATTCGTGTCTTAAGTGTAGTTAAATGTAGACTAAGATTCTGCTGACTTCTTAGAATGCCAACTGCCACTGAAGCTGGTTAAAAACCAAGAAAAAAATTATTTCAGAAAACTGTATTACAATAGTTTTGCATTTATGATGCAAATCAAGTACTCATCCTAAAAATTTTAGTGAATATATATATATAATTGGGAAATAGCAAAACAAAATGATGACTTGACAGTCTTCGCTGTCAGTTCTTTTAATGTTCATAAATTACAAGAATTCAGGTACAGTAACAGTTTCCTTTAAGCTAATTATATGAAAAGTCAAGGAATACACACAATTATGCAGTTAAATGAGGATGTAAACCAATGTCCCTTTATTTTGGCAGTGTTGTGCAAGATCCAGAATGGAAAACACATACAAGTTAATCAGGAAGAAGCAGAAGAAGAAACCAGAGAGTTTATTCAATCAGCTCTATACAGTTGCTTAAAAACAGTTCTGCAAAACAATCCTGAGAATGAGTAGCTGATATTCTTCTATGTTGCATCCCTCAAATTTCTATTTCATTTATCATAAATAGACTGTAATATCTGGAGTGCAACATGGCATATCTAGTGGCAGCTGAGTTATCAAAGAATTAGGACTCCAGTTAATGATATTTATGGACACTGGAACAAGTGCTTTGCAGAAATCTTGTCTACTCTAACTCTGCTTTTATAGCAGTAAATAACATTACCACCATGGGATATTATTACTAATTTATCATCCTAAAGCTGGTAGTGCTTCTAAAATCACTTGAGGGGGCACACAGAAATCCACAACCCCTGTAGCACTGTGCCAAGACACTGACCCAAAGGGAGAATGTCCCACATCCTACTACACTCCAGTAATGCACCAGACACGCTACAGGCAGGCCTGCAAACCTAACAGGAAGTAAAATCAGTGTAATGTCCTCTTGATCTTCTATTCAAGGTAAAATGCTTGAAATTACTGGAAGCTGAAGAACTGTACTTACAGAATTTTCTTGGGTTGATTTCTAAAGAGCCTTACAGTATGACCTGTGAAATGCACTGAGGAGAGCTCCAGAAAAGGCAGTCACTCCCCCAAAAGAGAAAGCAGAGGAGGAACATGCAAGAATTGTGCAAGGTGTACTGAGGCCACTACAGCCCTTTCTTGGAGGTGTATGTGTATTGATTTAATATTGCAGTTTATTTCCATTGCATAAGCAGTGTTTATCTTGCAAGACTACTCTGGGAAGGAGCAAACAAATCTGGCTGCAGGCCTGTATTTTAACTAGGTTTCTTAAGGCTAAGTCCAGAGAAGCAGAGTCAGACTGTAAATAGGACTCAGCTAGAAAGCTCTGGTGTCCTCGTCCCAGTGAGGTTGTGCCCCCACTATACAGAAACACAGAAAGAGAAGCCAGAGAATTAATATCTCATTGTTCTATTTGTTTCTTCCTCACACCTGTCTTTTACCAGATCCATTACATACCGTGTCATACATTGTTATCTCAAAAACTATAAATTCTTGACACTGGGGAGTAGGAACTACATTTTGATTCTGTGTTTGCACCTAATACAATGGAGTAATTAGTACTCTACACTTTAAAACCATCTATTTGTTCCTCAGGCCACTGCTTCAAGCTGCTCTAACTTAATTTCTGCCAGCCAGTTCTGCTGAGGTCTGTAGTCTGCTTAATATGCATATTTGTTCTGAGCCAAATCACCTGATACGGGAAGGATCTCATCCCTGCCCAGATGCAATGAATTGTCTGTTACTGGCACATTATTCAAAATTTTGCAATGGCAGCACCCTGCAAGCAGCTTGTTTTATTAGTTCCCAATTTATATTAATTCCATATGCTGCTGTGTATTAATACCTCTTGCCTCTCTTGCCTTTAGAAATGCTCAGTATGATTTATCAGCAGCCTCTTTATACTGCCAGTATGTAATTGCACATGGGCTAATTGTTAAAGTTCTGAGGGAGCTATACTAAGGGATCAATCCTTTTATTGCTGCAGTAATGAGCTTTTAATGGCTGGCTGGCTAGACCTTCTGGCCTTCTCAGGGAGGCAAGCTTTAGCCACACTCTTTCTTTCTGCCCATTAATCATTGGCCTGCCATAACAGTATATCAAGGCAAACAGAACTGCACTATTGAAAACAGGGAGCAAAAACCAAGACTCACTGCATCTCATTATCTCCACTAATACATACATACAATAACACTGCAGATAATTTCCTTACATTGTTTGAAAAGAAGCCCTGGATGGCTCGTGGCCATGGTAAAGATACATCAGGCTTGCCATCTTTAGGTCAGTATTTCACATCCTGGCCCATGTAATAGTGACCTGTAGTCATTAACAACTGACATGTTTAAAACCTCACACTCTGGGGAAGCCACCTCACATCACTGACAGCTGTAACTCTCATAGCTGGTCACTGGAGAACAATAGCATTCCTGCCTTTTTACAAAAATCAGAAGAGGCCTTGGCTGTGTGTAAGCCCTGCTCAGCAATAACAAAATCATCTTTCTACTATCAACATTGTGTTCGGCATAAATCCAAAACACAGTGCCATACCAGCCACTGCAAAGAAAATTTACTCTACTTCAGCCAAAACTAGCACTGTACCTTGTCTGAGTTCCTGATAGCAGGACAGTGGAAGAGATACACATACTTCGAAGTGATAGATTTATGGATCCAGTAAAATGGAAAGTGATCAAGTAAGCTGCTTTCCTCTGGGCAGGGCAGCAGACATGCACTATTGACAAACCAACAGCCATGCTGCACAGTTGCACGTTGTGAACCAAGGAAAGTGTTCTGTATAGTCCAGCCAGGATGTTAACAGCATTTCTATGAGCCTGCTCCCTCACTTCTCCATCAACTGTGAGCTGAGGATTCTGTGATTCAGATCCTTTTTGGGCAACATACTTTTTATCCATTTGAAGGAACCACACACTATCTTGCAGGCAATAGCAGCACTGGATTGATGGGAGGTCACACACAATTCTTTTATGTTCTGTCATAAAAAACACAGGTCAGGCTAAATAACACTAGGCTTACTGCACATAGAGTAAATTATACCAACACGTCCTGTGTCACATATTATTTCTACCAAAGTGCAAAGATTTGGAAGACAGTAACTGATGAGTATAGTGTGTTTGAGCACTGGTGTTGAGGGAAAGAAACAGCAATCTGTCTGTTCAACGAGCAGAAGTAACATCTTATTTCCTTGCAGTTACTTCATCATCTAACACACAACACACATAACATAGAATCATAGAATGGTTTGGCATGGAAGGAGCCTTAAAGATCATCTGATTCCAACCCTCCTGCTGTAGGCAAAGACACCTTTCACTAGGCAGCTTGTTTAAAGACCCAATCAATGTGGCCTTAAACACTTCTGGGGATGAGGCATGCACTACTTCTCTGGGCAACCTGTGCCAGTGCCTCACCACACTCACAGTAAAGAATTTCTCCCTAATATCTAGTCTAAACCTTCTGTTTCGGTCTCAAGTCGTTCACCCTTGTCTTATACTATATGTCCTTGTAAAAATTCCCTCTCCAGCTTTCTTGTAAGCTCCCTTTAAGCACTAAAATGCTTCTCTTCAGCTGAAATGTAGCCATCCTTCAAACAGGAGGACACAAAAAAGATATTTACAGCCTATTTCTACAGAATAAAATCTCTTCTTTGAATGCAAAGACTATTCTAAATACTGCTGAGTAGGAAAGAATCTGGAAAAAATACAGTGATTTCCTCATTAGAAAAGTTACATTTAGAGAAGCTAAAACTGCAGTTATATTTCCTGTCTTATGTGCTCAAATTGACTTCTTAGTGCTACCTCTGCACATTTGCCCTTGCCTCTGTCACACACCCCTCATGCTCCTCATGCTCCTCCCCACCCCACAAATTCTAAACAGTAACAGCCAAGTAACTAGCACAGGAGAAGGCCGAGGGCACTTGTGAAAACCTTTTTGAGTATCCCATGCTGTATATCTCTGACTGCCCATGTAGTCTTACACAGATATTCTCATCCCAATCCCTGGCACTCCTCCTCAGACAGGAAAGGATGCAAGGAAATCTGCCTGAAGACACTCAAGAAAAGTAAAGGCAAGGTGTTGTCAGAGAGTGGAGGCACTGCAGTCCAGTCTGCTGGCTTCAGTGTCTCTATTTTGGATGCAAAAGTACAAAAGCAACCCTTTGCATCCTAAGAAGATACACGACCTTCATTATCTACCTCTTCGTGAAACAAAGACAGCAAAAAACAGTTCTGAAATGACACATTTACTTCTAGTTTGTTCATCCAGAGTTTCAGTTTCTTTGGTAATGGACAAAATATTTTTCTTTAGTTTTGGTATGTGAAGAAAAGGACATGATGGAGACAGAAAAGCAGGAAAATCTGATCTAAGCAGTATCTAATTTTGTTTTAATTTGTTGACCTGAGCAGCACTTCGGCCGTGTTAGCAGTTTGAACACCATACTCCTGGTGTTTAGTGGTAGTATGCTCTTTACCTATTGCAGCCATCTGCTGGCTTTGCTGACAAATGGCCACAGTGCCTGAATCAGACTCTGGACTGACTGCTCTTGTAATCAAGAGTCAATCTATCCAGACAGCCCATGGCCTGTGCATGCTTAGTCTAGGATGTCTGAGCACATGGGTGGAGCACACAGATGAGTTTCTACACCTATGCTACTTTTCCCAGTGGAAATATGGACAATACAAAGGACATGGAATCTGAAAAATATATCTTCGACTTTTACACAGATTATATGTTTGGGCTCTTATGCTTCCCTTGCACTTCTGGAATAAGACACACTCATGATCACCTCAACACTGAACCAGCTGTTCTCTGGTGTTTTTAAAAAGACACCCGGAAATTCAGAGGCTACACTGAGGGGCACAGAGGGTTGAATTCATAGTAATTTTTTCTTATTATCCAATCACAAAAGATAAAACTAAGGATATTTATTTTAACAAAAACACAAGACTTTGGCACTGTGGGAAATAAAATAGGCAAGCAATTTTTTTTGTTCTACTTTTTCCCCTTATCATTCAAATTAGAAGAACTGGCAAAATGCATTTTATTTCTTTTTGTAGTTTGAAGGATAAGTAGTAGGAAAATTCTTTTTTCAAGGACAAATCAATTGGATATTTTAAGAAAAATGCTGACATAAACATCTGAAAGATTACTTCATTAAAAAATCCTTCTGTTCTTATTTACATGTTTTCTTAAACTGCATGGAGTTTATCTCTTGATTTCCTATTTTCTATCACAGGATAAGCATAGAATCCACCATGCTCCACCACCCTGAGTAATGGGACAAACTGACAGTAAACCACTGCTAAGGAATCAGGTTTTAGAAATGAACGCAAAGTTAACTGAATCAGAATTATCCATGACCCAATTCTGTAACATATTCTACCCTTGTCGTTTGCTCCAGTGCAAAAAGTACAGAAAATGAAAACTACGCCAGATGGGAACTGATGTACAGTGTTTTGCATTATTATTGCTATCAACAGCATAACAAAGAATTGTGTTCCTACTTTCTAATTTGTTGGCATTTTCTGACCAGTTTGTCTGAAGCAAAGCAACTCAAAGAAAGGCAGCATCCAATCAAAGCCCTGTCATCTAGAGGGCAATCTGTCTTTGGCTGTCAGCCATAGAAATGCATGGCTGGAACATCTATTTAGTGAGTCAGCCACGGACCATTAAGGAGCCAGAGCCTGAAATAGGAAGAAGAGCCATGTAAGCCCCTGCCAGCCCTGAGCTATGGAGAGCAGAGCCAGTCTAAAGGCAATGAAATTCATTGTTAGTGGAAGCTGAGGGTTGAATAAACAAGTCCTGTTCCATCACACTTCGCTTCTTAAGCGTGCTACTTATTGTGTAGTAAATTGGAAGTCATCAGGATTAACAAGCTTTCTGAGGCAGACGATAGCATAGCTGGACACCAACTGTAAAATGCAGCAGTTTAGAAAGCAACATCTAAGCCCTTATCTGACCTAGTAAATTAAAGTCATACTTGCTTTCAGAGCACTCACTACTTGTCACTTTAGGACAACCATGCTCCCCACTCCAATTTCAAATACAAAGAGGTGTATCTTAAAACAATTAGCAATTAATAGAGTTAGCATGCAGTGTAGCAGTAGAAAAATTAGTGCCATCAAATATCTTGCAATATCCACTGCAATATCAAACAGAAATCTCACCTCCATATTACAACGCAGCACAGAAACTGAACTAGTATTGTTATTAACTTAAATAAAACCCAGTCTAGAGGATTTCAAATCTCCTTTGAAATTTAGTTTGTTAAACGCATCTCCCATTAAGCCACTTTCATTATTTAAACAATATCATGAAATAAAAATATTGTAATTAAACTTGTCGTCTAAGTGATTTATTTGTAAGTCACAAGGAAAATAGTCTCACATATCACTTCCAAGCACAGATGAAAATATCATTGCACAACTCAGCATGATCTGCACTCTCTACTTGAGAGGAGTTTGGTCCTCATATATAGGAGATACATTTCAAACTAGGAATAAGCATCATTATATGCAAGATGCTCTGTGTTAGCACTGATTCTTCTGTTGTGCAATAGGCAGAGTGAAACAGTACTCCTTGAAGAGAAGAACTTGGCACAGGTAGTACAAACTTGTCATCATCCTGAGCTCATGTAACTGGCTCATGTTACAGGTCAGAATGAAGATGTACTGGCAGTATTAGGCTCATAGACCTGAAGATGATTCACATGGAATAACTTTTCTCTTTTCTAATAGAGAAATCAAAGGAAAATAGTGGGCTGCAGGGTGCAGAAAAAACAGCAGTTTTCTTCTCACATAGTTAAGCTACTGAAGTCACTGTCACAGAACATGGTAGCTACTATGTATTTACAAGGACTTAGAAGGCAATTTATTGGACTAAACCCCAGAATAAATATCTACCATGATTTAATAAATACAAAGATACTACTTCCAGATTAGGAAGTTCTTGATCCAAATACTGTTGGATGCTGGAGAGTGCACTGAGGAGTTTTACTGCATCTGGGTTAACTCAGTTCTTATTGTCATTCCAGGCATCCAGATCTGGCTAGTACAGGCATTTTACATTCTTGTTCAAGCATCAAAGGGATAGACACCATGTAAAAACTCCAGTTTCTTTAAAAAAAATGCTGGGGCATTTATACTCACTAACGCTATGGGAGACAAAACTGTGTTTACTTCAACCTTTAAATTTCACTTCCGAATTAATTTTATTCTGTGTCTCATCTCATCTGCAAAGATAGCCACTGTTACTTACATATTATCATATTAATTGGTGTATAGCCTGTTGATGTATATCATAGCACTGAATCCAAGGCAAGTAATTGCAAAGTTCTTACAGTCTTTCCCACTGAGCGAAGTGGGTCAGTTTTCAGTTCTCCAACTTACTTTCAGGGTTTCTGCAGAATCAGACCAGATTAAATTGATTTCCACTTTGCTCACTTGCAAATAAATAATTAATAAGAAATAGAAATACAACTGCATTAAGAAAATCTGGTACTGAAATACATGGATGTACAACAAAAAGTAAATTCTGTGGCTAGAGAACACAGAGCCATTATGATAAATTAATTTACCTTTTAAGAAATCTTGTGAAATCTACTGTTTTAGATGGGTAACTGTATCACAGAGTGCTTGAAGAACAAACTTCCACTTATTTCCCTATGAGGCCTTCCCCTTTCATTTTAAAATGTGCAGCCCTGTTTCACCCTCTCTGATAGAAAAGCCTTTTGCTATAACCCTTTGGGGCAGTACCTATCATCTAAGGTCTGTTCCAGTCATGGACTCTTTTAAAGATAAACAGATAGAGCTTAGCAGGTCAGCAGAGTATGCTGGTGAGGAGTAGAAGCACCACTATCCATGTCAAAGAGCAACTTAAAACCAATCTTTGCTTAATCTACCAGAAATCTTCCGTGTTGGAGAAGGGACTACCAGTGCCACTATGAGGTTTGATCCTGCCTTAGCTCATTTATAAGGCACAGAATGATGCACAGAGAGACTAGAACTGTACATGCAGATTATCTTACTTGTCTCAGAAATACTGAATTTACTACAAAAATATAGGGAAGAGATAGAGAAACATAGTATCTGTGAACAGTATCAAGGGAGTCTCCACAGAAGATACAAACTACGTATATTTCTGAACATGAAATGCACTTTCTCTTTACACTTCATTCAGAAGGAAAAATCCATTTTAGCTGAATGGCTGGATTTTATATCTGGACTCTAGAAGAGCTCCTTAAAAAAGAAAATCATTAATCTGTTTTCAAACCAGTAGTAACAATTCTCTTAACGAGTGCTTGTCATAAGGAAAGGCAGACATAATGTGTTTTAAACTAAGGTATTTCTGTACCTTCTCCAGAGAGGCCCCTGTGCAACATCAGCAGCACATCAACTGCCTGAGGAAAGGTTTGCTGGTGACCTGCAGCAAGGGCACAGATAAATGGCAGATTTCAGAGCTCCCATCTTTGCTTTGCCTGTGCACTCCATCAAAGGCCTGCAGTGAGGAAGTGCTCACTTATAGTCTGTAAAGGCAACTGTCATTTTTCAGCCAAGACCTGACAGCACTCGACAGACCCGAAGGGTTTGCCCACTACACTGCAATGCACTCACGGGAAAGGGCTTTCAGGAACAAAAGGAGGCTGTAGCCACAGCTGACCATACCCCATGTGGGCTCATTCTGGGAGAGGCCTAGCTCTGTGTGCCACTGCTTGCATGGCCCACGGTGACAGACAGATGGACAGAGGGCATTTGACCTTAATAGATAATGCAGGTAAATAGAGAAAGGAAGTTGAAGCCTTGTTTCCACACATCCATAAATGTTCCCCTGGCCCAACGTTCACAGCTGGATCCGAGATGTTTAATGCGCTGCTTCAATACACACAGTTAGCACAGGGCAGCCTAATACCAGTGCTGCCTGAAAAAGAAGTACTAAATGGTTTGATTAACAACTTTTAACAATAACTCTTCTAATTTCCTCATTTCACTGGTGTTTATTTTATTCTATTCCTCCTTCCTTCTCTTGTCAGGCAAATATAAGTAGAAGAGTTCTAATTAGCTAAGGATACTGCTTTATAAAAACTTGGCTAATGACTTACTCTTGCTTATAAACCCCAGGGCATCAGCTTCTCATGCGTCAATGGCTTCCTGTGAAGTCTCATAATTTTGTCTGTAAACTTTGATTCATTCTAGAAAATTACCTCATCACTTCATATGAGAACTTTGATAAATACTTGAAAATTCATGACTGACTTATATAAATTAATGTATCAAAAGAAGGGCACTCAGCTGAAGACATCCATTCATTTGTTTATGGATTTGTATAGGTATTTTTTAAGAAAAGGCCACACAACTTTATCTCATGAAAAACTTTCCAGTTAAATGGATCTTTTTTTTGGCAGTTCAGCTGCCCTTAGGTCTCTTAGCTTTATAGCAGGCTTTTTCAAAACGAGTCAAAGAAATGCAATAAAACTCACTCTGCTAGTTGCTCTGTCAAAAGCATCATCAGCATGGTGTTATGGATCACAGAAGTTGGCCTGGCTTGAATTATTTCCTTTGGTTGTATTTTCCCACCATCTCCTCTTGTTTTATGACTTAAATCATTATTCCTAAGAGGTATTTTGCTATAATTGTCCTAAATGGTTCTACTTTAACTTTGCAGCTTACACTGGATCAAGAAAATCTTTGCCAACAGAGATAAGAAGGTGCTTTCGTAGGCAACAGCTTTGCCTGTGAAAGTTTCTCTGAAGTCGTGTGAAAGGGACTCAACCAAAATGATTAACGAATCTAAAATATTGGAAAATAGAATGTCTTTTTCAGAAGTAGATAACTCATACTTAACAAAGTAATTGCATATGATATGGCATACTTATCAGTGTGATCTGCTTGGTGGAATGTGGCAGGACTGAAGAAGCACTCATGACCTCAGAAAGATGCCAGAACATAAGTAAAAATCTTCAAGTGGTAAGAGCCATATCAAAACCAAATTGTTTGTATTTTCAGTCAGGCTGTGGTTGCCCTTGTGTCAAAGCCTGAAGAGGGAAAGGATTACTATCTGGGGTGTATAGCACCAGAAAACCATAAGGAAAGCTGTTGCTGCAGGCAGAAGATCAGGCAAAGACTTTCATAAGCTTTCAGTAATTCAGGAATTACATTAAGTGCCCTTGCCTCCAGAACCTGTGAATTATTTCACCTCTAAGACTATATTGAAACCCAGGCCAAAATCAGACCAAACAACAGCTTTCAGCTTATCTTTATGTTAAGGATGGGAAGCAGGAAATCTGGTTCAATGTGCTTTCTCCAGGGTGTAGTTTTTTAACCACTCTATCAGTGATCTTCACACTTACCACACTATAACACATATTTTTTTCCCCGTGATAACCATATGTAAAAGAATATAAGACTATTTTTTCCTCCTTTGTGAGGGGCTACAGCCTCACCAGTAACCAGTACAAAGTAACTGTCACCATGACAAGAACTACAGACACAAAACTTGAAATGTAAATTTTACCTGTAAATACGTTTTTATAAGATGTACTGGCAGCAGCAGATTGAGAAAATGGGGATGGTGCACTTTAACTCCAAAAAATGCTTACCACAGTTTCATTGTATGAGACAGTAACTGAAAGTCAGCTGAGCTTTAGGGACAGCACAAATGGGGAGTTTAAAGATGTAATATACACAACTGACATTTAAAAATATAAACACCCAACTCAGAGCAAAGGGAGCTAATTTAATAAAATAAAGGTTTGGCAGTGAATGTTTATTTGTCTTGGAGGACTTTATTTCTTTTTTTTAAAGAGCACCATTCATGTTGCTTATTTTCAGTCTTAGTTCATCCCTGATGGATCATTTTCTACTTATTACCCTTATTAAAAAATACTAGACTATTTCACAGCAGTAGTCCCAATCATTGTAGCAGTACAATGCTGTGTATTATGCTATTCATCTTAAAAATGCTCCATAAATATTGAAGACCAGACAACAACACTGAAATCTACCTTGAAGAAAGGCAGCCTGCAGTTATTTCAGCCAAAGAACTTAATTGTGTCTACCCAAACACTGTGGTTACCCATTTGCATCCTTCTTGTTGCTAAGGGTTCAATGTAAGCAGAAGTATGGTTTTACCCAAGTTTTGATTCCTTATTTGTCATCTATATGAGAGCTGAGGCCTCTTTAGAAATCTCAGCATGACAGTGAATACCACACCAATGAAAACTGGACTTCTACTTTCTAAGGTGTCCTTGAAAAATCCTCAACTGGAAGCCCATATACTAAAATGGTTTCTCTGAATTTGAACTGCACCACACCAAATTATGCTAAAAGCTTTAGATTATCACCATGAAAACACACGTCAACACACAGCCCTTAAAAAGTTTTTCCAAATAATTTTCTAAGATTTTCTAAGATCCATTTCACCTCTTTCAGAAGAGGAAACACAGAGAAAGGATAGGAAATTAACATCTTGTGGTCTGAGTGTTGTTTCTAACACTACTCTTTCATGCCAAAAGTGGTATTAAGAGGTTATTTCTCATGAAGACCATTTCCTGTAATATTCAATCTGCTTCAGCTTAGCTAGCAGCAGCTGCTTACCCAGGACTTTGGTGAGGGACAAGAGGGTTAGGAGGTTCTTTCTTTCTGCAGTAGGTTATAAGCACACAGTTTAAGGTGGACAGAAAAATGTTGATATTGCTCTAATATTACATTTGGTCTACATAAATACATTTTGTATCAAAGATGAAGATACCACATTTGCAATTCATCTGTCATGACAAGATATATAATCTTGTGTCATTTAGATCTCTACTGCACCTTCAAAAAAAGAATAGAAGAAAGATACAACTTCAGTAATACACTCTTTATTTTAGTGTGGAAGCACCTACAATTACATAGATGTTAAAAAATCACAGCTGACTGTTTAGTTGTACAGTACAGTTGAGCACAATATTAGCATTCATTTGAAGTTAATTATACGCTCTTTTAATAATGAACACTTTTGTATTTCACAGAACAGCTACCAGGAAAATGCTTTTATGACTATTAAAGCCATGTTAATGTCCAAGAGATACCAGGTAGGTATCTCTATGAAATGCATGCAACTATTCCCTCTCTCAGTTTCAAACACTGGAATAGGTTCTCATAATCACAAAATGTCAAGCAATAGTTTTCTGGAATTCAGACACAAGTAACACTACTGTTATGTCTTCTCTTCTGATGACTGAGAACTAAGAATGTCTCCACAACATTATTTCACTTTATAGACAGCCATAGCTTCAAGGTCTGGTGCATTCTACTCTTCACAAGCCTTGTGTTACATTAAGCAATACAAGTGCTAAACAATTAGATGCATAACCAGGAGAAACATTCTCTGAACACTCCCAGTAAATCAAGGCTTTCAATAATTACTGCCAAATATAAAGAGTACAGCTGCAAGATGGCTCAGCTACCTACTAGTTATTAGTAATTTTAGAAGAACTATTTGTGTGAAATTTGTCAAGACAGTTTTATTGATGGCTTGGCAAAAACAAACACTTAATGACTTCAGGAAAAACAAATTATAAAAACATTGCATCTACCATAATTTATCATCAGCGCGACCTCTCAGAAAAGTTAGCCAGACATCTAAAATTACTTCCCTTTATTGTGAAAGCTCTATTGTGAAATAATCTTCAAATTCATCTCCTTTCTCACCTATCAGCTTTGCTTGTATTCAGAATTTTTGATTCCTCCTCTTCCCACTCTATTCTTGTGAACTCAATAGCTTCTGTTCTCAACACTTGTGAGCACCTTTTTTCTAGAAGACTATGTCATTTAATTGTTTTAGTCGGGACATAAAAGCAAGAAGGACCCTTTCTTAAAGAGATTTGGAAACCTCAGCCCTCAGGTGAGCCTCTTGAGTCATTTGGAAAATAAGGCTTTTTGGTTCTTCTGGGAAAGGCAGAATCAGAGGACTGTATTTACAAGAGCTGTACTAAAAATCACTGGACAACATTAAATACTTTGGTGGGTTTTTTTCTGTTTGTGATCTGCAGCTCAAAACTGTAAGTGTACAGGAACATGTTTAAGTTATGGAAACTCCTGAGGGGATCCAGCAGAGAGTGCATCCCAGAGCTCAGGATCAGGTTACAGCATCCAGCTGGGAGACAGTCCAGTATCAACACTGTGTGAGAGAAAGTTCAGCAACTGAGAAGTTGAAGTGGAAGCAAAGTTGAAAGGCAAAGCAATAGCATTGTTAAGTGTCAAAAAAATTAGTCAAATACAGCCACAAAGGGTGTTTTACAGGAAGTACAGGGTTGCTCTCAGGGGTCTGGCTCCAGAAGAGAAGGAATGGGGTAAGAGCAGAGAAAACAAAACCCAAATGACTGCTCAAAGGAGCAAGGGTTAGAACTGGGAATCAGAGATGACTGTCCAGGTCACATGGAAACAATAAACAGTACAAAGCAACAGATGGGTTTATTCTTACACCTATTTAGAGGTAACAGATCACATAGCAGTTTTACAGACCAGTTCTCAAGTGGTTAGGATTGCTGAGCTCTCTGCTGCCCAAGCCAAAGCCTGGACAGTGACAGAACAGTTCAGTTGTCCAGCTGAAATCTAACAGACTAATAACAATCTTTAATAAAACCTATGGCTTTCAGAACTGCACAGCAAACACTAGTTCTTGTGACTCCATTTTTACCCAGTCATTACTGAAAACTTCCTCCACCTCCCAACAGAGGTTTAAGAGTCATGATACAGACCTGAATGTTGGAAAACTAATCGCTGTGGGATACAAAATTCAGTTAAGCATAACCAGTGCTTGGGACACCTCTAAGTATTATGTTTCTCATTTTGCAGCTCCAAACAAATGCAATGGACAATCTACTTGCAAATAAGATTTACTTATAAATTTCAAATTCTGTTGTATGGCATTTTTTGATTCAGTAATTCTGGGGGGTGGGGGGGAGGAGGGAGGTGGAAAGCCAGATTAAAATTTGTATAACAGCAGTTTTCTGACTTTGATTATAATGGACAAAATGAGATTTTAGGATGCTGCAACTGCCCTATGCATTTTCCATAGAGTATAAAGCGCTGGGAAGAACTGTGTTTGAAGGGCTAGGAGGAGATGTAGCTCTGTTGCCCAGATTTCAGTTAACTGTTTGTTCTGCCTAGACATCTCTGAGAGGTAGTACTATCTGTCCATAAGCTGCCTGCCCTCCATGGCCTCCCTGTGTGAAGCATGAGCTTGTCTATTGGGACTGCTATCACCACTGCCTCAAGGGAAATTATTCCATTTAGAATCTCTCATCCTCCCAGAAACAAATGCTACAAGCATGATCTGCATGTAGGTGTAGTTACACCTACACAGATACTAATCATAGATTAAACTAGACAGATGAATCATCAGAAGTCAGTACCCTCTATAAACACAGATTTAATGCATAGAGAGATGACTGGTAATTGTGGATAATCTCTGTCAGTTTGATACAATAGTATAAAGCTTTATTTTAGGCTCTAGCCAGGAGCACAGGATAACCTCAGACTTACCTAGCAACTTTTAGTGCAGAAAAAGGCAGGAAATCATAATACAACTGCTAGCTCATTACTACAGGACAGAAAGCAATCTCTATATCAGAGACTGACAAAGGATAAACTCTGAGTAAGGAGATCACAACACCCTCTGTAGGCACATCTGAGTTTGAGTAAAATAATTATTTTCAGCAGTGTTTTAAAATTGCATCTCCAACTTCAACTGAGTGCATCTTGATGTAACAGGAACACAGTTCAGAGCAACTGAAGCGACAAAGTGCTAAAGGATGTTTTACACAGCCCTCACATCGTGAGGAGGACTTGCTAAGAATTCTGCTGGAAGGACTCAAGAAAGATATGAGCAACTTTAATAACATCAGGGTAAATGAAAGAAAAATTAAAATAAAATAAAGAAGAAAAGAAACACCAATGTAAAAGAAATCTTTTCTGACTACAAAGACTGAAGAGATAAAAGGAACTTCATGTGTTTTCTACCTTCTTGTTTTTGGACTCAGATGCACTGGCACATCTCTGCAAATGTCAGTGAGTCAGAAAGAAAATCAAAAGGAACAGTTCTGATCTGGAGAGTGTGCTTTTGAAAGGGACACTTCTGCTATGAGTGTAATGTAGCACATCAGGCCACCTGGATAATGAAGGGCAGCAGATGAGAAGGAGGATGAATTATGTCAGCTCCTAAATGAAAAGGCTGATGGCAGAAATAGGTCTATTTTGCTGGAGCTTTCATTAGGAATCATTCGTGTAAAAGCATTTTGGGCCTCTACTTGGGAGCACTCTTTTCTGTACAGAATGGGTGCTGTTGGACATGAAATTTCAAGAAGGTAATCTCTGGCTTGGAGCCACAAATGGCCAAACTCTCACCTCAAAACATTTCCAGAAATCTTGCAAAACACTAAGCTAAACTCCATTTCTGTCTACATTTTCCTAGACCTCCACAGAATATTATGAAGTTAAAGGAAATTATCTAAGTACCGTGACTTATGAACTGGATCTAAAAATGTTGTTTTTTCTTTTAAGATTGTTAATTGATTCAAGACTTGCTTCTGATAGAGAGATTTTTGTTATACAATTTTAACAAGGAAGTGATATTCATATACAAATATAATGACAAACATGATTTTTCTAGTGACAGAAAAAGAAAATAAATCAGTAATAATTTAACAAAATTTTAAATACGCTTTTGAAGTTTTGTTGAAAAGCTTTAGACAGCAAGTTTCCAATAGAAGTTCATGAGAAATTATTCTAAGAATAAAGGCCTCAACAGAGCAAGTTGAAAATATCATAAAAAGGAATAGCCATGGTCTCTTTCATTTACCTTTTAGCAACACATTCCCTTGAAGTACTTACCAATACTGTGAAATAAAATCGGATGAATGTGTAATCAAGAACAACTTAGCTTGTGATAAATGAAGAATTCATACTGTAATGCCATTGCTGTTGTTTTTCTCATTGAATTTTGTGTTTCACTTCCATAAATATTCATGTACTCATATGAACATTCTGATTATTCAGTCCTGAAGGATTTGAAAATCATAATCTGATTTAATTTATAAATAATCAATGAAATTTAAATAGCTAAATAACAAATACAAACTATATTAAATATTTTTTACTAGAAATGTGTTTGGTGAATTTGGTTAACTAATTTAGAAACTGGACATTGCCATGTTTTTCATTAAATCAAGTAAGTTCTCCATTGGCTGATCATGATTTACAAGCACGTGGCAAACAGGACAAGAGAGAGGACCAGTCGAGTCAGGCACTGATCAAGCACCAGCATTACATTTTGACCAGTGCTTGGACTAGCTCTACTATTTGATTGTCTCTGAAAAATTCAGGTTTTTTTCTCTTGAATATTTGTATTTTTTGCTATTGAGTTTCACTCAGAACTACAAATGGAAATGTTGGGGAGAAAAGCATGCTTGAAAACAGAGCCATGAGTGATGCTGCTTCAAAGCTAACTAGGAATGAAAGAAAAATCAAGGGAAGTCTGTTCTAATGAGATTTCTCCTCCTAAGACTTTTGGATGCACTTGGGTGCACATTTGAACCCTTCAGGGTTTATCTATTGGGAGATGAATTGCTGGGCAATCCTCTTATGCTCACGGGCCCAAGTTATGACCTGGAACACCTTGTTGTGCTAGAAGTGATAAAGCAGTGAAACTGGATAGCTTTAGAGAATTAAAAGGTTGGAACTGAACCAGGAGGAGAAACACAAGATAATTAATTGGAGCCCATTAACTTTTTCAGGGTGCTTGGAATCATATCTCAAAAGCAAAGCATTTCCTTAAAAGCAAAAGTATTTCACATTATAAATGAAGGTGCAATCTGTGTTTATCTAGACACATCCACATCAATGCTGGCTTTCATCTGAGAATGCATAATTGAGATGGCAACAGAATGACAGAGAGTCCTTAATTTGAGTTGTCCAGGGCAGAGTGAACTGTTGGAAATACACAGTTTTGCAAAAAGAAAAATGCTTTGCTGGCTGACAGCTTTTAAGCACAGCTGCTTTCTGGAACTAGGGAATTGCACATTTTGCTGTAGCTTTGATATGTTGCCACTTTAGTCCTTTAAATCGCTGTCCAAGACAGTAAAGATTTGTGAATGAAATAGTCTAGGAATATAGTTCCAGAACACATTTTTCCTGTCATAGAAGAGGAATTAGGTACAACACAAGGGCAACCTGTTAACCAGGGTCCCTGGTAATATCAAGGATTCATGAGTCCCACAGATGGCTCAAAAGTCTGTCCTTCTTCTGACCCACATGCTCCAAATGAAAAGAACTGTGGGATACTGAAAATTATTATGGATAGCGATTTTGGGGACTAATGCATGTCGAGATGGAGAGAAATTTTGAAGGAATTTGGGCATACAAATTTGGTTTTTCAGGGTTACCAACACTCAAGCACAAATTTTTTCAACGAATAAGGGGTGCTAGGAATGAAGGAAATTTCTCCATCACCTTTATTCTTTTCTCTTCTAGGTAACAGTAGGAGATAGCCCACAGCAACAGACAAACACACAGCAGCACACCTGGAACATGGGGCTGATTTGCAGCTCCCATGAAGACAAGCACAGTTACTAAAGTCATTGAGAGAGAAGGGTCCTTCCTCTAAATTTTTCTTTAAAATTTTGCCAGTCATCTTACTTTTTAAAAAAAGTCATGTGGTTCAAATCAATGCAATTCTGGTTCTTATAATTCCAGATCCAGATGAAGTGGTTTTAAGAATTAATTCTATCACTGCCTCCTCATTGCAATGAATAGAGAGAAACAATTAAGGGCATAATCTGCTTCATTGCTTGCAAAGCTTAAGAGTTTTCTGCAAAGAAATTCAGGGTTGTGTTAAGCAAAAAGATTAAAGAGCCAGTCTGGCTTCTCTCTTCTGTGTATTTGCAACATTCTTCCTATGTACATATACTTCCTTTGCTTGCTCAAACAACCCTTTCCATTATTATCAACCTTGCCTTCCTGAGGAGCATCCTGTGTTTTTTGAGCCAAAGACAGTGTGCTTTGAAAGCAATCCTGCATTTCTAGAGTAGACAGGGATTGGTAGCATTTACATAGATTTGTTTGGACAAAGAATGTCATATGTTACTTCAAAGACAGGAGTATATTTTTTCTTCCAATGTTTTCCCCATATGTTGCTTGTCAGAAATTTTTAAGGTGTAGAGCATAAGCCAAGAGCAGCTTTTACTTGGTTTTCAGCAATGATTTCATATATTCATTAATTAGAAGTGGGAGAAGAAAATGCAAAATTAAAATAATCCAGACATAGTATTTGAATTTTTACATTCATTCTTGCAACTGTGGACAGGATTCAGAACAAGGATTCTGTGGGGATTTACTCACAGAAATAAGCCATAAAGGGATCAGAAAAAAAATACCTTCTTCCAAACTTTTAAACATTATGGGTGAGAGATTCTCTGAAACCTGTGTCAGAGTTTTAACAGACCATGCCAAGCAGAAAGGCTGTGCAGAGGATCAGTAGAAGGTCTAGGTCCTTAACTGGCTCAATGGATTTTTGCACAGAGATGAGCAAGGGGCAGAAGGATGCCAGACAGAGGCAGTAGCCAGGCAGCTGATGCAATTAGTCTGACAATACCAAACTCAACACCCAGTCAGACACAAACAGCTGTTGTATTTATCACATAGAACAAAGGCAACAAACAGCTGGAAAGAACCACAACTGGAAGGAATCACAAGTCCTGACGTAGGACATGAAACTGGATGGTGGTAAACATTAAGGAAGACATAAAAGCATAGTAAGCATGACTGGACATTGCACTGAACAAGGATAAGCTGGTCAGAAATTATGGAGATGACACTAAAGAAATAGAAAGTGATATGGAAAAAAATTCCAGTTCATGTCAAATCAGAGCCAGAAACATGCAAATCAATAATCATAAATGTGGTGGCTTTATTTACTAGAGGGGGGGAAAGTGATATTGGCAACTACAAGGCATGATGTCAATCAGGAAAAATATGAATTAATGAATATCATACATAAAATGTCATGATAGATAACATGATCATATTTACAAGGTAGGTGATTTTCTAGGGAAATTAGGTAAAATCTAATCCATCAGACTTAAGGAAATTGATCAACATGGTCTAAGATGAAAAATTATTATTTAAGGTGCAGAAAATACAGAAGAACTGTAAAATGGGATAATAGCTGTCTACTATGAGAGGAAGATTGCTGGTGATTACAGTTCTACAGGAGTCTAATATTTGAATTAAGAGGACATAAAGAGAAGAAAGTTATTTTCTAGTGCCAAAAATAGAAGAATTGTCAACATAAATGAAAGTTTGGGGGGTTTTAATAGGAAGATATAATACTGATAAGTTCCAGAAGTGTCAAAAAACAGTGTTTCATAGCACTGTGCTTCTAGGCCCTGTACCAGAATTACAATTTCTGCTATTAAGTGGAGAATCATATTTTTTAAACAAACAAAAGGAAAGCACAGCAGTTGTGGTGTGTTATCACTGCAAATATCAAGAAATGTGAGTCTGAGCATGATGAGCTCAATTCACAGTATGTACATGGTAAAATATTTCCAGTGAAACAAACGGGTATTGTACATTTACATCATAAAAGGCTATACCAGAAAAATGTGATTCTATTCAGTCTTGTTTGAGAAAGAAATTATTTACATTTGATCAAGGAGTGTTCCTGAAGGGAAAGGAGCAGTTGTTTTAGAGAATGGCAACAGTTTGTCCAAGAAAAGCGTGCATGGATGGAGGGTGTGACTGCTCTTGTAGAAACAGAGGAGAAAAACTAATTATTTAAGCTCAATAAAAAGGAAAACTAACAAATACATTTACAATCCAGGAACAAATAGAGGTATTCTAATCCCTAAAGCAGAGAATACCATAAAAATTGCCTAGTTTTATGACAGAGCTAATATATGAAAAATATTTTGTGAAGAACTTCAAAGATCCTTGCTTGGGTGTGCCACACTGCTCCCCCATGGCTCCAGTGTACGCCCTCCACAGTTTGCCAACAGACAACAGCTAGGTATGTGCTCTCTCACATGGAGCCTGGGTCTGTTCCAGTGGCTGCTCACCTCAGTTCTGTGATCAGCATTCTCTCATCATGCAAATAACCTTTTGTCAGTGCTCCCTTATATTATTTATATTTAGTTAATAACTAGCTGTTGTATAGAAATCAGTTTGTAAATAAAATTACAGTTGCATATAAGGATTTAGTATATCTTACTAGAGATATTCTTGAGCATAAGTAGGGAAAGGACTACACTGGAATGAGTGCTGTGCTCTTCCTTAGAGCCAACAGAATCCAACATGAGACAAATGTCTCCATCAAAAAGCAAAGAAACACAAAACATTCATATTTGGAAGAACACAAATCCATCTAATCTCAAAGAACAGCCTCTGACTTCTAACTGAAAGGCTGTTTCTGCAGCTGAGGGTCAAGGGCATGCAGCTGAGCAGCCTGGGTCCCTCCCACTGAAAGACTTAACACTATGCACTGCTCAGAGCACAGTGAAATTGAGACTGATGATTGTCTGCTAACTCCACTGACTCAGTGACAGCACACTTGAAATTTTTATTATCTGTTTCCTGGTACATTAACTGGGCTGACTTACACCCCAAACTGCCACAGCAGTAAGAAAAGTTCTCATGGCCATTATAAACAGTTGCACTGAATTCTTGCTCATTATTCCTTGTGAAAGAAAACCACTATGCCTGGATTATTGCAAATCTGTCTCCATTAAAGCCGTTCTGTGTAGTCACTGTCTGCAGCAGTGAATCTCCAAACAGCTCTATAAAAATCTCCATGGAAATAAGGCTCCTTAGCACTGGGAGAATGTGACCTGCAGAGAGCTCTGTCCCATATATCCTTTTTGCCATGTGAGTGTGGGATAAGTAACCTCAGGCAGCAGTGTGGAAGCTCTCTTCTCAGTAAGTGGTATTAAGCATTTTCACCTTAGCAGTGAGGCCTACAGTAAGCCAGTGTGATCAGGAGATGATGCATTGTTATCTGCTGGGAATAAACGGAGACTGCAAATCTCAAGAAAAAACCAAATTGATTAGATGCAGAAAGCATGAAAGTGCAGTCAGTATCACAAGCACCTCCAAGAGCTTCCTAAGGCAGGCTTAGTTTCTCACAGTAGCTGCTTTCTATGGATCCAGTATGACAGTCGAGTGTGCATGCTACTCTTCCACTGCACTGGGCTCTGACTCAGAGAGGTGACATGATGTCAACATAAATTTCTAGAAGCTGTGTTTCAGGCTTTGATCCCTGACATCCTGACCAGAAAAACTGGAAGCTTCACCTCTTCTTTTCCTCCCTGTGCAGCGTGGTTATCTTATTCACAATTACAGATCAAATTCAGAGGATACATATACTGAGCTGCACTGACTCTCATGCAGAAGTGATCAAAGAGTACAATGTGTCAACATTTTATCTGATGAGGATGTTGCATAGGAAAGAATTCGCAGCTGTTTTAAAGTCAAAAGTTCCACAAAGTAGGAAAACTTTTTTTAACTGTAATATAAACATACACCTTGTCTTCACTTTCTTTTTTCAATGAGATAAGAGAAAACCTATAATGAATTAAAAAATGTCATTTTCTTGCTAGAGACTTAAATCCTGAAAGGCACAATCATGACAGAGAGCCCAAAAAAAGGAGGCATTCCCCTCAAAAGAATCAAATGTCTTTAAAATCACCATTGCTTTGATAAGACTGGCTGGTAATGCAGTTGCAAGAGAAGCTGCCCTGCACCTTGCCCTTTTATCTTATTGCTGTATTATGCATATATTGATATCTGAGACTTTTCTTACAGTTTCCATTTCTAGAGACCTCAAATCTGTAAGGCTTTCTAGAGGATAAAAAACAGAGTGCAATTTTTCACATGATGATTTTTTCTGAGTACTCCTGCTAGGAAGAATATTCATTTGCTGTAGTAAATCAAGGGATCTTGGGGTTGGCATATCAGCCCAAAATTTCAGGATCTAGGCACCTCTTTCATTATCATTTCTTAGAAGTGTTATCTCCTTTCACCCACAGACATAACTCTATTTCCCCATTTCCTGCATCCAATCACAGTCAAGCTGTTGCACAGACAGGCTGTAATATCCACCTGACTGCTTCACAATGCTGTTAAAACTAGTATTCACCCTCTGTCTATTGTCATCTCTCAGGAAAAGCTTTTTGATACAAGTCAGCCCCCTCTTTCTGTTAGTAAGGAGGAAGAACCATATTCAGAGAGAGTTTCAGGTCACCATGGTACACAAATATCCATGTTTCCTTCAATTTATGATACTTTATTAAACCTATCTGATGAGTCCATATGATTAGGGCTCAAGAGCTACTAAAGGAGGTTATTTGTTAACCTGCTTGGGAATCATCCCGTTAAGAGGTATCTAGCTCAAATACAAATCATATTCCTGTTGAGTCATCTCTGAACTCTTTACAATATGACACCTGCACTGATGCACAAAACCAGTAGCATAGCTGACAGTTGTAATAGATCCCGTGCATGAGGAGTGGATGCAAATTCAACAGCTCTACCACTCAGTAGTTACATGCAGAATAACAGAGGACATGTCTAAGGACTCTTAGAGGGATCAGAGTAAAGCATGCAAGACAGGAGAATTCTCCATTTCTAAGTGGTGATCTCACAGCAGCTAGCTGGCTAATTAGCTAGTCAGATAACATGACATTCAGCTAACAACAAGACCACAAGGTAAGTAGCTACAATAGCTAGATTAGATTCCTTCTGTCAGAACAACACTCACAACTTCCCTGGATTGAGGGTACTTAGAACTGTGTGTAGGTGGCAATATATTCTGTCCCAAAATTTGCAAAATCAAGGCCCTGAAGTTGCTATAAATTCTTTGAAAAGTTACATTTTTTTATTGCCCTCTTACCTTCGAAGTGTCTTCATCTAGCACCATATGGAGTTGTGACTTACACTTGAAAGAACACACGTATTTTCATATTCTACATCTACAACATACAGCAAAAATGCTGCTTAATAATGCTACTAAACTCTGTAAAATTCTTACTTAGTTGAACAATTATTTTAATTAGACAGAAGGTTAATACAAATACCCTTTACTGGAAAATAAGCTGTGCTGACTTATTTGGTGGTTCCTGATTCCACAATTCCTATAACACACCATTTCTTCCCAATCAACATGCATTCCAACATAATTGAAGGGTGAAGAAATATGTGAAAATTATATTAATTGAAAAGCATTTTCAAAGGCAGTCAGTGCTAATGAGACCAGCTTGAAAAGTATAGCCAGCTATAAAAGTAAAATAGCAAGGTGCTTAACCCTTTACTAAGGATGGTAATTAGCAGGAAGGTTAGGCTAAGTATTAATTAGGTAGTATTTTTGTTTCACTGAGGTTAAATTTAACAAGACAATTAGTCTAGGCTAGGAAGGAACAGTTGCTAAATACCATCCACAGCAACAAGAAGAGGCAGATACAAAATACGCCACTTAGAAAACATAAAGGAAACAACTGTTACATGTGGAAACCTATGTTATGGGATACCTCTGGGTATTTCAAGGGTATATGAAGGATTGAAGAGGCTAAATCCTGGATCTTGTAATCTGAAGTTACCTTATAGTATCACAGAATTACAGAATGGGAAAGGCTGGAAAGGACCACTCTGTGCAGTCACTGGTCTTACCTCCCTGCTCAAACTGGGTCATCCTAAAGCACATGGCACAGAATTACATCCTGTTCTTGAAGAGATTCTCCAGTGAAGGAGGCTCCACAACCTCTCTGGACAATCTGTTCCAGTGCCCGTTCACCTGTGCAGTAAAGAAATTCTTCCTTTTGTTCACATGGAACTTCCTGTGCATCAGTTTCTGCTTATTACCTCATGTCCTATTGGTTGGCATCACTGAGAAGAGCCTGTATCCTTCCTCTTGATATCCTCCCATCTCAGTGACCTCTTTTCAAGGCTTAACAGGTCCAGCTCCCTCAGCCTTTCCTTGACAGAGATGCTCTAGTCCCTTAATCATCTTTGTTGCACTCCACTGGACTTGCACCAGGAGCTCCAAGTCTCTCTTGGACTGAGGAACCCAGAGCTGGACACAGCACTCCAGCTGTGGCCTCACCAGGGCTGAGTAGAGGGGCAGGATCACCTCCCTTGACCTGCTGGCAATGCTCTTCCTAATGCACGCCAGGACACCACTGGCCTTCCTGGCCACAAGGAAGGGCACACTGCTGGCTCATGGACAACTTGTCCACCAGGACCCCCAGGTCCTTCTCTACAGAGCTGCTTACAAGCAGGTCAGCCCCCAGCCTGCACTGGGGGCACATTATTCTCCAGGTGCAGGACCCTGCATTTGCCTTGTTGAATTTTAGGTGGAACAGGCTGCCCAAGGAGGTTGTAGAATCTGGCAGTCTGGAGACATTCAAAATCCACCTGGATGAGTTCCTGCATAACCTGTTCTAGATGACCCTGCCTATGGAGGGGGTTTGGATTAGGCGATCTCCAAACCAATTGGAGGTCCCTTCCAATCCTAACAGTTCTGTGATTCTCTCCCGATCTCTCCAATCTGCCAAGGTCCTTCTGCAGGGCTGCACAGAACTGTGGGGTATGGGATGCTCCTCCCAGCTTTTGACATCAGCAAAGTTACTGAGGAGGCATCTTCCCCTCGTCCAAGTCATTGATGAATAAGTTAAATAACACTGGCCTCAGTATTGGACTCTTTTCAAACTCCCAGCCTAAAATGTGTTTTCCATCAGGAGTACATAAATGCACTGTGTGGAGGCAATATATGAGGAATTATTCTTTTCATCCAATGCAACCAGTTCAAAACTTTCCCATAGCTTTCAAACAATTCCCACTGCACAGTACAGTCTGATGGAGGACATCACACACTTCCACCCTTGCTCTTATAGTGACCATTCAGCATCTTTATCTCTGCAGTTATTTCCTATTCATGAGAATGCTATTTTTCAAACTATCTGCATAATGTCTTGTCTCTTCAAAAGAGTAAAAGAAAATCCTCAGCAGACAAGGGAAATACTATCAAAATGAATCTTACAGATCATCTCCTTCTCTATTACTTTTGCTCCCCTCTCAAACTAGGTGGGGATGGATTTGAATTCTCTTTGTGGAGTGCTGAGGAGGAGGTTACATACATCATGCCCACAGCTTCTGCCAAAGCAACTGTGTGACTTTAGCTGGCTTTGAGTCTTAAATTTTGACACATTGTGTCATGCTCAGAGTCTCTGTTCTTACTGCATGATGAAGTACCATGGGTGCTAGGATTAGGATAAAAAGCATAAACTTCATTCTTCTCTCCCCTTCTCCTACAAGGATTTCTGTTCTTCTGTATGGGTGTGAGTCCACATGCATATGGATGTCTCTGGAATGAGGCTCCCCCCAAGTGTGCAAGTGCACACCAGTGAAAGTGGTGTTTAAAGTAACCTACAGGTTTGGGCCAGGGATTCTTCTTGCCACACCTTGTCTATTTCCTCAGCATTGAGCAGAGTTGTGACTCCTCTTTGCTCAGTACCTACGTTTCTATGCCATGAAGCACACACCAGAAACTGTCCTCCTTGGCATCCACTTTGGAATTAAGAGGATAATTAACAGGGAAAATGATGAAGAGAGAGTTTGTTTAGACATACCAACAATAGATTCTGGGGTACAAAGTAGCTTTTGGCTAAATTGTTCTTTGCCTGTCTCCTTTAGTTCCTTTGAGTCTCTACACTGAGCACCTTCATCTTCATACATTGATAGTTGCTCAGGAATCTTAATCATTTTCAAATACTAAATATTATTATTAAATAGTGTCCCACCTATACCGAAATAAAACTTCTCATTATAGTTCTTAAGACCAGAGTATTTGTAAACTTCAGGAATCAGTCACCTAGAGCTATTGGATCAACCTCTTCCATCAGCCCAACGACAACAGACTTGTCTCCAACATTTTTGAGTAGTTAAAACACTCCAGAAAGCCTTGTTTGCAACAGAGAATTTTGAACAAAGAATAATGCCATATGCATGGGCCTACTGAAGTACTGCCAGATACTTCTCAGTCGGGTCTGTGAAAATCCTCCCCATTTTTCTAATCCAGAAAATTATACATTTCATGATACAAAGGGATTACTGAAACCTATAAACATTGAGAAATTGGTTATCTTTGCCAGTTCTCACACAAGACTCTATTAATGCATGTTAATGTGGTAATAAACCATTTGTTAACAGCAGTAATTGACCATTTGTGAGAAAATATGCTGTATTTAATGAATAATGTCAGAAAGACAGAGTGGACAGAAACCTGCTGGCATTGCTATTCATATTTTTGATGTCTGTGGCAGTGAATATTGATTGGTAAATGGTTGTTTCTAATGGCAATTTGCTGTCAGAGCCCATTACCCCATGAAACAGCAGAACTGCACTCTGTGATAAAGTACATAAAAACAGGAGCTCAAAGTAAACTCAGAAGTTCTCTATAGCAACCTGTTGCCCCCTCAAGGCTAGAATTTCATATATTGTCTCCCCTGCCAAGGAGATTCACTGGTCTAACAGAAGAGCTAGCTTTTCCTAACAGTCCAGCAATTCCTCTGTATTAAGAAAGACTAGAAACAAGGCCTTTGGGGCTCTGTGCTCTCTTTTCTTGAGTCTCTGAAAGTGCTAAAACATAACGTGGAGAGGAAGGAGGAAGAGAGACAAGTATTTCTCTTAAAAACTCCCCAATAATTGTCCTATCTCCAAAAGATAAAATTTCCTGTCAAGCTTGTACCCAAAACCTAACAAAATGTGCTTCAAAAGATTTTCATTACTTTTATTCTCCCTCCCCTTTTCACATTTTTCCTGCAATTGAATGCAACATACTAAATAGCAGACTTCCTTTCATTGCTTTCTTATCACTTTTTTCTACTCCTATCTGACAGTACAGCTTTTTGGAGGTAGAAGTCTTGAAATGCCATTGAGAAAGAAGAAAGTATAAACAAAATACCAACCCCTCCAGTGGTTCGCTTCCACTAACAAAAAGCAAAGACAATAGAGAGAAAGATTAAAAAAATGTTATGCTACTAATTCAACATCTCTAGTTGTAAAAACTAAATAGAACTTTTAAGTTGGAGGAAAGTTTTGCAAGTACATTTTAAAAACTGGCATCAACTTTTGATCTTACAAAGACAGTAGTGGCTCTAGAAACAGTTGAAACCAAGGTAGGGCTATGAAAGCGTGTCAGTAGGTAGCACTCAAGCAGTAGCAAATCTAGCTAAGGACTCTCAGCTTGTCAATTTTGCAATATTTTATAGAAACAAATTCATCTTTTCAGATATTATTAATGAAACAAGATTATCACAACCCATCATTACAGAAGGAATTAAATACTTTATGTCAAGGAATGAAATATCATCATTCCACACTTTTACTGAAAATTGATAATAAAAATCAGTTTCAGCTTCGAATTGCCTCCTTTTTTGCAACAATTCTAGAAACAAAATTCATGTCTCATGGGATTCATTGCATTCCAAGAAAGAATTGAGGGTTTCTTTTAGAGTATGGTTATCAAGGAATGTTACATGGTATACAATGGAAATATGGCTCCAAATTAAGACAGTTTAATTCAAGTAAAAAACTACTCAGCATAATTACACCCTAAATTAAACAAACCTATATTCCCCAGTTTAACTCTAAAAAGTACCAGTTTTAAAATACTTGATTCTGGAGGCATTGCTAATAAATCTTAATATTTCCCAAGGAATAATGAATGGCTTGTAATTTAATTTTTATTGAGCTATTACCAAGTCCTATTCTAATTAAATTAAGACATCAATACCAATTCCTCTAAGTCAAGATCTCAAAATATAAATAATATATTAAAATAAGTATATAAATACCATTGTGTTGCCCTGAAAAAAGACAAGCCAAGAACACAGAGCAAGAACTAAGCCATTTAGAACTAGAGGGAACTTCTGTATGCCTGTCTGTCTCATGTAGATCCATTCAATATTTTATAATGCCTGCTGTATTTTGCATGTATTTCACACCAACAAACGTCCTCTTCATGTAAGTGTTAAGGGTAGACAGCTAAGGTGCCTTCTTTGACCAAAGGACTTGTGAAAGAACCTTTTCCCTGGGGATGAGCTGAAATAAAAGATACAAAGAGATGAGAGAGGACCACCAGACAAAAGAGCTGCCTCCAGGGGCTCCTCTCCCCATGCTGACAGACCTTGTTCCTGCTGCACCAGGAAAAGACGAATCTCCAACTGCCTGCACTGGGAAAGTGACAGACAGCAGGATCTTAGGAGCATGAATGTCACCTTTTAGGTGTGGGCACGGCAAAGTTTAATGGATGGATCACATCAAAAACAAATGGAGGGAAAGACTTGTGAATCCTCCTCTGATTTATCTGCAAGATATTAATATGTTTTTTTCCTTTATTAGAATAATCTCTAAGGACTGGAATCAAGCTGGAGATCCACTCTGTTAATTATTTATATGGAGAGAATCCTGGAATATTTTACAATTTAAGAACACAAGGTTGGAAAAAGCAAGAAAAAAGTGGTTTCGTCACATTTTGGATGTCAGTTAATGCCAGAAGATTCCCAGCAGTAGCTCTGGTATTTGCTCATCCACCTCCCAACAGACAAATTGGGCATACTTAATTGTATAAATGGAATGTGAAGGGCAAGGAGTCTGAAGAAATCATCCAAGCTCACATGAGAAGCTGCAGAAATAACAGAAAGTAAATCCCACTGTAATAACACTAATTCCTTGGGGTTTCAGAAATACCTCTCTCTCAGGAACAGTTTGGCTTCCCTGTTTATTAGGGTGTGCCAGTGAGACCAAAATACTGAATCTGAATATCTGGTCAGATATACTAAAGATTAGGAATCCCAATGAGAGATGATGCTGTGTATTCAAGTAACAGGAGATGCTAAAACATTCTGTCCTGAAATGAGGCAACAAACATAACAAAATAATGAACAAAAAAGAAAACACACTAAGACCATTTGAAGGAATATTTTTCTCTAACTACTGGCCATTCTTGGTACATAAAAAGCCAAAAACAATGGTGTCAGTGCATGAATACGTGAATGTGAAAGCTAACTGCAGCAAAGGAGAGAGGAGAGTCCCTGCTCACTGTTCAATGTGTCACTGCTCTGTAAATATAGCGTGCCACATTCATGTTTAATGTTAGGGTAGAAGTGGAGTGCCCTGCTTTAGAAATATCTGGTGGGTTAAGCCTGTTTTTTACCTTTTAGATATATATTTTTTTGGCTTTGGATTTTTGAAGTAAGTTCCAAGAGCTTCAGCAATATTCTATGTTTGAACTGTACTTTGCTTTGGTCTGAATGCCAGCACATTTCTTGGCATTAATTCTGCCTGTTTATTCTATGTACATTTGTTCATTCAGTTGGCTTGGTATGTTACAAGGTTGTTGGCAGTTGGGGCTTTTTTTAGTATTATTAGGGTTTTTATTTTTACAAGTCTCACTTAGCAAAACTTTCACCCTTATATAAAAATGCACAGAGCAATATTTACCAATTAATACAGGCTCTAGAAGTGACCATGCTGACACCATGAGCTAAGTTTAATGAAGGAAATGTAATCTTTTAGTGCTGAACTTTCTATCACATTATGTCTTCTAAAAGAAGAATAATGTTTCTGGCCCTTTCCAAAGTCATGTCCTCTGATTACAGGATGAACACACATAAAGCATATTCACACACATGCACATGACTGAAAAAATGTCAGCTTTAAAAACTGCACGTCAGCTTTAAAAAAAAAAAAAAATCATCTTTGTATCCAAACACCAGGTACTCCCTCAAGAAATAAGAACCAACCCAAGATGCCAGTAAAATCAAAAGCAGATATCAGAGCAACAGCTGTTCACAAAAGGCAGTCCCATGACAGCTTCCCAGACTGCACAACTTCACAGGCACATAAGACACCTTCCTCAGCAGCTGCAGAGTAAGAATCCACAGTCACTACAAAAAACCCCACCCCAAACATGCTGGTTGGTATGACTCTGTGGATGTTTATATCTACTTTTCTCCTGGCTTGTCCCTTCACGCCCCGGGTGCTGCATCTGAAATAAATCTGTCTGTGGTGTAGTGGGGAGCCCAAAGCACCACGCAGGAGAAGAGAGTGCACTTTGCCAAGGGACACCAAGCAGAAAATACTCACCCATAGCTGCTGGCATGCAGCATCACAGCTCTCTTCCCTTCCCACAACCCTGTACAGGTTGCTGAGGTAGCCAGGCAACAGAGCATAGAACCATCCATTTGTTATACAGTGTCAAAGATGAGGAAGAAGAAAGGCCATGGGAGCTATGCAGCAAATGTAAAGCTCACACTGAGTGTATAAGCTGGCTAAGCTAGACCTAAGAAGTGTGGGGAAAGGCCAGCTGAAAGGTATTCTAAACCCTAAAGACACAGGAAAGGTGTAAGGGAACGTATTGCAGACAACTCATCCCAAAAGCCCTGTTGAGGGGGCGGGGGGGAAGAGCTTTTAAAACATTCTAAAGGGTATTTAGGAAGAAACTAACATTTTTAATAGTTCTTGTAAAAAGGGAATAAAAATCAAGTGGTCAGCCTTCTTTTAAATTATGAGGAAGGAACTGTAACCATGGGTGGTACTGTTCAAGTTTCTCTGACACTGCAGAACACTCAGGTATGGGAAGCACATTGGTGTTACAGCTTTTGGTCCCCTCTGGATGTAGAGCTTATGTTGACTGCTGTGAGGTGTGTGGGCTTGAGGCAGGTTTGCTCCCTAGACCTTTATAGACTACATGTCTCTTACAGAGTTGTGTGAGAACTGGGTGAATTCACTGACCCTAGTGACACACTCCCATTCTATGAATCTGTTTCTTTCTGCAGGGTTGATGAAGATCAAATTCAACATTTACAATGATTACATAGAGAATAATTGCATAAAAGGTAGAACAAGATCTATCATGTCTGGCTATCACATTAAACATGCTTCTGCTATTTTACCCACATACAAGAAGCATAACTTTTTTTGTATTTCTAGTTATTCTGAACGTTTCCTAATAAAGGTCAGGGTTAATATAAAGCAGGCATGCAATACATCCTGAGGCTTCTGTGGCTGGGTTTTGAGGTGTTTTTTAATATTAGAATGCTCTATTTATCATACTTCAGTATCTCATAAATAATTGTATACATTGCATTGTAAACCCTTAAGGGAAATTCATCTATTATAAAGAAACTATAAAAAAATCATGTTTGGAAAACCAACCCATCCATACACACTTCTTTCCTCATAAAAACCTCCCAGATATTTTCTAATCTATTTTAATTATAAACTTCTATTCAGGAAACAAATGGTTTGTACATTATACAATATAAAGAAAATAGCCACCCACAGAAATCTCTCTTCCCTGTAGACTGAGAGATTTTGAAATACTTGCCAGCAGGTTAAAAAATGTTGCTTATAAAGTCAATTACAAGTAGTGCCACAAATAATCATTTCAGTCCAGTCTCCTATACCATAAACATTTTTTGCCAGGACAATAGTGCTTAAAACAAATACTCCTGTGTGCTCTCTTTACTTTGCACCCTCACTCCTGCAAAATTTCACTTGCAGTACTCTCAATGTGTTCAGCTCGTACAAAAAAAAAAAAAAAAAAGGAAAGAAAGATAAGCATTTCCATGGAGGATCCATCTGTCAGATTATGCTTCTTGCTTCTCTTCAGTAATTTGTACTGTCACCATCATTTGAGATGGCACCTGGACAATTATCCAGGTCCCTGAGTGGTGCTTCTATTTAACTGTAGCAGGAAACATGGACAGAAACAAATTTCAGGTCTTCACACGGGCAAACACTGGAGCTGTGTTTCCCACAGGGAATGTTTCTCCCCAGCTCTGCTCTGTGGCAGCTCACAGCCCCTGCCCACAACAAGGTGCAGCTGCACACCCAGGCACTGCCTGCCAAACTCAGCCCCTGCATCAGCTCCTTCTGCTTTGTCCTTTCCACCAAGTAAATTCCAGTTCCAAACAGATGGACATATAACACAAGAAAGCAAACTACTGTAAAGCAATCTAAGGATGGTGATCCATTAACATGACCATCCCTTTCAAACATGCCCTTCGTGATTTCCCTGCTACAGAACAGCACAAGTTCTAATTACAAGCTACATTTAACCTTTATGAGCCAAGCTTATACCATTATGTCAGCTTGCTAAACAAAGGAAGAGCAATTTTGCATCTGAAGAAACTGAAGCACTGAAAAGCAATGCAATCCATCACAAAGCAAGATCCTGTTGGAAAGACTAGATTCTTCCTTGTTTTTTCACTGTCCCCTCCTGCACTGCTACATGTAACACCGAACAAGAAAACTAACATGAGTGCAAGAGCAGGGAAAATTTACTTACTTCAGCCATGTCTCTAAAACACGAGAAATGGGAAAGTTGTATATTAAGCAATCTGAAAACCTGCATCTGAGAAAATTAACTTCATGTATCAAGCATCATAAATCAAAATGCTCCCATACACAGAATTTTTCTATTCAAACTCACTGATTTATTGTTATAAAGCTAGACATAATTAATATAATTAATTCACCTTTTATTGTGCTGTAAGTCCAGAAGGACTAAACTTGGATTTGGAAGTGGAAGAAAACAATTGTTTAAAAGTTATATTTTTCTGCCTGTTGTGAGTTTTGGACACCTCCTACTTTGCACAAATCTTGAGATAGATTCACAAGTTCAAAAGATAACTTTCCATGAATGTATAAGTGAAGGAAACCCTGTAACAACCCACCTCACTGCATCCCCTTTTCACACAGGATAGATATTAAAATTAGTTCGCTCTTTGCCACACTGTAAGGTCAGGGGCCATCTCCTTTGAAAAACTTATTTAGTAAGCACTCCTGCTCTTAAAGTTGCTCCTCTAACCTCCTGCTTACAAAATCAAAAATCTACATGAACAGCATGGATCTAAAAGCATTTTCTTCATTACTGGTTAATCATTCATGCTTCATATGACTCTAGCATTTATTATTTTGTTTATGTGCAAATGCTTTGTAATGTAGAGACAGGTAGGTCTGTCTTATCAGCTGACACTATCTCAAGGTGACACTACCCACAGGTCCTTGTAGTATTTAACTACATTATCCTGCTGAAAGCCTTTGGGGGCTCTGATTCATGGGGCAGAGGAGCAAACGGAATTATATGGAGAGATCCTCAAATGTATCAGATAAGGAGTGCTAGTGCAGTAAATCCCTCCTTCATGGCATGGTACAGCTGCATCTGCCAAACCTCACACCACGTCAAATCAGAGCCACACGTACCTCAGAGGGCGACAGCCTAAGTTATCAGAGGGACTCTGGGCAGCATTATAGTCCATGGAAAGGATAACTTGGTGCAGACCACTACTTCTGACAAGCCTCACTACCATGAGCATCATAATTTTCCCCAGAGATAGAGATACTGTTTTCAAAACCAGCAGAATATAGCTGAATTTGCTAAGCCACATGCTAGATTTTTAATGGTAAGAGCAGATTTTTAGACATGACATATGAAAGGGGCGTTTATGATCACTCATTAAAGAAAAAATGTAACACCTCAGGAATACATGTGAATATATTCTCCAGCTCATCCACAACCAGCAGTTCCATTTTATTGAAGAATACAGATCGTCTAAGGCCGTTAGTAAATGACTAATTTCTTTGATCTGTTATTTTGATTCTGCAACAAAGAGTTTCTGAGCAGCATAAAAATTTAGTTCACCCATAATACAGTATGTCAGACATATTGCTCTCTTGAATGTTTGCCATCTCCCAGCTCTGTATAAGATATGCAGTACCATCTACTTTTTTTATCTGAGCAATCACATATGGATCCTGATCTCTCTGCACAGTACAGAACAGGCAGTGAGAAACTGCAGGTTCCAAGGAATTAATGCAATAAGCCTCACATTCTACCTTTTTTAGTCTTAGCTAAGTCTATTGTACAGTCATAAATTGAAGCCAATACATTTTATTTAGGTTTTATCTTTATTTGAACGCAGTCCAAACCTCTTCTATCTTCTACAAAATGCTTCTATGTTAGTAGGTATGACACCTCATCCATACATCAGAACTAACATGTACTGCACTATATATTGAACCCATAAAGCATACAGCTGACAAGTACTGACATTAAATATCAGCAGAATTGCAGGAGACATGAGGCCTGGACCATAGTGGCAACGATTTCTAATAGCAGAAACCTTCTTAGCATCGTGCCTCATTACTTTAATACTTTGTGTGAAGTATTATATCCATTATAGGTAGAGGATGACATCTTTCATTAACAGCTCTAAGACAAAAAGCGCTTAACTTCTCATTACTCTGAAGAGAGTCATATTCCAGCACTAAACTTAAGAGCCACTCACAAAGCATTCAGCACCTCGTGCTCTCTTGTAGACACTTGCATTGAATTTAGTCCTCACTTCTGCTTACAGCAAGGATGATGCATTAGACACTTTCACTATTATAAACTGTCACGGCAGAAATGTCATTCATTTACTGGAGGATAAAAACATTTTGCCACCCCTCCTTACTATGCATTACTCTGTCCCATTCTTGTTCTTTTGTTCCTTGAGCTGACTTAGGGAACCTATAAAGTCTTTCATTGAAATGCTTGGGGTTTTTTGCATGAAAGATATCCTTTTCCAGACAGAAAATTTTCAAGAAAATACATGAATGCTTCTTAAGGAAATGAAAAATCAAACTTTTGGAGACTTGTGCTTACTTTATGGCAAGCTACATGCTAAAGCAGATGATCAAACAAAAATTCATGTTTTCTTGTTTCACAGGGTAGCTATTCTAAAACTGGAGACAGTTTGGAATAAGGTAACCCTGAGAGAAAAATGTAAAAAAAACCAAACAAACAAAAAAAAAAAAAACCAGAAAAAACTTATTTTACTGCACTTATTGGCAAGAAGAAAAGAATTGGCAGATAAGAAGGATGAAAATTCCTTTTCTCTCCTACAAAACATTATGCTTTAAAATGCATGTATACCAGTTGTTTCATTTTCTAATCTTGTTCTATTTTTTAACAACATCCTGAAGATTTGATTCCTGTACCCTTTACTTGCATTGTGAAGCATTTTACTTTGTGATTACTTCCACTCAAATACAGAGAAACTATTTTAAAAATGATTGCTAGCCTGATTATAGATGACAAAACTCAATCTGTATCTTGCCAAGGTCATCAGAGAGGGAAAAAAAGTGACTTGGAAAATCTGTCTTTTTTTACCTTTGAGAAGCATAGAATCAATAAGGGAAAGATAACAAAATATCTGGTTCTTGGTACAAACTAGAACAATCTAGATGAGTGACCTGCATCTTGCAGCTGTCCTCAGGCAGCTGTACATGACTTCTCATTTTAGAGTATCTCTTTCCCTGTCCCACTGCATTACATGGCTATGGGTTGGTAACAGGTTTGGATGACACCTTCCACATAGAGACTGTCAGAGTTGTGACTCTAACCTGATGAACTCAATGCAGTGCAGCCATTCTTTTTAGTAACTCCATGTTCATTGCACCAAATGCTCCCCTTCTACCCTTGTATCACCATCCAAACTACCTCAACACTTGAGGCAACTTCAGGCCATTTCCACAGGCTCTTCAGCTTTTGTCCGCATAATATGAAAAATCTTCAATACAAGAGAAAACTAAAATTTACAGTCCTAATAAAAGTTTATTTCCTTATCAGCAGCAATAGCTACTATATTTTCAGCTGTCCAGTAAGTTACAGACTTCCTTACTCATTAACTCAAGAAATAGACCTGCTCCTTTGAGCTCAGGCATAGTAAATCAAACTATAGAGCTTCTCATCACTTCTAAGCTATGTAACCTAAATTCTCTCTTCAGTTAAAGCAGCTTCCTTATTATCTGCGCCTGAAATTTTTTTGCACCTCGGTTCTTATCTTCTTTGTTCCTTTCCCATCAATTCAGACAGCAATCTGCTTTCTAAACTACCTCCTACTTTTCTAGACATCATATTCACTGTGCAGGTATGCTCTGATGACAGAGGCTGAAAACACGATGTATACCAGTATCATCAAAATACTTTGTATTCTTTGAAGTCTCCTTTTTTAGCCAAGCATGACCTGAAATGGGAAATATGGAATTTTAGTATTTCAGTCATCTAGACAGATAAAAAAGCCTTGAAAGACTCTAAAGAAGGGCAGGGAAAGGAAAAATAGGAACACTGCCTTGGAGTTGAGGGGAGAACAATTCAACCGTATTTACTCTATTGGATGTACTGTTTTTCCAGAAACTGTACATGAATGACTGAAAAATGTCAGAAGGAATATAATATCACAAGTTACAAACAGCAAAGCTTGAATAATGATAAAGAATTTTTTCTTAATATTATATATATTTAACTTTCTTTATAAACATTAAAGAAAATTGAGATAGCAATAAGGTGTCAGGTAAAATAAGAGTTGGCTAACAAGCAATAGGAAAGAGCTCTCGAGCACAATATTCAGTTCCCCTTATCAGCATGTTGAAGGGATATGAAAGCTCCCCATTTTACTCCATTGCTATCTATCTACTTTTATCACCCTGCCAAAGCCAGAAATTACAGCTATTGGTTTCTCTCTTTTTCCTGTCCTTGTAGGAGAAATATGACTTATGAAGGGTTTCTCTGGTTGGTTTGTGTTTTATTTTTGAAAGAAAACTTCTCATTCTTCCCTCCCATTTCTTTCTCTCTATATTCCAAAGAGACTAGAACTAAAACCAAGAAGAGACACTGACAGGCCTAGCCTTTCTAAGGTCAACCACCATAGTAAAAGAACAGCCTTGATGGTTTTCTTACTCTGCTTGAAAAAGGGCACAGACGAAGCTCACATGCTCTTTGCAGAGACATTGTACATAACTGAATCCCCACAGCCACACCAGACAAAATTCATTTTACAGCAGGAATCACATCATCAGCCTAAGGAAAATGGGATCATTTGGGAAATAAACCTAAACCTCTGGATCACAACAAACAAATGTGCTTACCATGTAGTTCCAATCTCACCACCCAAATACAGCTGTTACATACTCTTTAAGTACTAATGAGAACTCCTGGTCCCATGGAAGAAGCTGTTCAACCTGCTCATGGCACATCTAAGGAACATAGCATTTACAAATATTCACTCTCTCTGCTTAGTAGAAACATCCACAGACAAAGAAAGGCTGGCTGTTGCACATAATCAGAATTCATTTTGGTAGGATTTCTCTTTCCTACTTTCCTAGTTTGATTAACATATCTTGATTTCCAACTATTTTTAACAAGCCGTTTTTATTCAATCAAAGGGCAAATGCTTTTTCAAGAATGTCATTCATCTAAATTATCCATCATTTTATAGTTTCCTGACAAGCCTTGAGAGACTGTAGCATAGAAATAAAACCTACAGCTGAATTAACTTACACTGCTTTATAGGCACCTGCTATTATGGCAGTGCATGAAATCTTGATGATCATTGAAGGCTATGGTCCTTAGCACTAACTTTAGTTTTTGCAATGATTATCCGTAGTACATGAGAATACTGGGTCCAGAACTTAACTTTTGTTGAATCTACATAAAGCTGAAAGGATTCTAATACTATTGGTGAAATTATTTTGCATTTACAGGCATAGAATTGAAATAAAAACAATCTTAGCAAGGACAAGAAAACCCTTTTGATTTTAAAAATGGGATAAATGGGCAAATGTGAAAACACACAGATGGTCAGTCAAGTGTTTGTGCTTTTATTGAATTGTTCTGAGCATGAAATAGCAAGAACATCTAATTTCTTAAATTCAGGCACCCCTGAGAGTGCAAAACCACCACTACTAGCTGAGATTTCTTGCTTGGCTGATGGTTACCAATCTTGACACTTGCTGGTACTCTGTGTTGTGAATAATTCAGGGATGCTGAGTTGTTCAGTGACAAACTATGGAGAGTAAAATGAGATGTGACATTGCTGCTTCCCTATTTTTCTTCACAGCAGAATTAATAAGCAGGATGTCTCTGTTAAGCCTTGGGACTACTGAGAAAAGATCTGAATCAAAATGTCCTCATAAATACTCCCAATGTTTGCTCCACTCCAGGTCAAAGGAAGAAAGTAAAGAGGGTCTGCCCAACATTGCTCAGGAACTTAAAGTAATTGTCCAACTGCTGTAAATAAAACATTTGACTGAATCTAGAACAACGCTGTTTGCTTCTAAACTACAGAATTAGAAAGAAAATAAATTTCTTCTCTGGAAAAGAAGGAACTGAAGATCACAGTCACCTTCTGCTAGATCCAGCTATGCCACTGTTGAAGGGAGTGGTGACCATGTTCTGCTCCACCTTTTACTGAGAGTCAAAAACATCTACAGAGATGGCAGCTGAGCCCTTCAACGCTTCTTAATTTGTTCAGACTAAATCACTTATTTCATCTTGGGCCTGGTTTGAGTTGACCTGCATGGATTTAATAGATCTGCATATCCTGGTTTAGAGAGCACTTTCAGCACTGTTCTAGGGTGACTTTATGATGCCTGTATCCCCATTTGTCTGTTCTGTTTATGCTGGATATTACAGTTCTGCACCTTTAAGGCTGGTTCCAAGAGTGAAGGGGGGAGAAGAAGCGCAGGGTTTGTTATCAGGAACTGCATTCACTCCTCCACATCCTGCCCCTGGACTCTGTTGTCTGAAGCACAGGCAGACAGCGTGAAAGGGCTCTCCTTTGCTTTTTAGGGTTTTTTAAGCTAGCTGAGCCAGTGAAGGTCCCTGGACTGTGGTTTTTCTTTTTCTTGGAACTGTTGAAACCTGCTCTGCACTGAAAACCCAAAACACCAAGAGCTCACATCTGTGACCCACCAGGACCTGGGATGCTGCATTCCAGCACCAGAGGGACTGATAAGACACAGAGAGCTGAACTACACTCCATGAAAAGGACTCTCAATTTGCCATCTCTTCAGAGCAGCAAGAGGGTTTATTGTTTAATGTTATTTATTTTTGATGCTTATGAATACTTTGCTTGTTAAATAAACCGTTTTTTCAATGGAAATCTTTTCCCAAACCAGTTGGGGGAGGGGCCACTTGAATTTGCTTTCTAGAGGGAGCCCATTCGGAGGTTTCCTCCCAAAATTTGCCTTAAACAAGGACAAGCACCTACTCTAAAGGAAATTGATAGAGTACTTGATAGACTGAGGTTAAGCTCCAAAATGGATCACGCCTGCTTAGGCTAAGAGCATTTGAAGAGAGGAATCTTGATTTACATCTGATGTGACTGGAGAATCAGTTACGTGCACCAGTGCTGCATCCTATCCACATCCTGCACTGGGCTCTTCTTCCAGTAAGGTTAAGAAGGCCCTAGAGTTCATTCTTTACAACATTATTTGACCTTAGAAACATCAGCAGAAAAACTAGAGCAATGAAGCATAGATAAGTCAGTCACAGGTGTGATTCTTCCACATTCATAGCTGGATCCAGAAAATTATGTCTATGGAGGGCTTGGAGTAAAAGGCTAAGAATCTGTAGACCAACCTAAGATGCGCAGCCAGGCCACTGGTGGAGTTTTTTCTGGGGCAGTTACAAGTCTCAGGTCTTTTGTAACACAAAGGGCTTTTGCAAAGAAAAAATTGGCATGAACTGAGCCCCAGTCAAAGCAAGTCTGTACAGATAGTGGCTAATAACACTGAGAGCCATGCAGAGGAGTATGGCCTTGTGAGCCTCCAGCATTAAAGGTTTTTCTTTATCTCAGTAATATTTATGTTGACTTCACATTTTTAAGGAGAGGAATTTAGGGACTAGAGTCATCAAAACACACTTAAATTTAAAAATGCAAATCCCTGTAGTGCCTTGAGTTTTGGCAACTCAAAACAATTGTTTCTTCTCTTTATTTGAATAACAAAGACACCAAATCCCTCTTTTCTCTAAGCCTATAGGGAGGGTTTCCAATGCACTTGAGGCACAACAGATTCATCCAGTCAGATGGAGAAGCAGAGAGCATTTATAATGCAAAGCTTTCTATAGCACAGGAGTGTAGTAATAAGCACCTATTTTCTTTAAATCAAAAATGAAAAGGGTATGCTAGTAAAAAGCCTAAGCTTTACAAAATCAAAATGCAGTTCTATAAACCTTAAAGTGCACCTGTGATTACCAAGCATGAGTAACAGCTCACTGCTAAGGACCACTAAAGCATTCCCTGAAGGGCATCAATTTATCTGCATCAAAAATTTTCTCTACAGCATTAGAAACTCAGTATTACTCATGTACAAGACTGAGAAATCTTAAGCAAAAACAAGTGTCAGCCATTAAGTTGACAATTTTCATTTTACTGCCGCAGAGGCAAATGGAGTCACACGCACACACAAAAATCCAGCATAAAGAATGAAAAATAAATGAGATTTGTAACCTGCATTCAGTTTCACTGATCTACCTTTTCATGGTCATAAATTTGTAACCTGTTGTATTAGGGACACCACACAGTGTCTAAAAAACATGAGTGCAACAGTTACTGGACTAGCTTTGTCACTTGATATGAAAGACACTTTGGTTAGGTTAAAAGTACTTTCAGTAATAATAAAAATTGTCTTTGCACTTATTTTTTTACTTTTCCCCTAACTTTTTATTCCTTGGTTTGTTTCTTTTTATGATAAGAAGGAGATGCTATCATTAGCTGTATTAACACTTGCAGTCTTTGCAGGGGCACCACTGAGCCATAGCCTAAGAACATTGACTTTGTACTATGTGTTTACTCCCATATACTGGATGCTGTACACTCTCTCGTTAACATTTAGTTACCTAGGAGTTCTCAACCTCACAGAAAATAACCTTCTGCTGAAGAAATACTTCTGTGTGTAAGATGACGTTCTCTCATTTTTCTCCTTAAGAACCCTGCATTGGACAAAGATGCTTTTTAGTCTTGGCAGAGTCTATGGCAAGTTGAGCTGGTTTACCACATATATTCAACTTTATGAGTTACCAGAATTACTAGATGATTGTGGAGGGAGGCTCTCATGGTTTACCCACAGTCAACAGCCAAGTCTCAAGCAGCTGCTCACTCAGTCCCTCACCAGAGTGACTGGGGACAGAATCAGAAGGGTAAAAGCTGGAGAACTTGTGGGTTGAGATAAAGACAGTTTAATACAAAAAGCAAATGCCAGGCCCACAAGCAAAACTAAACAAGGAACAGATTCACTGCTTCCCATGGCAGGCAGGTGTTCAGCTGTCTCCAGGACAGCAGGAGCCCATCACATGTAACAGTGACTTGAGAAGACAAACACCACCACTCCAAACATCCCTCCCCTCCTCCTCCTTCCTCCCACTTTCTATATTGGGCACAATGTCACATGGTCTGGAATATCCCCTTGGTCAGTTTGGATCACCTGTCCTGGCTGAATCTTCTCCCAACACTTTCTGCATCTCCAACTTTCTTACCAGCTTAGCAGTACAGAAGTAGAAAAGGCCTTGGCTCTGTGTAAGCTCTGCTCAGCAATAACAAAAACATCTCTCTATTATCAACCTTGTGTTTGGAATAATACAAAACACAGACCCCATAACAGCCACTGTGAAGACAATTAATTCTTCCCCAGCCAAAACCAGCAGAGGATAGAAGTTTTTTGGAAAAAATTGGCAAAAAGCAAGCACAACTGTATCCTTTATTTTTTCCTCACACACGGTACACATTTATTTATTTATTACCATCTATTTAAAACTAAAAAACGGCAGGAAATGCCATATATTGTCACTCCGATATCTAAAGCTGAAAGCTGGAAGCAAATTATTGGGCTTAACAAATATCAAGGGAGCTCTACCTGTGGATCAGCAGCTCTGAGCCGGGCAATAGGGCTGACACTTCACACACCTGCTTGTGCCTATTGAGGGTTCTCATTCTTTGCTTTTCTGAATTTTCTATGCATATTTAAAATGGACAAGAAAAAAATAACCTAGTAATGGAAATCAGATGAAAAATTACTTTGTTCAATTCCCCCCTTAACTCTTGATGTGATACAATATTAATTTTTCACACCCAGGAGGAAGCCAACAGTCTGTCACACAGGTGGAATATTTTTTCAGGTTGAAGAAATGAATTTGAGTCATTCTTAGTAGTAAATATTTTATGCCAAACAACATTCACAGAAAAGCCCCACACCAGAGACTCAGTCAAGCGCATTTTGAATTTTTCACATTAAAATTGAAATCAACATTTCCTTATCTATTTTTATTCTGACACAGTAAAACTGGTGACCTGAAAGTCAACTTGGTTGTTTTTTTTCCACTTCAGTTCTGACCTGTTCTGTGCTCCTGGTGTACTCATAAATGAGGAGATCCAGGAGGAGGGATCAAGTATCACTCCTGCAGCTAAAGGAATATTGAGCTAAGAAAAAAAGCCTTTCAAGACCATTCTTGACCCAGATTCATCCCCAGCTCTGTCAGCTTCTCACAGCCTATATTTGAAGGAGAACTGTGATTGTGATGGCAAAAATTACTCTCAGAGGCTTATTTTGAGCAGTGGAACCCTCAAGTAGCCTTTATAATGCAACAATGAAACATGAAATATCTACATCTTTAAAATAAATTACAGTTTCCTGTTTCCTGCCATGAGTCAGATCACACATCAGAAATAAGTCAACGCTTTGCAGAGGCAAAGTCAGGCAGGTTCTGCAAAAGGTAGAGGAAAGTGCTACCATCAAGCCAGAAGGCTATTTCACATGTCTGCCAGTGAAAGCTCTGTTAAAGCTCATATATAACAAATTGCCTAAAAGCCTTTTATTTTTCAAGGGACTGTATGCAAAGTATGTAAGAGTAACAAATATTTAGCATTAAGGTGCACTCTTAAGTGCCTCTCTGCTATTGTTTCAAACCCACTGAATTTTAGCCTAGAGGTACAACTAGATTCCTTACTACATGTCATGCCAACATCCCACAGTACTGTTGTTTCAGTCACAAAAATGATCAAATTAGTACCATACATGAAATAATAGTCTGTATTCAAGGGTATATGACAATAAATACAATAGCAACTGAACTTTGATCTCTTCCTCCATTTCATTTTGTTGCTTTTGCCTACTAAATTAGTCTAAAGACATCATGAAAAATGACATGGTTTCTTGAAATGTATCTGAATAGTTCTGACTTGTGACTCTCAGAAATAGCATTAGCACATGTTCCCTTCATGGGTTCTCAGCTTATGATAATATGAAAAATAAAATCATAAGACCATATGAGAGTTACTGAAAAAAATGAAGCAAAAGGAGAAATATCAGCTTCCCATTGGTAGAAAATAAATAATGAAGTAAAAAAGATGAAGTTGTAAAAGCCACTGCCTACATACTTCTGATATACCACCTGCTCTGACAATAACTTTTACATGTCTCCATATCCTATAGGATCTTACTCTCTGAAGTAACTTCTCTTCTTTCTCTGAACTAAAAACTCCCCGCGAATTTTCTGTACAGCACAGCACGCATGCTCATATTAGAGCATGGTGCTAATAATGCCCAGGTCATAGGTTCAATCCCTGTATAGGTAATTTGCCTAGCACTTGGACTCATGGGTCCCTTCCAACTTGGAACATTCTGTAACTCTGTGGAAGTGGTGTTTACGCTATTAATGGTGTCTACACAAAAAGCAAAACAGTCCTCAGTGACTTAGCCAACCTTATTTTAAATTGAGAAAAACTCTACAAAAGGATGAAGGATATATAACAGGATAGTTTTGGAGTATTTTCTACTGTATTAAGGCATTGTGCTTTCTATCATAGAATCACAGAATTATAGAGCTGCCTCAGTTGCAAGAGACCTTAAACATCACCTAGTTCCAGCTCCCCACTGTAGGCAGGCATCACAGCACACTCCACATTTAAGACAGTCATGACACATAATAATCTAGAGTAGCACCATACCTTGTCAGAAGGCTTCAGGCTGTCTGCTCAGACAGAGGAGCACTGTGAGCCTCCAACGACTGTAAGCCTCTGCTTCTCAAGCCCAACCTTTTTACCCCTTATAGTTCACGCTTTGCACCTGTGTGCTCTTCATTACCATCTATGCTCTTCACCTGTTTTCCCCAGCTGATGCCCATTGGGGATGAGGCTGGATCACAGCCCCATTCCCAAGCATCACAAACCGGGTACCTACAAGCAGGGACATCTTTCACTAGACCAGGTTGCTCAGAGCCCCATCCAATCTGGCCTTGAACACTTCCAGGGATGGGACATCCATCTCTTCTTTGGGCTACCGATTCCAGTGCCTCACCATCCTCACAGTAAAGAATTTATTCCTAATATCTAATCTGAACCTACTCTCAGTTTGAAACCATTCCACATTGCTCTGTCACTACATACTTCTGTAAACAGTACCTCTCCATCTTTCTTGCAGGCTCCCTTCAGGTACTGGAAGGTTACAATTATGTCACCACAAACCTTCTTTTACAGGCCGAATGATTCCAGTTCTCTTAGCCTTTCATGTGGTATTTTTTCCCTGTAACATTTCACCTTCATCCCATCTCACAGACTTCAATTGAAATTGCAAGAAAGTAAATCTCATGATGCAAAAACTTTACAGAAAACTCAGCTGAACCAAAAAAATTCAAAACAAATTCAACTTTGGATATTTATCCTGATTTGAACTTGCTTAAAATAATTTGGTATATTCTCATTCAAGGTATTTCCCTATAGCAGGTTTTTCTAATGATCTTTTTGTTCCAGGGAAAAATAAGGGCTATTTTCTTCTATACGCTCTTTAATACCTGGCTTCTATATTGAATATATTAAAACGTTTGAATCTCAAGTACTCATAAATTCATAATTTAAGAGTATACAGCAAGTAAATAAAGGATGTCTGAAAGTAGGACCCTGAGTAATCACAGCATCTCCTATTTGCTTGAAAAAGATCCTTCTTTGTATTTGCTTGAACACAGCCATGTCAACAGGAACAATGTGAAACTCAAGTTCTTTGAGGTGGGCCTACAGCACACAAGAAGTTCACGTGCTGATGTCTTCTGAGAGGCTCATCACACAGACAGCATCAGCAGAATGACAGCAGCAGTCCTTGATTCTGTCAACATTTTCCATGCAGAGCTGTGGGACATAACACTTTTCCTGCAGACTGAGGGGTGGGACACATTAAGGTACACTGCTAGGTCAACTTTCTAAATTTTAAATCTAGGTAATTTTCAGAGATAAACTAACTTGTTCCCTTCTCCATCCATGTTAGCCCTTTTATAATCTCTTTCAATACTGATTATCTGTAGTTGCACTTAAAGTGTGAGTAAAACAGAAAACTAGTCACATTGGCAGCCTGTAAATCCTTGCGTGGATATCAGCTTCCATGATCTTTGCATTATTTATTTCACTTACATATGCTAATGATCTCAAAAAAACGATTCAAACTGATCAATGAAGCAAACATAAGGCTGTCTTCAGCCAGCTGCTGCAGCACTGTGTAACAGCACATAGCAACCGGGTGCAATACCTTGAAGAGAAGTGGCTAATAGGCTACTCAAAAGAGAACACATGGAGATTTTACTTCACTGACCTATAGCAGTAACACTCAGCCTAACTGCAGTGTTCTCCTCCTTCTCCCATGGCTTCACTTGGCAACATTTAGAGGTGAGGCTAAGGTTGTGTCTCCAGCTATACAGTGTTCAACCAGTACAGCTGTAGTCTTGGTTCTCTGCCCTCCCTGACAAAGCATAAGTCCTTACTAAAGTACCAGAGAGTCAAGCTGTTAAGTGCAGCCCGGCAGCATCCCATTCTACTAAAAATTTTGGCTCTCCTTACCTCTCACAACATCTCTCTCCAGGGCACACCACAGCCACGGGAAGTGGCAGAAGTCAAAGCTCAGTAAGTGTAAGAATCTTAATTGCTCAGGCTAGTACAGTTGATGCCATATCCAACATAGGCAAAACAGACTCATATTCTTTGGTCAGCACCTGTTCTGCTCAGTGTCTTGAACTGGCTCCAAAAATGGTTTTATGCTCCAAGAATAAACCCTTGACACAGAGAACATCCAATTTCCTAGAAATGCTGATATTTAGCTGTACTATATCTGCAGCCTGGTACTGGTGATAGCCAAGTGGGCAAATGACCTTTCTACTTATAATTGTCTTCAAATAAAATTAAATGCTCCGATAGCTATAAATTTGCTTAAATTTTTAAAAGTCACTTTCAAGCTTGGTTGACAGCTCCAGCTGGAGACTAAACACTTCCATCCACTGGCTAAGTAAAATATAGCCAGTTGCAATGCTGTCTCTCCAGTGAGATGAGATGAGATGAAATTATTCTGTCCCTCCAATGAGATGGGACCAATTCTGTAGATGACAGCAGGTCATAACATTCCGTTTATTCTGGCTTTTCTCTCAGGTGACAGTCAGCCAGGGCACCAGCAGTGATATCTTTTCCTGCCTTCTAGTAGCTCAAAAATTGAGCAATGAACACTGGTGACCTGGACCACATTTGAACTAGAATTCTATGTTGTACAAAGCCTCCACAGCTGCGAGCAGTTCTTTGTCCTACTTACAGCTAAAAACCAATCTATCCTGCAAATAAACTTGAAAATTTACTTGAGTTGTACATTGTCCTGATTTTTCCTCACATGTTGACAACAAAATCAGATGAATGAAAACTTTTACAAACACAGATTCAAAGCACAGTATACAGGCAGAAGTAAAGCATTACCTTAACCATCTATAGAAGTATCCTCTCACTGACAAATACTCTGACCTTTGCAAAAAGAAAAAAGAAAAAAAGGAAATAAACAAGCATGGGCCTATTATAGACATATAATAACCACTTAGAACTCCTCTTGTCAAATAGCTTATATGAGAAATTGCTCTGGCTCCTCAGCTGCCTTCAAATCAGATGTGTGAGAGAATATAAATTTGGAAAGATGCTGGCCAGCCTCACTGTTCTCATAAATATTTTGCCTTTATTCATTCACCATCCTGTAGTTTACAGGAAGTGATTGAAAACAAAGTGATGTGAAAATCACAAAGTCAAAGGAAGAACTAAAAAAATAGCTCCACTTTTGAAAGTTATTCCAAGGCCAGATCAAGTAAGGTCAGACCAGGTATAACCTAAGCCTTACCCAGAAAACATAGAATTCCAGTACAAGAAGATGCCAAAGATGTTTCTGCAGTTTTACCTCAGAGTTGCTTGCCACGCTGCTGCAACAAGAAAGAATATTTAATAAAATATGTGCTCTCATAGACAATTTGTTCTGGCCTGGCTAAATAAGAGGTGAGTGTGCTATTTAGAACAGTGACAATTATACTTCTTCAATAATTACACTCTGTTGTTTTTAAAACTTTTGAATTATGAATTACTGGTGTGATCTCCAGAGAGAAGAGTATAATCCCCTTGCTGTGCTGCAAAGTGCCCAAGGAGCACCATATTGCTGAACATCCTGCAGCAACCATATTGCAGCTGAACATCACCAACTGAGACAGCTGCCAGGTGTTCCTGGGGCTCAGGGCACTCCAACAATACAACCACCTGTCTAGCAATAGTTGGATTCAATGCCAAAAAGATTTCTTTACATTCATTCCTGTGTTGAAAAAGTGTCCATAATATATTTCACCCTCCAAAGCTAGAATCCCCAGAAAAATCAACTACCATTAAAAAAAAAACTAGCACACATTAAGAAAGAGATTTCTCTGGCACAATTGAGAGCTGCTCTCTTAATATAAAAGTACCATATCAGATGAGGATTGGGCCCATCCAATTTGAATTCTATAACATATGCATTCTTTAAAATTAAATACTTGAACTGTCAGCTCCATCTAACTGCCTCATTACTGTTCATTCATTTCCTGTCAGCACCACAAAAATAGTTAGGAGAAGGATCTTCCATAACGAAAGCGCTCACAATGGAAAGGGGAGGTTTCTGTATGGAAAAGGGAGAGCACATAAGCAGCAGAGAGATGAGTGCAGGGGAAGCAGATCAGTGGGCCACTCAGTACTGAGGTACAGGATCAAACAGCAGAAAAATAAACTATTCCTGGGGAAATGAGGCTTGGAAGACATTAAGATTGCAGGTAGATATTTAAGTAGTTTAAGTTAAACGGGACATTATGTACCAGGAAAGACAAATTTCATGTTCCCTGTGTCCTCTGAGTGTAAAAAAGGTCCCTAACAAGCCAATTCTCAACAGCATAAGGAGACTATACTAATGCATACCCTCTAACCCACCATTATCACATCTAGAGATCTCCTCTGTGCTGCTTGCAGAAGCCTCATAGGAAGTATTATGTCATTGAAAGCAGCACTGAAAACTACCCACCTGGCATCCAATGAAGAGGTCATTACTTCCCTGCCTTTCTTATGCTACAGGCTGTGAGACAGTCTGATCATCTGAATTTCAGAGAAGCTTCTAAATGGAAAAACTAAAGCCGTAACATCTGCCTGCCTGTACTAGTAGTCACAGTAATCCCTTAAAGTACCCTAACCCCCAACCATGCTGGAAGGAAGACCAGTGCTGTCCTCCCCTTCTCTTTTCAGAATAGAACAGTCAGCAACAGAGTCAGCTGGAGAATGAGAGGACTTCAGAGTTCAATGCTCAGCTCCTGCTGAACCCCAACCGACCTCCATTGCTGCTCTGTGTTCAGAGGAGAGCTGGGGAGAGAGAACCTGTCAATGACAAACCAAATGGGAACCACTCACACTAACCAACCTTGGTCCTATGCCTTCTAGTAGAAGGGCATTTATCTCTGTCCTTTGTTTTACAAGAGCAGTGGATTAATGTAGTTTTAATAAAGAAAAAATAGCTTACAGCCACATCCCTACTACACGGTGAAGTGCAGTCCCTTCTGATATGAAGCAGGCTTGCAATGGCTTTGCCTTATACCCAGCCTGGAGAAGTGACATCCATCAAGTTCACTGAATTAAACTCAGTATAGCACATGAATAACTGCAGACCTTTAAATCACCAGACAGCTGCAAAATATGGTCATCTTGTGTGGATATCTACAAAGTTTATGTATACGTGCAAATCAAGCTATCGCAAGAACAGATGTCAAAATAAAGAGCGAAAATACAATTGATCACACAACTATAGCAGCTCTTTGTCTCTCTCTTCCTAAGTGCTGACTACAAGAGTAACTATTAAATTTTAATCATCGCTATATCTCAGTTTGGTAATAGCTCTTTTCTGCACTGTGAGAGTTTAAAAAATGGAGTAATAATTATATTTGATTATGAGACTAATATGATTGATTTTCTGACTAACAAGGATACTAGTGGGAATTCTCTTGGTCCTGTGAAATCAGCGTCTAATGACACAAAGTCATGTATTGGCAGAAGCACCACAAAGATATTTCACATTAAAGCCGGTAGTCTAGCCAGCTTCAGAAATCCAAGCTCAAATCCAACTATATCAAGTTGATAGCAACTGTTCCAGTACCACACAATAACACATGGTCATTACATATTGTTATTGTACAATGTTTTCATACATAGCTTGTTTCTATCTACATTGCCAAGAATTGAATTGTAGCAAGTGACTACCACATTACTAGCATGAATAAGACCCTGTTTTTCAAGGGCTGGATTTTTCAAAATAATGACTGCAAATCAGAGTCTAATGCTAACCACTTACTCTCAAATTCTCATTATGTGCTTGCATAAGCAAAGACTTCCAAGGGGTTTCATGGTGCAATAGATACACCAAACGTTGAGAATAATTCCTCTTCAGCATGTCTTCATAAGAGGAGGGTTCTTGGGAAACATCTACTCAAATAGTCAGGAAAAAAGCGGATATAAGGTGATGGCAAATCTCAAACATAAACCACTGCACTTTATATATAAGCATTTTCATTGTAGCATTTTGGCCTATATTATTCTCTACCTTAAGTGCCCATTTAAACTGCATTTTCAGTTTTCAGCAAACTGTGCGTAGAAATATTTGTATGTCTCACATGGTTCCTCCCCCTTTCCCAAAAATTATCTTTTCCCCACATTAACACAAAGAACTCACTTTCTGTTAATTGCTCAGTAAAAGAGAGTACCTTGGGGCTTTATTAAGTAAGATTTCTGAGTGAACCATGTGTGACCTAAATTGGCTACATAAGTGCTTTCTGGAGGGCATAAAGCAGTATTCAAAAACATAATCGTCTTTCACCTTGATGTTAATTATATACTTTGCCATTCAAAGTAAGTTATGGCCATGAGCTAAAGCATTTGTAAAGTAAACATGTCAGAAAAGTAAGATACAGGAGAATTAATTAAAATAGTAAATTCAGTGCTATTAAAAATGCCTTTTCTTTTTACTATCAATCTCTAGTGTGGCCTAAACAGAAAACAACCACTGGTCTCTAAAAGGAACCCAACAAATTTTCACCTCTCTAGGTTGCTTTGTTTAAAAATAAAAATATAAGGCATAATAAAAATATAATGCACAAAAAATATTCTTTGCCTTGGAATTTGAAAATAAATGGGCCTTTCTGGTTAACAACAATTTGACGAGCTGGAAGTGCCTCAGGGTCCCATAAAATACATTTCCCCTAGAAAAAAAATGTTTTACATAACCTATAATTTTTGCATTTAATTTTCTGTTTGGGTTTTTTTCTTCCCTTTTTTAAAATCAAGGATATTCATACAAAACCAGAATCTTTACTTCTGAACTGCGCTCTACTCCATCACAGTCAATATGACCCATTTTTGAGAGTTTTTCTGGTGGGGTTTGTTGCATGTTGTTTAAGGCAGGACCACAAGAACCCAACAAAAACCACCTTGATCCAGAAAGCAAAGTCTCCGACTGAAAGAGATGACAACCTGAATTTATTGATTGCCAATAGCAATTAATAATGAGCTGAGAAAAGCATGTTCCAGACCTGACCAACTTTAAAGCACTGGCTCAACTGATACGAAAGTACTAGATTTTACAAACAGATTTTTGAGGCATTTAAGAAAGATCATAAAGAAGATGCTTGAAAAAAAAAAAAAAACCTGGAGGTTTTTTGCTTTAAATTGTCATCTGCCAGACTGTTAACTGGATACAGTACAGTTGAGGACACAGAACAGAGATACTCCAGGTTTTTCCTGTAATGTCAAGCTTTGAAACCACCCTGCTCACTTCCTACTGGATAGCCCACCTCAGACCCTCAGAAGTCCCATTGGAGCACTGCCTCTGAATCCAGGCTGTGCTCTCTTCTACACTGTCTCCTACATCAAACTCCAAAATTCAGTGTGAAGAAGTCAGTTTTTCATTAGACTGAGGTCTCCATTTTGACTCTCTTCTCCATCCGCCATTTTGTCTGCCTGATACCTAAATGCTAACTAAGCCCTCAATGCTCCTCTGTAAGCCCACCAAAAAAAAAAAAAACCAAACTAAAACATAAAAATCAATGTGTATAGTTTCAGAAAAATATATGACAGATTTATATTTATAAGATGAATCCACTGAAAGGTTCAGTACCTGGGACAGTATTTTGAGGAAGTTTATTTTGTTTGTCTTTGTGCTTCCTTTCTAAACCAGCGCTGATGAACTGTGTTAAATCAGACTGCTGACACAAATAATCCTTTGATCTGAGCAAGCAGGACTGTTCTTACGCACTGTCTGTACAATACCTCCATTCTCTGTTCACTCTTTTATTTTCTTTATAGAAGGTAAGAGTAAGCTCCTTGCAAAACAATTTTGTTGATATCTGACATACTTCATAAACTAAGTAATATTTCATAAGCCTGTAACATCACCCATTTGAGTCATACTGGATATTAGGTACAAGTATAATAAATTAAATTAATACTAGAAGTAGCATTATGAAGCACTTTCTTAAAGATTATAATACTAAAGTTTAGATAAAGAATTTCTCACCTCCTTCAGGATATTAACTATAGACCAAAAGGAATTATGAGGGCATGGACTAAGCACACAGTAGAATAAAAAAAAAAAAATAGGGAAAAATTTTACGCCTCTTTTATGTCATTATTTTCACTGATCAAGTTGATTTTTTTTCCTTTATAGGCTACAGTTTAAGTCTTAACTTAAACTTCTAGAAAGTACTAGAGTCCTCCTGTACTGGGCACTCGTGAGACTGGGACCACTCACAACAAGGACACGGAGGTTCATGAGTGTGTCCAAAACAGAGCAACAAAGGTGGTGAAGGGTCTGGAGCACAAGTCTGAGGATGAGCAGCTGAGGGAGCTGGGGTTGTTTAGTCCGGAGAAAAGGAGGCTCAGGGGTGACCTTATCACTCTCTACAAATGACTGAAAGGAGGCTCTAGCCAGGTGGGGGTTGGCCTCTTCTCCCAGGTAACAACTGCTCAGACAGGACAAAATGACCTCAAGTTGTGCCTAGGTGAGGTTTAGACTGGATATAAGGAAAAATTTCTTCACTGAAAGGCTGGTCAGGCATTGAAATAGGCTGCCCAAGGAAGCGGTGGATTCACCACCCTTGGAAGTGTTAAAAAGGCGTGTGCATGTCGCACTTGGGGGTGAGTTAGTGATCAACACGGTGGTGCTGAGTTAACAGTTGGACTCATTGATCATGGAGGTCTTTTCCAACCTCAATGATCCTATGATTCTATGAAAGACATTATCTGTTTTCATTTCAAATCCTCATCTAAAATCCTATGCGAGATGCTCAGAGATTTCAGTGCTTTTGTCTTCTTTGTAGCACTTCAAGTGACACATACTGCTTGAAAACACACTTAGTACTAAACTCTCTTAATGTCCATGAACATTTTGAAGTATTTTTGAAAGAAGATGCAAAATTCTCCACTGTAGATTATTAGAAAAGTTACTACAGGCCACTCTTATTTCCCTTCTAATTTCACTGATTTCTATGTCCCTTCTTAGGAAAAAATGTCAACACCATTATCCAGCTGATCATTTTGCTGGCACTTTGGACAAATATCCTATGCCAGATTATTAATAATCTTTCTGAAATGTATCCTTTTTGCCAGTACTATATTCCCCTCTATTTTTAAATTGTTAAATAACAGCTGAGGAATCTTATATGCTGCAGTTGATTTAGATGGATTATTATGTTCAGGTTGCACTATTGCACTTTAGGACATCACTGATTGGTCTGGAAGTCAGTCTTTGCCAGGTCTTGCCATAAAAATTGCTAGCTTATAGCACACGAGAAACATTTCAGAGATGACTCTAAGCCAATCTCCTAGTGTGATGTTTTAATTATATATATCAACAACCACCAAGAATAATGATTCAAGGAATCAGGTTCCTACAACACTGATGCAATTTATTAATCCACTCACTGTTACTTGAAAAATAAGCAAAGTTGAGCTGAGATAAATAACCTTTAAATAGTCATAATGAGGAATAGTATCTGAAAGAGCTAAATTGCTCATAGTAGAACCGAGACAGAATGAACGGACAGTATTAATAAGCCACAGGCAGACAGTCACCTCATTCGGCAGAGTTGCAGGATCATTAACTATTGGATAACACATTCTTAAGGTATCCTAAGAGATAGGTTACTTATACTGAAATATTTTTAAAGTATCCTTTACTTAGAAAGTATTTTACAGAAATGACTATATGCATGTCATAAAGCATTGGTGCAACAAATATATCCTAACCAACCTGTAATTGAACAAAAAGGAAGAAAGCAATAAATTACTTGGAAAAGGCTAAAATATCTACACAAGAGAGGTATGTTGCAGGTAAGAATGTATATGTGAAACTAACAGAGTAGCTGGAACTGCACAGGTCCCACAGTGACAAAGGGGGGTCTATGCAACTGAAGATGAGAGATATTAGTAAATTCTCAGTATTTATTAGTATTAGCTGTAGTAAATTATTTAACACATTTCTGATTAGCTGCACCTCACAAAAGTTATGGCTGCAGCAAATTATTTCAGTAGTCATTCTTAAGAGCAACTTTATCCAAAGAATAAGAAATCATAAACAAATCAATATTTTCACCACAGTTGTCTGAAGTACAGATAAAAGCCCTATAATTACATCTACATATGATTATAAACATCTGGATATTAATATAATCCCATCTAGACAGAATAACAACTAGATTAATATAAATACTATGAAAACTATGACATGGAAAGTAGCAATAGAAACCAATCCCAGACTGATACAGGAACACCCTTTAAATTCAACCCTTTGCTCTTTTCAAGCTTAAGTCTCTGAAAAGATTGTCACATCACAACTTTAATTAAATATACCAATAATATTCATTATCAATCATAAAGCAGTGTTTTATTTCAGGTATTTACTAGTACATCTAATATAATTCAAAAATTATTATATGTCTTTTTACATTTTGATCCCATTATATTGATTGGGAGCCTTTTTATATCCTGCCTTAGTCCTGAACTGGATTCATAGACTCCCCAGTGAAAGAATTCAAGTAAAACCAATACAAATAATGAAAGGGTTTATGCAGCAAATATATGAAATATATAACAGCTAAATGAGCTAACATTAGGCACAGGTCTGGTTTAGTATGCTGACTTTGGCAAAATGAGAGCTATCTTCAAGAATGAGGAACCAGAATTCTCTCTGTTCTTCTTCCCAGCTGACAGGATTTACAGCTCTATGAGAAAAGTTAGTTCCCACAGGCCATTTGGCCCCTGTTCCCCTGCTCAGAACACTAGCTGCTCTGCAAATTAAAACAACATTTTCTACTACAGGGTGTATGCCCCACTAAGTCTACACTGACACTAGGTGGTACAATCACCTTGGGGAAAATTACCAAAGGCTACTAGGACAATCACATACATGATATCACTTACTGCTCTTGGAGCAAAAGCCTTTTGTACCACTAACTAAACTAAAGCTTTCAATCTTATTGAAAGGTAAAGGAGATACTATACTGCTCATTTACAGTAATACAGGCAGTTTTTCTAATGTTACAAGATACTGTTAAAAAAAACACAAACCAATGACCCCGTTCACATAAACCATGAAAAAACACATTGGAGGCTTTCACTTGCAGCGGTTTTCTAAGTGATTGGGATTAAGACCAGTTTCCAAGCATTAAGAAACTGCCATTTCTGACCACCAAACCAGAAATGTTTTCTGGTCAGTATTTCTGTTCTTACTCTATTTGAAAGAAAATAAATTTATATGCACCTGCTGAAAACATCATAGCCCAATTCTTAAGAAAGAGAATTGAAAAATTTTCAGTAAGCATACTAAGAATTAGCTGATTGTTCAACAACATTGTGAAATAAAAAGTAAGGCTAAGGTAAGAAAATAAATAAGTGTTCCTAATAAAAGAACTCTTTGCATCATCCTTTTGATGATTGATACAATTTTAGTGATTGCTCAGCCCTCTAATTTGTTGAGGTCTCTCTCCGCAGGGCCTCCCTGCCTTCAAGGGTGTCAACGACTCCTCCCAGTTTTGTATCATCTGCAAACTTGCTTAGTATCCCTTAAAATCTTGAGTCCAAGACATTTATGAACATGTTGAAGAGCAGAGTACTAAGGATGGAGCCCTGTGGAATTCCACTAGTGACAGGTCACCAGTCTGATATCACCCCATTCAGTGTAACCTTTGTGCCCAAGCTGTGATCCAGCTGCTCACACATCATATGATGTGTTTATCCAGCTGTGTGCTGGATCCAGAAGGATCCTGTGAGAAACAGTATCAAAAGCTTTACCAAAATCCAAAATGATAGCATCAACTGGCTTCCATTGATCGACTAGGTGGGCTACCCTGCCATAAAAGGAAAATGAAAGTCCTGATGGGCAGACTTTACCCTTTACAAAACCCTGCTGGTTGTGACTGATGACTATACTGTCCTTCAGATATTTTTCAATACCTCCCAGAATAATCTTCTCCATAACCTCACCAGTCACTGAAGTCAGACTAACAAGCCTGCAGTGTCCAGAGTCATCCTTCTAGACCTTTTTGAAAACAGTGACAATGTTAGCCAATAACAATGTTAGTCAACTGGGACCTTTCCAGATTACCAAGATCCTTCAAACATAGTCTAGAGAGATCTCAATCTCATAAATACCCAGAAGAGCTTATTCACAGCATTTTCATTGTCAGTCATTGCCTACAGCTGAGAAAAACTAAACTAAAGCCAAAAGAAATGAAACTATTTTACCACACATATGGGGAGTTGGTGGCAGATCTTGGAATGCATCAGCCTGGTTTGCTCTTGAACAATGAAGCCAAAGTCACACATAACACCAGGGAAGGCACTATAGTTGGAGTGTTTTACAGTTCTGTCACTATAACTTTGTGCCGCTCATGTCTGAGATAAGAAGAAATAATAAATAACACCAGGATGAAAAGTCAACTTCATTCAGTTCTCAGAGGGCTTTCCTCAAGTATTCCTCAAGCATTCCTCAAGCAAATTCCAAATATCCTGAACAGTTTACAGAAGCTCCCTTGAGGTCTTTGACAGACATTTTCCCCTAAAAATGATAATTATAAATTTGAGCTGAAGCAGTGTTTCTGTTGACACTTAAAAGCATGGCTAGCAGTTGACTATAAGCCACCATGCTATGAAATTTGAAGCATACCAAGATATTTCACTTTCACTGAGCAATTTCCATTAAGAAACAGTGCAAGTGACCAGTTTGTATTCATTTATAGAGCATCATTTAAGGACTGTTAGAGTCTTTTAAGCTTCTCCTACCAAGACAGTACCAGCTTCTTGTTAGAATAAAATTATACAAAAGTATAAAATTGGGCAGAAGATTAAATTGCCAGTACATGGCTGTAGTGATAAAGGCAGCACTGCATAACATCTTTAAGAGTAAATGTGATAAATGGTCATGCAGTGGCCAGGGCAGGGGAGAAGGAAGAGAGGAGATGCTCCAGACAATGCAGCAGGAGCTCTTCTGAAGACACTGAGGAAAACAATGGTTTAGCAGGCTCTCACCCTCCATTTTATGCCATTGGCAAGCCGATGTGCCCCTGCAGCCCTTAAGCAACCACAATGAAGGCAGGTAATGATTCAACCGCAGCCAGAAACGAAGTGCCACACACAGGCTCACTCTCCCCACCAGCCTACTGGGGGAGAGAACTGGAGGA